>CAJQZP010001109.1:0-231874 GCA_907164705.1 Parnassius apollo | reverse complement strand
CAAATGTTACACACACAATTGTATAGGGAAAAATATCGCGTTTTATTACGATAATACTCTAAATGCGTAAGAATTGTAATAAAAGTTTTAACAAATACGTGAATTCCCGCTATTTCTGGTTTTAATTTTTAAAGAGATTGCCATTATCGATCTCATCTTATCGATAATATGTTTGTAACAGGCAAAGGCATATCTTTGGATGCAGCCCCTTTTAACTTCATTTTTTTTATTTTCAATATTTTATTTTTGGCATTATAGTAAATACTTTAGTGAAATAAATTAAACTTTATTATTGTTTCAGATTTCCAAAAAAATATTGAGGTTAAGCAAATATAGTTTAAAATAATAAATGGAGAAGACTGGGTTACAAAAATATACAACTATATGTAGCAAGCACATTGAACACAACTATTTTTCTCACAGAAGTACACAAAGAGTAAATCCGCGTTATGGTTCCCACTTTTTTATATAAAAAAATACCCACATTTTTATGCCGGTGCGTAGTTTCTTAAGTAAATATTTGATTGTAAATATGTAATTTTCGTTTGCGCATGTTCAAATTTGTATAATTTGTTGTCGTTATCTTTGTGATCTATATTTTTTTAAACGTAAGTGACAAAGGAACATACAGGAGCACTTGATGGAAACGGCTACTGCAGTACATGGTCACCTACAGTTAGCTTCAAAAAAAGAAAGCTACAAAGGTGTCTTGACCCCTGAAGACTAAGATAAAATGCCTTACAGCTTAAAATTATACAAGCTCTCTATACTCATCAGGCCGGAATGTGCCGAAGAAAGCACTGCTGCTTAGCGGCAGAAATAGATAAAAGGGTGGTTAAGACCACATTTATTAATTTTTGTCATAAATAAGTACATAATATATACACTAATTATATTTTTTTTAGGTTGTATTCAAGTCGAAACGCAAAGCATCGTCATATATCTACAGAGATATAACCCCAATACCCAGTAGCTCTACTGCAAAAGTTTCTGCTGTAGATAATTCAGGGAATTGAAGAAAGAAAGAAAAAAATGAAGAAAACTATTGATATTCTTTGGAGACGCCTAGCTACGAAACAAAAAAAAACTAAAAAATATAATAGCAGAAAAAACGGGCAAATGAAAAAGTGGAAAAGTTGTCTCAAGTGATAAAAAATCCGGAAAGGCTTCCCTCACTTCAAAATAACATTAGTGCTCTAATGGTGTCTAGTTCAATCGATTTGTTGCAGCATCTCATCGAAAGGGTGGTTAAGAAAATA
The DNA here is from genome assembly GCA_907164705.1 of Parnassius apollo. Taxonomy (NCBI): domain Eukaryota; kingdom Metazoa; phylum Arthropoda; class Insecta; order Lepidoptera; family Papilionidae; genus Parnassius; species Parnassius apollo. The sequence goes on along the minus strand of CAJQZP010001109.1, from coordinate 230,615 downwards.
CATACACTACTAAGTTGAAATGCCTTGCTGTTCTTCTAATAGGAAAATAGCAATACAAGTACTACTAAATGAAAGGGTAGTAACGACGCAGACGAAATCCTAGGCCAATAAGGAGTCCTACAATCGAGTAATGTAGCTAAAAGATTTTTATCGAATTTACCATAGTCGCCTTCATAACACACAAGAAACGACACGGAGAGAAGAATGCTGTTACGCCACCTCATAGTTGCACTACATGTTGGGTTTTCACGTTCTTGGAAGTCCGTTCTCTAAGCATTCTAGTTAAAAATGATATAATAACTTCCTACAAGAGACAGTCCTTATAATTTTTGTGTGATGACTTATGTAAAAAAGTTATTAATTTTGATGTTAAGTAGTCGAAGTTGGTAAAATGCAGTAAGCTTAAAATACCTGTTCTCTCTTGCCTTGAAGACACCAACATGAATTAAATTCCTTAAACTCTATTGATTTTTTTAATACTTGAAGTTTGTTATATTTTTTGCATGAAAATGATTGATATATAAACGCTAAAAAAGAGATGTTCCTTTAAGTCTGTGAAAATGCGTAGCAAAAATTTTGGAAAAATTAGCTTTGGTTATGTTATTTGAACCTCGTATAGCGGGTGTATTGAGTAAAGTTTATGTATTTCAGATTTAATTACTTGATGAATGTTTAGTAATACATAGTTTGTATTTAATGTAAATTTGAATGATTATGTATAAGCCGAATAAACTACGTCATTAATTTTAGATTCGTAACAGAACTAGCTGTGGTAAGATGACTAAAGAATATCTAATATCTCCACATTATTCCGTCGGCGTCGTAAGTCGCGGCGCAATGAAAGGTTATAAGAGATGAACCGCAGCAACTTCCTTATGACTTCCGAAAATGTAAAAAAAGTGCACTTTACGGTCGCGGAAAATACTCTAACAATTAAACAAAACAAATCAAATGTATTGAAACTACAAATAAACACATTTGTTTTACATTTTTAGGAATCCCTATAAATGGAAAAGGGTTTTACTTTACCTTCGCAATTATTTTAATTAAACATTTACTAATGGCTTCGCCTGCAGCGCTGGGGCACCGCGAGTTTGAATCCCGCAATAAAAGATATGTAAATATTATTTATGATTAAGGTGTAGGTGTTATATCCGTGTGTAGTTTGTGCCGTGTGATGGCGTAAGAAAATCCATTAACCAACATCGTCCTGCGGGTGTTGTAGTACGTGACAGCGGGAAACTGAACCAGAAGATTGTGTGCACTGTTCTCCACACACATCAAAAACAAAAAAAAATGCGGTAGCCAACCAATCCCTGGTAACCCCGGAAAATATTCACTATTTAGGGCAATCTCTGGAGATATCCTATGTTCAGAAGTGGTCTTTTGATAGGCTATTATATATGAATATTTTGTGCCTACACATTTTGTGCATACACATTTTAAACATAATAAAATCGTAGTTTTATGCTGTATTAATATTTTGAACCATGTTTTGGACGAAACTTGAAGGTTATTTGTTTTCTAAATGTAGAAAAACTTGTGATTTTTGATAGTACTATACTACTTAGAAACATGTTGTGTTATATGTCAGCGTTCCGAATAACGTTGAGTCGACGCTACAAAGGGGAATGGCAGCCTTGTATGGGAGTTTCGTACCGCTAATAAAATTTCGTGTTTTGGGATATTTTTGATTTTAATTGGTAGTTAGTAGAATAGTCAAACCCCTTTTAAATTCTTTGATTTTTAGAACTTGGGACATAAAAGTTATAACCAGTTTTAATTTTTAAGATTATCTATAGTCAACCAAATCTAAGAAATACCTTTTGACGTTTCACATTAATCATTCTGCAATAATTTTGCACAAGCGAACTCATAGGATTTACAATAACCCTTTACCTAAATCCGAAGAATTATGAAGTTATCTATATTTAATTACAACGTGTTTAGTTTTTATCACTAATTTAAATTCAAATCTTTCAAACAAAGCAAAATATTAAAAAAATAGCCGGTATCAAAAATTTTACTTGACGTCGTTTCAATAATATGTCGCTATATGCCTTACCGTAGTGTTTGGATGATTAAATTTCATTGATAAAGGGAATAATCGGCAAAAAGATTCAAATAATCGTTAAAATATTCAAATAATCGAATTATTAATTTTGTAATGTATAATTTGTTTAATTAAAATTTTCATGAATTGAACATGAAAAGAAAAACTTGTTTTATTCATGAATCATGAATAAAATAAGTTTTTTTTTTACTTTGTCAACGTAAAATACAACGGCGAACTCCCAAATAAATTTTAGTTGAATTTTTTTCTTACGTCTACAAATGCAAAATATATAAAAATATAATTTAAAATCCTGAACATTTTTTTCTTCGGTCATACCACTGCAAAAAGTCAGGAATCACAGATATTTCAGTTTAAACAAAATACACAACAGACTAGGCTGTATGGTGTAAAACGCCTTAACTGTCCGATATTATGTTTGCTTTTACTATTTAGTTTAAGTGGCTGCTTGAACTTATTAATGTTATTGAGTCTGGCATACTGACGCAGGTTTATAACTCTCTCTATTTAATTTAAACTATTTCAAATATCACACATGAACATTATTTGTTTTAATGAATTAATATAATAAAATACTTAAATTAATAATTTTCCTAAAAATTTAAGTTAAATCTTGCTCATAACTTTCGACCATTAGATGGAACGTCCTTTAATTAATTGGTGAGATCTTATAAAATGTTACTGGATGAGTAGTTTCTTTTCCAATTTCAGCTTTTCTATTGTCACATTATGTATGTTATATAAAATATTTCGTCTAGGATCAATGACATGTGAGGTGCTCGCCCCGTACACCTCTTCTTGGTTTACTTTAATTTTGTTCTTACGTTTGGTTAATAAACTTTTCTTCGAGAAATTATTTTAATCTCAAAGGTTATCACTACATTTTTAATTAATTTTTGAAGAATCTTAAATTCATTTTTAGGTTTAGCTTTCACTAAGCTAACCTTTCTTTGTTTTAGCCATTTTTATATTTATATACTTTTATCAGTTTTTAGCACTGTTATGTCTTTCTCTTAACCAAATGATACTGCGTCTTTCACTTATTTCACTTTATATTTTATTTTGTGTTAACTACGCACACACCTTTTATAACAAATAATCAATATTAATATTAAAGCCCCACCCCCAGACTCTCAACCACCCCCCAGCAAACACCATCCTCCAAGACACCTTTCCATTTCACGGACAACAAATTGTAGGCATAACACCTACTTCATAATTCTTATATAGACGACCTTCTTTTTAAAATACATCCTGGTCACGGCACCAAATTGTAACGCTTCCCCCCCTCTCACATAATAATAAATATATTAAATATTAAATATATTATATATAATAAATTTACCCTTTTTCAATAAAATTATATATTTGTGACCAAGATAAATAAGACAAGTTTTGATCTTTCTAAATGATCTTTCTAAAGGTTTAATAATAGGTCGGTTGTAATATTTTTTGCGTGATCGACTTAGTTAGGACCCTTATTTACGTTGTGTTTGTTTAGTAACTTAGTTCTTTTAGGTGTCTTTTGGAAGAATGAATATTCACTAGAGCAATTGAAAGCTGTTAGTAGTGCCTTATAAGCTAAGTTAACCCCGTTCACGAAGACAGGGCTCGAGAAAGGTTAAAAATATAAAACGTCTTTATTCCACTTATATCAGGTTTAAATTATTTTTCCCTTTCCGCTCGGAAAAGGCTCAAAATATATTTATACAAAATACCCGATACAAGGGCTTCGCTCTCCTACATTTATTTAAAAAAATGTAGGGGAGGCACACGGCCCCACACACGCCGTGCACGGTGAGCGCCAACCATTTTGATGAACTCCCCCCGAAGGGAAAGCTAATTCGGGAACTGGACCGTAGTCCACAGCAAAATAACTGGCGAACCAGTAAAAGAGGCTTGGCCCCTTGTTAGTGCGTAATCACAAACATCGACCGAAGTCGCGCATGTCAATGCGTGTAAACGCCATACAGAATACGAACGAATCCAGCCACAGTGAATGCACGTCACACGGTTTAGGCAAATAGGCACACTGGCCGTAAACCCTCCGTGAGTGCCAACACCTGCCAGACAGCCGCTCCTGCAAATGTGTTGTAAGTGTATGGCATCACCACCAACTGCATGAGTCTACCGCTCACCTCAAGGGAATGGGGTCCCACGTTGTGCGGCTTTCGGCCGCAGCATTGAGAGTCTCCTCCCGCCAGCTACCACCCGCATGAGGTCGACACATATGCTCCACCAACCAATAAAACGGCAGATATAGCCAAAAGGCAGTTATAAGATAAGAGTAATAATTCGCCATTAGAAAGGGTTTGTGTCACTGACGTTGAGTAAATGCATTTTCGATCATGTTTGTCTCACCCACCAACAAGTTGCCTTCAATCATTCAAAGGTGGGAAAGTTACAGAGATATAATATTATGTTGTTATATAAAACATCGTGGAGGGCAGACAGTCTGCAGCCCCGTAATGAAGGGACCCGACTTGGGCAAAGCTACTCAGGTGTGAGTCAACCCAAGACGCAGAGAGCGCCATTGAGAATAGCGTCCCACCAAACGCAACAAGCATCAATACGACTATCGTCGGGCTTACACCATCCCAAGGTCCCCCATACATCCCAGCAGACATCACCACCTGCATACCTCCATCGACCAGAAACACAAGAGTGCGTCGAATCATGCGCAGCACACCCGCAGATCCATTACAAGACGCAATACCGCAAGTAGCAGTAAGCATCAATGCAACTATCATACGGGTGGCGCCCCCTCACAACACACCCACATGATTCCTATCGACTTTGGTAACAAAGTTTGTATTGTTGTTATATAAAAAATATCACCAACGTATCATAGTAGCACGCTACCAAGACGCGAATGAACAAAACTCCACGTATCATAGCGCTAATGCACTAAGACATGAAGTTGAGTATGCCTGTTACCCTTGAAAGTGCTACCAAACACACTCATCATCCCAATCCGAAATATAGACGACGCATCGCTATGCGCTACTACGCCGCCCACAAACGGTATGGGTGTGCGATGTCCACGGGAAAGCCGTACTGCTACAACAAACCAGCTTACCACCGGCACTAAGATGTTATTTGTTTACCTCCATCGACCAGAACCACAAGAATACGCCGAATCAGGTGCAGCACACCCGCAGATCCATCAAAAGACGCAATACTGCAAGTAGCAGTAAGCATCAATGCAACTATCATACGGATGGCGCGCCCTCACAACACACCCACATGATCCCTATAGATTTTGGTAACAAAGTTTTTATTGTTTTTATATAAAAAATATCACCAACGTATCATAGTAGCACGCTATTAAGACGCCAATGAACAAAACTCCACGTATCATAGCTCTTCTTTACTCATAGTGAGTCATTTTAAGTCCCTATTTTTATATAGGACTAGTCATTGTGCTACATTACTTCAGGCAGTTGGGCTCCCGACCACCCCATATATATGTACAACTGCAGGTATGTATCTCCGACAGCTCCTCCATACAAGACATCTATACGTGAACACCTTCCATAACTTTAAAATTTTCTTTTATACATGAACTCCTTCCAAGACTTAGACAATTTTTAACAAATTTTCTAATTATCTTATAAATGTTATCTATCTTTATTTTTATAATATTTTCAACTTGTATTTCTATTATGTATCTTATTTTAAATATTTTTTCAAGTTTTTAATAAATTTATTTATTATGGAAGACAATATTTTGCCTTTAATTTACTATGTTATTGGTCTAATGTCTGAAATGTATTTATATTAACTTAATGCTTATTAATGTAATCTTATTGCTTAATATATATCTTTTAAGACTATTTTTGACGCCCCTTTATATTGAATTTAATTATTAATAATAATATTGGGCCGTCACAATACGAATAAATAATATTGTAAATTTTCGTGAAAATCAAAACATAATTTTATGTTATATATAATTATTCCTGATTATGTCAATTATACTACTGTGACTATGCATTTTTGCGTGCTAGATATGTTTAGATTATAGTTTTCATAATGATATTAACCTCTTTTAGAATAATCTTAAGGATCAATTTTAAGAATTGATAAAAAATATATAGATAGCATATTTTTTATTCTTTTGTCGGTGGCAGGTGTAGCGTAGTGCTCCCACATTAATATACTTTAGTGTTAAGGTGGAATAATGAGGCAGTCTAATTAAAGTTTTAGTACCAACTACACGTCTCCTTCATTGACACCTTTCCTACATTACAAAATCATTATTGTCTATAATTACGTCACTTACTTTGTAGCACCTAAGTTATCTGAGTAAAGTCGCGGAGGGATGGACAGACATTGACGGGACTGTAAGTGTTCCTTTTTGTTTGACTACGAAATCGTAAAATGCGAATTAATCTTCTATTATATCTATGTTGACTATGTATACGCAACTATGGCCTCTAAAATGTTTGCACACAGAAGTACATCGCAAGTTGGTTGTCACACATCCACATTGTCTACCACAGGCCTCTAGCCCTCAGCCGCCCAACGTGCTGCAACGCAATATGAACAAGGCGGCGCACGGCGCGGCGTGGCGGCCGGCTTATCATACTTCGAATAATATAATCGACGAGAGTAGCTGATGACGAATAATTTTCAAAATAGCACAGTAACATGTAACAAAAGAGTTTATAATTAAATTATACCTGTTTTTAAAATTTTTATTCTATTATTTACTTTAATCTACAGATCTTGGTGGTAAAATGGGAAATTTTTGCGAAATCTAAGCTTTGGGAAAAATAAATCGATAAATGATAATATCAAAATAAATATTTCGCGGTAGATTGAGCGGTAACTGTAAGTAATATCGCATTTGTATGTTTTAGATATTGATAGCAAATTTGTCAAGAATCATTTCAAACGTACACACTTTTAATATTTCGTGCGCTCACCCGAGATCGGTAGGGAGAGTGGCTAAAATTTAATTTGGCTCTACAACGTACATTGGCCTTCAGATAAAAGTACTCCATTAATTTTGCCAATTTTTCCATACATTGCTATCTAGAGTGCTTGAACTATAAAGCAATATAAAAGATAATTCACTCGTATTGAAGAAAAATATTTTCTATGAACACCAACACCAGTAGTTCGCGAGTTCAACACCGTCACGTCCACTAACAGTTCGTTACGTTTTAACTTGATGTTTGAATACATGCATCGAAACTTTTAGATGCATACTTTACGTATGCTAGATGTTAGTGCATGTTAAATGAAAATATAATCTGACATACATATACATTTTACTGAATGATATCTATAGATACATAGTACATATTGCAAAGTCGCTTACCGCCGTCCGTATGCTTAGATCTTTTAAACTACGGATTTTGATGCGGTTTTTGAACATAGAACGATTTAAGGGGATTGTTTATATGTATAATATATAAATATTATAATTATATAATATGATAATAATATGCTATAAAGGCGTCTTCAAGGCAAAAATAGGCTTTTATGACACTAAGATAGCGCGGTTTACCATCTAGCGCTTTATAACCACTTATCATTTTATAGGATAGGGTGACAAACGAGTACACAGTCCATCTGATGGTAAGTGGTTGCTGTGAGCCATAGACATCTACATCAGTCGTCGATTACGAATCAAAATACACGTGCGGACTAAGATGGAATGCCTCGTTTCCAGTAAAAAGAGTCTCCTTCTCTACACTCACCATACGAAACACAGCAGCATTAAGTAACTATATAACGTTGGTATTCATTAGTCCATCCCGGTCGAGCCGACCCATTCATGCTACAACTAATAATATTATACAACTATACTAATAATATAACTGCAGCATGGCTCTATCACGTACATAATATAATACCGTTAGATGAGATGAGATCATTATATGGGATTGTCCAGCATTTGCTTACTATAAGTTAAAAAACAACACTAACTGCATATTGCTATTTTATTGCAAGACTGAATTTAGAAATAAATTTTATATTATTGTTATTATTTTTTTATCTTAAAGTTATTACAGAAGGATCAAAATGTAATTATTACTCATACGTGAGCAACTCTCATGATAACACATATGTTATCACAGTAAGCAGGAAGAGAAATGAGCGAAATTCCGTAGCCGTGCACTTAGCTGTCATTTCTTTTAGGAAATAAAGTGTGTCCCTGTTGAATATTTATATATGTACATAACGTAATATGTAGGATTAGAACTAATAAATTACTGCAAATCTTCTTGGAATACAATTTATTTTACTTCAGACGTTTATCATCTACACCTTAATCAAGACAGATCGCCATATGTGAAAAAGAATTTCATGTGTGAACATCCGAGTAAACATTATCATCGTACACTTGTACAGAGTAACCATAAACAATTAAGTTACAAGAGTGAATATCAATTAGATTAATTACAGTCTGATAAACTTTGTAACTACTTGCAAACTTTCGTTTAAGCCTCATGGTTAAGCCCAAAGCTTTAAACTGTCCATGAGTTGTTAACTTGTCTTGTTAACTATTAACGTTTAAGGACAGACGAGGACATGCGGATAAACTTTATAGGAAGTGACATCTCATTTAATATCACGATTTCGGTTTAAGTTGAGCTTTTATGCAATAAGGGTGACAAACCAATTCAAGTAGATAAGTGAATGTAGTGGCGTTATCACCCCTGAGGCCTTAGATGGGCAAGTAAAAAGGTTTACGAGTTTCATAATGATTTATTATATTTACGCAAATACTACACATGGAACAAAACAAATTTTATGGATTTATTCGCGCTTAATTTTAAACGTTATATTTGGATTTACCAACCTTTATGTTAGATTTGATAGATCTCTATTGCTCGCAAAAGAACACCGACCCTTAAAAGACACGTACACATCTAAAGGTTTAATTAAAAATAGTTCGAAGGTAAAGTTAAAGCACTTTCCATTAACAGGGCTCCCAAAAAATATAAAAAAAAAACGTTTTGTTCGTTGTTAAAATAAAAGATGCTACAACATTTTGTATAAAAATTTATTAAATATTAAACTGTAGCAGACTGGCACTGGGCAAACAGTGGTGTACTTCTCAGCATTAACTGTCTTTTGTTCATCAAATTAGATCGTGCAGACTGGACCGGTCTAGGAGAAAAATTCAATATTTTTTTTATAACATAACGAAATTTGAATACTTTAAATTAATAAAAAAACACAGTATCATTTTTATTTTTTTCTTAAATAACAAAAAATATTCATATGATAATTTTCTTTATGAATATACCTCTTACATATTAATTTTAAAAATGCAGGCGACTTGTATGACGTTATCCATACAATGACTTCAATTTATTACATCCATATATCTCCCATTCTATACCGTAGCGTGACAAATTCCAGTCAATAATCTTTAATTTACATCCCATGTCGCTTTAAAATGTAGAAATTTATAAAATAGATTTGTAAAATTACACAGGGTTCTTTTCTATCCAGCCTCTAGAATAGGTAAAATTGTTGATACCCCTTACGCATGTTTCTGCTGCCTACCAACAGTGCACACACATCTGTGTTTCATTCTGCAGGGTTAGGGAGCTGTTGTGTTTCTATTTGAAGAGTTTAAGTGCCAGTATAATTACAAGCTATGTGGCATTTTATTTTATATTCACAGGGGTGACAAGGCATCTCTGCCTTCGTGGTAAAAGTATAAAATTACTTTCAATAAGTATTATATGCAATCTATATCAAATGAAAATGATTATATTCTTTTAACTTTGACATCGGGACGTCAGTCGCCTCAGTCACCCGTGACCATGGGTGCTGGAAAGCACCCGAAACGACGGGTATTAAAAATAAATAAAACGCGATAAAATCCGTAAAGGTAGTTTTAATCAATGATTATATTCTGTTCTGATTGAGGTTGGTTGAAAGTGTGTAATATAATATACACTCTCAACCTATCATGTTTTTATTAAGAAAACCTAAATTATGATCAAACGATTGCACGACCTAATATTTTCCTTGAGTTAGGCAAGATTGTTCAAAAAGTTGGCGTCCTTTTGACACTTATTCGTGTCATTATGTATGTGCTCCGCGATTAGATTTGACTGTTGAGATAAGGTAATTCAATTATTATTAAGTTGCGTGGACCAACCTGGGCCCTAATTGGCTGAAGCACTTGGGTCGCCTTGTGCGGCACTGTCAAAAGTGGAGAAAGGCCTCGGACTGTGTTTATAATTGATATAGAAATTTGAAATTTGTGTTATTCGACAATGACGTGTACAGCTGCCCCTAGAACCTCTAAATGTCACTCAAAATCTCAAGTGTCCCGAAAACGATGCTACCACACTCAGTCTGCAGCTTTCACAGTTGGCTCTTTCTGGCAGACAGGATCTATGCCAAAAGACTTTGGAGCTGTATTGAAATGCGTGAGTCTCGCCGCACGCATTTGAATATCTGTCTGTTCAGTTGCCCGTATGCTGTTAAATCTGCTGAAAACTGCAGCTTCATTTCCCGTCTAACAGCCATGAGATTAAGAGTGTGATTGGAGAGTTTTTGTGTTATTCTGCAACGGGTCTTACAGAACTCAGCTCCGACCACAAGCTTGTCAATTATATCATTCAGTTCTTTGCAGTTTTATAAGCAGTTTTCAAAATTTATAAAATATAGTAATTTTGGCAGAATCATCAAAAGAACTTTATATATATATATATATATATATATATATATATATATATATATATATATATATATATATATATATATATACAGACATGATAATGAACTTTTACCGTCCAAAACCCCACGGAAGTTACCATCAACGTATACGAAGTATGCCGAGATCTTAGTTTGGAACGCAACTGATGCCCGAGTTTTTTGTAGCATAGCACACGAGTACATAGTCCACCTGATAGTAAATGGTTGCTGCGGCCAATAGACATCTACATCTTACCTCTGTTACAAATCAAAATGCAGATGCGTTGTCACCAGTGAGGACTAAGGTGGAATTGCATGTTTCCTGTGAAAAGGGTCTCCGGTTCTCTACACTCACCATACATAACACAGCAGGATTAAGCTACTATTTTACGCTGGTATTCTGTGAGAGAGTAGCCCTTTCCCGGTCGAGCCGACCCATTTGTACTAGAACTATACTACTAATATAACTACATCATGGCTCTACCATGTATATACTGCTCTATACTGCCAGTACTCAGTCACCAGAAACTTGTTCGTTGACATATACTGCGTGCTGGAGAGGTTAGCATTTAAATAGATTGTTACATCCATTCCAGATAATTATAAAATGATTTAGTCTTAAAAATATAGAAGTAGAAAACACGATGATAGTTAGTTGCCCTTGATAACTTTTATGTGTGGTAGAGACACGCTGCAGCTATACTACGGTTACAAAACGAATGGGTCTGCTCGACTGGCGCAGGAACACATTTTTACAGAATACCAGCGTAAAATTTGGCTTAATAAAAAGTACTTTTCATGATTCTGCCAAAATTTGGCTTGATGCAGCGTATGGTGAGCGTAGAGAACCGGAGACCATTTTCACTAGAATTGAGGCGTTTCTTCTTAGTCTTCAGGGATGGCTACGCATCTCCATTTTAATTCTTAATCAAGCATAAATGTGGTGTCTGTGGGTCACAGCGTTCACCCACCGTCAGATGGAATGTGTGCTCGTTTGTTACTCTTTTCCTAAAAAGAAAATTTTTGTAAAGCTACGCTGCCCCTGTATTACTGCTATAATAAGCAGAATCATAAAAGCAGTTGAATGTTTGAGTTTGTATGGTGAGCATAGGCAACCGGAAGCGTTTTTTACTGGGTGAGAACGCAATCTGTTTATTGAGTGTTAATTAAAAATAGATGTAAGTGTCTTTAGACCACAGTACGCACTCATCATCAGGTGAACTGTCCTCTTTTTTACCCAACTCCTTTAAAATATGTTATTTGATAAGAAAAAGAGCATTCAATACTAGTAAACATCAAAATTCTTATTTGACCTGAATTTTTTTCATGCTACAACACACCTCGGTTTCAAGAGTGCTGTGCGTATGACAAATACTACATATATTTCTGAACGTAAACGTGACTTTACGTCGGCCATTACAAAATCAAGCAGCCGTGATAATAGGGTTGGACCTACAGGTGTAATCCAACCTTTGGTTGCCGAGTCACAATTCCCCGGTCGAGCCTTGACCCTACTACGCGAGATGTTATACTAGATGGACTATATACGCGGTAAGCTTCTTCTGCTTCAACAAATTGGCGGCTGTAGCATGCGGTTCCTTGACAATGCAATCGCTCTTCCGAAAAAACCTATTGTTTACCAAGGTTATGAAGGAATCCTGCTTGAACACATTAGGAGGGATGAAATGGGGCGAGTTAAATAACAAACAAATACTCAAGCAGGCGTTATAAGAAAAGGAAACACACTTACCGGGGTGTGACTTCGATGCGGCTTGGACGCTTCTATTGCTGCGGTGCGACTTCTGGCGGATCTCCTGGGGCCCCAGGGATGCGGTTATGGCCGGTGGTGCTATGGAAGAGAGCGGTGCGCGACGATATCTCACACTACGTGAGGCGGTTACTCCTGGAGCCCGTCTGCTCCAGGTTGATGCGGTTTGAAACTAGCGGTGCGCGTGGACAAGAGCCCTCTAGGACGCGACTGTCCCAGGCGGTGTAGTTGCAACTAGCGGCGCAAAGGCAAGAGAGCGCTCGAGCCCAGCGCGCGAGCTTATATCGGCTTCTTTCCCACCGAAGTCGGGCGTTCTTCTCATTGGTTGCGAGAATCACGCAACATTCTAGAATCTCTTCTTTCCCCTCTCACCCCACCTCAGTGTATACGGAAGGGATAAGTCGAAGGAAAGACAACGCTTGGCAGCATACACTCGAATAAAATTAAAAATACGAATGGTTTTCCATGCAACCATCACCCCTGGCTTGAAGAGTACCCTTCAAAAATAACTAAAACAACTAACGCTAGGATTAAACCTAAATTTCGACTACAATTTCTAATCTAGAAAGCTAATTTAAACTATTGAAGGGGCAAAGGACACAAACGGACAACAGGACGCATGTAGGACCCAACCGTGGTCCTAACGCGAGCTACCCTAATTACCCCGTCGGAACCGGGAAAAACTTCTTCGACAATCCCTAATGGCCAATAGAGAGGCGGCGTATTCTCCTTTTCACCTTGGTGAGCACAACCACAGTTCCGACAGTTAAAGGTTCAGTTGCTGTGTTCCATTTTTGCCGAGACTGCAAAGTATGCAAGTATTCCATCCTCCATCGTTTCCAAAACGACTGGACCAACCGGTCCAATAATTTATGGCGTGCGGAAATGCTAAGTTTGTTCTCGTCCCTGTCTATGGCGGGCAGATACTTCAAAGGGGTTAAATTCAAAAAATGTGCTGGAGTTAGAGCCAGCGGCTCCGAGGGGTCACTTGACAGCGTACGACAAAGGGGGCGACTATTCATGACGCACTCGATTTGAGCGAGTACAGTACTTAACTCTTCGGAGGACAAAATTTGCTTTCCTATTACTCGGTATAAATGACTCTTTAGACTCTTAATATTAGTCTTCCAATTTCCAGCAAAATGACTCGCGGCTGGGACGTTCAGAGACCACTCGATGCGGTTCTCGGCTAGAATGTGAGCGAACTCCAAATTATAATACTTGCTGGCTGAGAGCTCATGTAGTTCTGATAAAATACGTTTCGCGCCGACGTAGTTCGTACCGTTTTCCGAATACAATTTACTTACATGGCCACGGCGGGAAAGAAATCTTTTAAATGCACCCATAAAGCCTGCTGTGCTTAGATCACCAACGAGTTATATATGCACAGCCCGAGTAGTCAGACATACAAAAATGCAGACGTAAGCTTTTGTGGATCTTATACCACGCCCGCGAGTGAGCGTGACCTTAAACGGACCAGCAAAATCAGACCCGGTGTGCATAAAGGGCTTTACGGATTGTGTTACTCGACAAGACCTAAGGTCCGCCATTACTGGAAATGACGGCTTAGGACGTAGTCGAAAGCAAGCTATACATCTGTGCACCCGCAAGTCAATTCTGACGCAAGATTGACATCAGCAAGTCGGGGCCAGCGTGAGAATTCAATTTATGATGGTAATCAACTAATAAATTCATGATATGGTCTTTATGCGGTAAAACTATAGGGTGCCGTTGGTCGAAACTCAACTGCGAGTTAGACAAGCATCCACCTACCCTGACGATTTCATCTTGTAAAAGTGGCTTAAGACGTTGAAAAGCGCGACTACAAGTTCTGTTCGATTGTAATCTTGTAATTTCATCGGAAAAATGTGCATGTTGAAGTTCACGCAATACTAGCAACTCGGCATAGCTGTAATCGGACGTAACGATATACGAACAAACACTTCTTATCGACTTTTAAACTACAAAGGCTACACTGTAACGACAAAAATGATTTAAATGTAACAGCGTATTTCTGTGGCACGGCTAAACTATACTATTTTATTTTTAATTTTATGGAACACCAACAAGCTAAACAAACACTAAGAAAATACCAATATATAATTCTATCAACGACAAACTAATATTTTAATAATAAAACTATCCAATCACATGTATGCAATTTCTAAGCGACTAAACTATAATTATTAATAAGCGGTAAAACTATGCGATGAACGCTTCGGAACAATACTGCTTATGGCTTGTTGCTCGCGAATTCTCACTTCCTCCCGCCAAGCAAGAATGGCCTCAGCAGGTCTATTCCGTAGCCTCCAGTGAGGCACGCTTTCTGTCGCAGCGGCTCGGCGTATCCTCCGATCGATCCGCGCCGCGCGCGAATTAAGTTGACGACAACGACTTTATTTATAAAAATAATTTATTTATGCAAAATTACAGAGTTACAGCTTATAATTACTTCCAAAACTAAATCCGTCTTACAGTTAACTTAGCCTAGTATTTATATTAAAATATCTCTTACTAAGCAACCCGTGCTATGACGCACGGCCTAATTCCTGTAATTGCTTGTGAAGCATATATTAGAGGGGTCATCACACTTAACCTCTCCCTCCCCAAGAGAAAAATTATCCGAAGGAGATGAAGTTGACTTCGGAGAATTTTGTCTCTGACTTAATCTACGAAATTTCCATTTAAATACAATAACAATTATAATTAGTAGTGCCACAACATAAAGACTTAAAGTCCATATATTTATTTTATTCGTCACTAGGGTTTCCACCACCATTTCACTATTACTATTTCTAACACTATTCATAATTTATTTTACGTCACTACAATCTATGTTTGTTAAGTCCAACTTCTTTACTTCTTTCGTCACGTCGTAATGCACCTCCGGAATCTTCACAAGTGGTGTCTGTAGACTGGCTTCTGACATGTTGCTCGATAGGCCAATGGTTATTTTTCCTATTTGTATGCTGCAATCTATGCTCGGCGTCAAAATGTATGTTCCTTGTATATTATATCTGTGGGTATCGTCTTTGCACTGCTCCGTCAGTATAACATCGTCTTCTGCATAGAGCATCCAGTGGTCAAAAGTTATTTTCTGTATTTTCAACTTCTCTATTTTTATTTGATGTTGATGGCAATTACTGAAGTTATTTTTAATCAGCATTATTTCTTCGATGCATGTTTCGTCATCAACTGGTACCATATTTTCCTCCGAACATAAGTGTTTGTTTGGTTCTATTTGGGTACACGGGCTTACTACGTTTCTGTATTTCAAACCATTCACTAATAGGTAGGGGTATTTAGGAATTATGGTATAGGTGTTGGTCAATTTCTTTATAGGGATAGGAATAATCTTGTAATAGTTATACGTTTCTTTTTCTATTAATGGTATTTCTAAGATAAAAACTAATTTGTCTTTGTCTATATAACTTTTCAGAATAATGTTACGTTCTAATTTTAATAGGTTATTTTTTGTTACTGGGTAAATGGTTTGTGCGTTTTGTTCTATTGTTTTGAAAACATTTAGTAATTCCGTAGAATTAATGATGGATTGGTGTAGGGTGCGTAATTTACTGAATGCTATAGCTGTTTCTATTTCTTGGATATTTTCATAAATATAACGAAAGTTATTAAGAATTTGGTAAAGGCTGTTCATTGTATGAATGAGATGGTCAGTTTTTGATTCTAGTTGGTCAATTTGTTTGAATTTAAAGTGCAAGTTTTCAACATTATTATTGATAACCTCCGATATATTGGTTAAAGCATTAAACGCTTTTTGCATTGAAGATATTTTACGTTCTGCTAAGTTTTCTTTAACTCTCAAATTTGCAATTTCCTCGTTGAATTTGATAGCATCATCTTCATCTAAATTACCTGATATAATTTTTATTATGGAACCCAAAGTACTTATAATGGCTCTTTTTCTTTTATGACTAGGACTTATTTGATCATATTTGTCTTGAACTACTTTAATTAACCAGTCTATTTGTTTTTGTATAACTGATAGTTCTTTTTCTAAACTATTTTCTGTTATAATTGTATTAATTTTGTTGTATATATTTATATTATTATTAATTTGTATTCCTAATGCGTTTATCTCTACCGTTTTGTAAACTGTCCAATAACTACTCTTCATCACTGCTGTCCCATATTTCAGCGGGATTATTCCCGGATTCCGCTCCAGATTTTGAAGTTCCAGGTTGTGGATCTGGTTCACAAGTGCTAGAAGCACTAGCCACGACCTGTGGAGGACGTTTTATATTGTTTTTCATGTCAATAGAAGCGTCTAAAACTTTTAATAACTCACTTCCTATTTAGCCGTCATATCTTTCGTCTACGCTATAAACGTAGAATTTATGTTTTATTTGAGTTTTAAAAATACTCGGCAAAGTAATATATACAACTTCCTCATGCCTACTTGACGAATGAGTGCTGATGACTTCAAAAGGCTCCCGCCGTTTAAAATTTTTATAATAATAGTTTGCTATCTCTGGGCTAATAAAGGATCTTGTGCTCCCTGTGTCTAACATAAAAACTGCATTCAACTCTGGTATACGTATATGAGGCAAATTTAAAATTTTTGTATGGTTAATCTCTATTTTTTCCGTATTGTTGAGGCTATTATAAAAAAATTTCCTATGTGTTCATCTTCTCCTTCGACCGAATGAGAGTTATAATCACCTTGGTTTTGCGAGGTATTAGGTTGAATTCTATTTTCTGTATCGGTATAATTTACGCGTCTTGAACTAACTGTCCTCATTGTGACGTCATTATTAGAGTTCGACGGCACTTGTGACGCACGGTATTGCCCATTGTTTCGCGAAAAACGCTGACGGTGTTGCGCCGATGACGGTCGTGCTGGTGACCCAGTTTCAAACTTCGCATTAAAGTTATTTCTGTTGTTCGTTGTATGATTACTTACGAAGTGGGGAGAAATATTATTTGAATTAAATGAATTACTTTGGTTATTCGATGAATGGCCGTTCGTTTGATATTGAAAACTTGGGCCTTTATATTTATTATTATGATTAAAATTGGGATGGTTTTGGAAATGGCTTGGTCTAAAATTTTGATTAGACCTTGGGTTCCTGTTTTCGTAAACTGTTTGGAAGTTCTGTTCCTCTAATACAATTTTTAATGCGTCTTCTAAGGTGGTAACATTACGTAGTCGTACTAGTCTCACTAAGTAAGCAGGTAAATTGTATAAAAAAACGTTTAATGCTGTGTTATCGTATATCGTTTGTTTAGCTTGCCGTAAGTCTCGATTATTAATGGTTTCGTTAATTTTTGAAAATAAAATGCTTTTTAAATGTTGCACCCGGTGACAAAATTCTTGATAACTTTCGTTTCTATGTTTTCTAAGACTCTCTAGCTCCATAGCTAAGCATTCTTCAGACCTTGCGTCGCCAAAGTGTTGGTTTAACAGCGACTTGAGGTCTGCCCAAGAGTCTATCTGTTCCCTTTCTCCCACTAAACTAGCAGCTTCCCCTGACAAGCGACTGGTAATGACGTGAAATAAATATTCATTTTGTAAGTTACCCCCTTGGAATGTTTGTAAAATATATTCGCATTTTTTTATGAATAAAGGTAATGTTACGAGCTTGAGGTTCGTGACAATAAAAATTGCCGATAAAATTACCTAAATTAACACTTTAATTTACTTTACACAATTAGAGTTAAAACACTAATAATTTAAACACACTAATTCACTTAATTCCACTCCGAAGCTTCGCTTGTTTCGCCCAAATCAACACTGCCTCCATCGCATCTTGCAGCGCCTATATATTTAAATTAGCAAAGAAATATCCAGAATGTTCAAGTAAACACGCGGAAGGTATCGAGCGTTCGAGTTTCGACTAGGCGCTGTCAGTTGAGCGATTTGTGATGTCATTTTCTCAATGCTCCCCTCGCTCTCGTTCCTGACACTAGATGGCGCTAGTTGACTTATTCATGCAACACTGCCCCCTCCTAAGACATGCTCGTCCCGAGCATTATCGGTCCCATAATAACGCGCCAAGCGATCCACATGGACGATCTTAGGAGTCCCTCTTGCGCCTTTCTGTATCCGGTAGGTCACATCGTTGATCCTGGTTACAATCCGGTACGGGCCGTCCCATTTAGCTTGAAGCTTAGGAGATTTCCCTTTGCTGCGGACTGGATTGTGCAACCACACAAGTGAACCTTCGTCGAACCCTTTGTTGTTCATTTTGCGGTCATACCGGGTTTTCATTTTTTCAGACATTTGCTGGCCCGATTGTCTGACGTGCTCATAAACGTCATTCATTTTTTTCCGCAAGTCATTTGCATAATCGGTTATACTGCGTGGAGCATCGGGTGGTATCCCGGTGATCAGGTCTGCAGGCAGCCGTAATTCTCTTCCAAAGTTTGCGAAAGCTGGTGTCACTGCTGTACTTTCGTGAACAGAACTTCGATATGACAACAAAAACGGTTGTATGTGCTTGTCCCAATCTCGTTGCCGATTGTCTACAACTTTTTGCTAGGTACCTCTCCAATGTCTGATTAAATCGTTCCACCATTCCATCAGATTGCGGGTGATAAGAAGTCGTTCTTGTTTTATGAGTACCCATAACTCGGCAAGTTTCCTGGAATATTTGAGACTCAAAATTCCTTCCTTGATCGCTGTGAATCTCTAAAGGTACTCCAAAACGACAGAAGACTTCATGAACTAGTTTATCTGCAACTGTTGAAGCTTCTTGATTTGGAATGGCGAAGACTTCTGGCCACTTAGTGAAGTAATCCATCACAACCATGAAATACTTGTTACCGCTTTCACTCTCCGGAAACGGCCCCGCCACGTCAATGGCTATTCTCTCCCATGGTGCACCAACATTGTACAACTTCAATGCACCTCTACTACGAGTCTGAGGTCCCTTTACAGCCGCACAACTTGTACATTTGCGACACCAGTCCTCGACATCGTTTCGACAGTGGACCCAGTAAAACCGTTCTCGGATCTTCAGTAGAGTTCGTTTAACTCCCAGATGGCCTCCTGAACAATCATTATGGTACAGCTGTAGAACATCCGGTACTTTAACTTTAGGGACAACCATTTGCAAATGACAGCTGTCTCCCCGAACGTTTTCCCATTTACGACACAGAACTCCATCCTGAAGCAGCAAGCTGTCCCACTGGGCCCAATAGCTTTTAGTGGTCGAACTCATCGCTGAGACGTCACTTCACTTGGGCTTGGGAGCACTGGCCTTTATCCATTCCAGAATCGGCTTGATGTCCGGATCTTCCTGCTGTGCATGTAGTAAGCTGTCCTTCCACTCGTTGCTGAGGTGGTCTGCCCTGAGCATCCTCACGGATACCACTTCCTTACTCTCTTGCCTAGTACAATGTTTGCAATCTTCAGGACAAGGTCTTCTTGACAATGCATCTGCGTTGCCATGAGATTTCCCGCTGCGATGTTCGATCTCAAAGTCGTATTCCTGCAGTAGTTCAATCCACCTCGCAACTTGTCCTTCTGGGTTTTTAAACTGCAATAGCCATTTTAGTGCAGCATGGTCAGTTCGTAAGTGAAATTTTCGTCCCAGAAGATATTTGCTAAAATGTTGCAACGACTTTACCACAGCTAGCAATTCGCGTCTTGTGACACAGTAGTTCCTTTCCGGTTTTGACAACGACTTGCTGAAGTACGCTATCACGACCTCTTGGTCACCATTACGTTGAGACAACACACCGCCAAGTCCTATATCACTTGCGTCTGTGTCAACTATAAATTCTTTGCTTGCATCAGGGTATCCCAAAATAGGTGTTTTGCATAGACGGTCCTTGAGCTCCTGGAATGCGATGTTACAACTTTCATCCCAGCAGAAATGTCGCTTCTCCTCGGTTAGCTTATGCAGAGGTTTGGCTATATCTGCAAAGTTCTTCACAAAACGTCGGTAATAGGAGCACAAACCCAAAAATGCTCTAACCTGCGTCTTGTCTTTTGGAACCGGCCAATCCTTTACAGCTGCGATTTTCTCTGGATCCGTGCGGATACCTTCTTCCGACACTACATACCCCAAAAAGTTGACTTGCCGTTTGAATAGTGAACATTTCTTCGGACTCAACTTAAGGTTGGCACTCTTAATCTTCATGAGCACGCGTTCCAGGTTTTGAAGGTGTTCCTCAAACGTACGGCCCACGATGATGATGTCATCCAAGTAGACCAGACAGGCATCGCCAATTAGCCCGGTAAGTACAAGTTCCATCAGCCTTTCAAACGTTGCTGGAGCATTGCACAACCCAAACGGCATTACTTTGAATTGCCACAGACCCTTTCCCGTCGAGAACGCAGTTTTCTCCTTGTCCTTAGGGTCAATTTCAACTTGCCAGTAGCCACTTTTTAGATCCAGCGTGCTAAACCATTTTACTCCTGTAAGCATGTCCAGCGTGTCATCAATTCTTGGCAAGGGATAGCTGTCCTTCTTTGTAACGTCGTTCAGACGGCGGTAATCAACACAGAACCGCATGCTGCCATCCTTCTTTTTCACCAGCACCACTGGTGAACACCATGGACTAGAGGAAGGTTCAATAACACCATCCTTCACCATTCCTTCAATCATGGTTTCCACTTCCTTTTCACGTGCTACCGGCAATCTTCTTGGCCGCTGACGGATAGGCAATTCCTCTCCTGTGTTTATTTTGTGTTGAACTAGGCCAGTCTTTCCTATGTCAGCATCATTTGATGAGAATACATCGGCGTACTTGAGTAACAACTTCTTCGCCTTGACCAATTCGTTCGGGGACAGAACACTGCGACAGTCTTCCAAAAGTGTGGTCACTCTCGTTTCTGAATCCTTGCTGGGGGTCCCACTCGATATATATTGGCACTGACGTAACCAATCCACTTCCTCACAAGTACCAACCAGTGTGCCTTTTTCTATAATCTGTTCCCGGTCGCAAAGGTTCAGCACACGTACTCCTGAGATGTCAGTGGTCCTGACCAAGGTTCGAGCTACTTTCCATGGAAGGTCATTGTTTACCCTTTCCACAAGTACACAACGGTGAGCTTGCCCAGCGTTTCGAGGTAGACTAACCGGAACAATCGTTTCCGATCTCGGCGGAAGAACAATCTTCTTGATGCTGTACACGTTCCCTGGTAACGCACCTTCCATAAAAAGTTCCTCCTGTCCACATTTCAAAACACCTTGCTTAACGTCGATCTCACAACAATTATTCCTCATAAAGTCTAGGCCTAAGATGCAGTCGTCCATTATATCAGCCACGATGACATTATGCAGGTAGATCACGTTGCCTAGCTTCAACTCCATCTCCTTCTCTCCACGGACGGGTATACGCTGACCGGTGGCTGTTACCAAATTAAGGCGTTCTCGGTTGTATGCGGAGTCCCCAAGGAACTGACTTATAAGTTGGGAACTAACAACCGTACGAGAGGCTCCAGTGTCTATGGTCAGCTTACACGGCATTCCGTTGATCTCGCCCTTTATGATTAGGCTGTTCCCATCATGGGTTTGTGAGATCGAGATCCTTGGGGCTCTTTTAACATCAGCCAGCACCCGCCCCGCAGTTCTGGCTTTTACTCGTTTCCCTGCCGCTGCTGGGCGGTGCTGTTGGCCGCACTACCCTCCTGAGATCGTTCAATTTCCCTTTCTAGGGTTCGCTTAGGGCAGCTGGATCGAAGATGGCCCTTTTCCCCACAGCCATAGCACCTTGGGCTGTATCCTTTGTTGCGGTCGCGAACTGTAGCTGCTGCAACCTCCCTGACGCGATGGGAACGATGATCCTGCCGCACGGCTTCCACTTCCAGTGCATGGGCCAAGGCGTCCTTAAGCATCTCGTGGTGCCCGAGCCTCACAGCAGCTCTGACTTCCAGGTCGCGGATGCCGTCGATGAATGTCTGCACCAGGTTCCCTTCAATGAGCGCAGGTACAGACCGGTATGCTTTTCGCACCAGCTTCTCCACTTCTAGAGCCCACTGCTGCAGGTTTTCGTTGATGCGCTGCACACGATCTTTAAGCTGCGCACGAAAGACGTGTTCCAGGTGAGCGTCGCCATATCTCGCCTCCAATGCCTCAAGGAGTTGCTCATAAGTCACTTCCTCACCGAGAGCTTCCAGAACTGTTAAGGCCTGGTCGCGCAGGCCTAGTGTGAGAGCAGTCATGGCCTGACTTTTATTCCAGCCGTTCGCCTTCATAACAGCCTCGAACTGGATTTTGTAGGCTGACCAGGAGGAAGTCCCGTCGAATGGTGGCACCTTGAACCCACGTAGCGAAGGTGTAATAGCTACTACGGGAGCTGTAGTTCCATCCCCCAGTTTGAGGTCGTCCAGCGTTTTCTTCACGTCAGCCATCACGTAATCAACCCGATTGTTTACTTGGTCGATTTGGGTTTTAGCTTCCTTGATTTGGGTTTCAGCTTCCGACAGGCGGTTGTCATGTTGAGCAACCCTATCCTTCACCTCCCTAATCTCTTTCCCGAAGTTAGCGTGGATGTCCTTCACGAGGAGCATCTGCTCTTCCTGTCGGCGGGCCTGTTCCTCCTGCTGCTCTTTCAACCAACGGGCCTGTTCCTGCAGCATTACCATCAGAGCACCTAAATCGGGTGCTGCAGATGGAGGAGCTACTGACGGGCCTGCAGCCGGCGGCTGGCCCTCCGACGTCAGCGGCGTTGCACCACCAAATCTTCTTTGGTCCGTCTCCTGCTGGCGTTGATTTCGGGTACGGACACCCTCCGTTTCCTCCTTAGGTAAAATCGGCATGATTTTATCCCACTTCTGACACCAATTGTTACGAGCTTGAGGTTCGTGACAATAAAAATTGCCGATAAAATTACCTAAATTAACACTTTAATTTACTTTACACAATTAGAGTTAAAACACTAATAATTTAAACACACTAATTCACTTAATTCCACTCCGAAGCTTCGCTTGTTTCGCCCAAATCAACACTGCCTCCATCGCATCTTGCAGCGCCTATATATTTAAATTAGCAAAGAAATATCCAGAATGTTCAAGTAAACACGCGGAAGGTATCGAGCGTTCGAGTTTCGACTAGGCGCTGTCAGTTGAGCGATTTGTGATGTCATTTTCTCAATGCTCCCCTCGCTCTCGTTCCTGACACTAGATGGCGCTAGTTGACTTATTCATGCAACAGTAATAACCTAGCATCTCCATCAAAAATTGGGATAATTTTCGTTGTTTCTACGGGAATTCTTTCAATGTTTTCCATTTTAAAATAAAATAAATATCAAAGTTTTTAAATACAAAGAATAAAATTGATTTGGCTAAGATCTACTAACAAAATTTTGATTGTTTAGTGGAAGAGTATTGTTATGGCGTTTTCTAATCCAAGACAATACCTACGTATAACTAATACAAGAGGAAACAAAAGGAAGGTTACGGGAAGTGAAAAGTTTTACTCACAGTCTCGCAAATCTGCCCATGTCCCTCTGGGATAGTTCTGGAGTCTCGGCTGTTTCTGCTGAAGTCGCGAAGTCCTTAATTTATTTATTTGTTCGGTGATATTCGTCCAAGCGTTGAAACGCACGTTGTCAGGATACTGGTGCTGGATCACGATGATAACCGACGATACAGACTCTTCCTAGACAACTACGAATATCCTACCGGCTGCGCCAATTTAGTTGACGACAACGACTTTATTTATAAAAATAATTTATTTATGCAAAATTACAGAGTTACAGCTTATAATTACTTCCAAAACTAAATCCGTCTTACAGTTAACTTAGCCTAGTATTTATATTAAAATATCTCTTACTAAGCAACCCGTGCTATGACGCACGGCCTAATTCCTGTGATTGCTTGTGAAGCATATATTAGAGGGGTCATCACACTTAACCCGCGCTTCCGCTAACGAGATCGATTCGAGTCCCGGTTTGCGAAACACGTGCACTGAATATGTCACCTGACGGGTTGCGGGGCGATCTAATCTTGCTAATTTGGGCCTTGGCCGCGGTGTCGATAAACCTAGCTCCAGAGCTATCCCTACTCGGCGTTCCCTTCGGCTGCGACGAAACTACAACAAGTTTACTAACAACGTACTCTAACGTCTTGCTTCTCGACCCTTCGCATAATTTATTACCCGAGCTAAGTAAAAGCGGGATGTTTCCCTCCTCTATTTCCAGAAAATTGCGAGTTAATAATTCGGGAGGTTCGACAGCGATGGTGCAACAACAGGATGTTGCCGAAATATTATCCATGATAGGGGCGGAGCCAACGATGACGTAGCCCAAGACGGTTTCCAGTGCTTTAAGGCGAGGTATGCGAGGAGTTGCCCCTGACCTTATTGTGTAACAAAAGATGAGGGAAAAGCGATGCTCCAATGAGCATATCTATGTCTCCGGGGACGGCGTAAGTATCGTCTGCCAGCGTCAAATTTTCAAAATCAATCATTGCCGAGGTGGCAACCGAAACGGTTGGCAGACGTTCAGTGAGTTTATCCACTACTAATGCATTTATGTCCCTTCGGAGCGCCGTAAAGTGCAGTTGTGTGATAAAAGTACTTCCCATTTTTAAATAATTTTTATATGAAATTTATTCAATTTAAATAGTGCGCTAAAAATAGGACTGCATAAACAACAAATAGTATACCTCCGCGTGAGTACATCTTTTGCAAATTTCTTACATCCTAGTACTCAAACACTGCGCGCGAGCAGCACGCACCATCTTCAAGGCGAGTCTCACCCACCGTATGTTATATTTTTGTATGATTGGAACATTTAACTCCGCCTGTTTAGAAATAGGCGTCGCAGATTACATCTCAGTGGTGACGTATTTGTTGGTTTCGTAAGACTAGTTACCTACCCCTTGTGGTGGGAGAAAACAACTCTTCACTGATTATTGTGCCCTAGTATCGAAGTCTAAAATGGAAGTAACTTTAAACAAGTCCCATTCAGAGACGGATATCAGTAATACGGAACCTAATGTTGTAACACCCCCAAACTATGGTTGCTATCGTAACAAAAGACGGAGGGAGGATGATTTTAAGGCAGATATGGAAGATTTTAAGACTGAAATGAAAAAGATGATGACTGAATTATTTTCTACACAAAAAAAAAGAACTTCAAAATATATCCGCTACTCAGAAAACTATACAAGAATCGAACCTAAATATCGAGAAATCTATTGCCTTTCTTGTGGCCCAAAACGAAGAATTTAAGAAAAAAATACAGTCATTAGAATCACAAGTAAAAGAGGACAAAAAACACATTACTCTGTTAGAAAACACAATTGAAGATCTTCAAAGGGACTCCAGAAAATCTAGCTTAGAGATAAAAAATGTGCCTAGATTAAAAGAGGAAACAAAGGAAAGGCTGTTAAATATGGTCGTATGCCTTGCTAACGAAGTAGGCTGCAATCTAGCCAAGTCTGACATAAAAGATATTTATAGAACTCGTCCCAAAAAAGATAAAAGCATGAATACTCCCATTATTGTTGAAAGTACATCCACCCTCATGAAAACGGAATTATTAAAATTGTGTAAGAATTACAACAACAAAAATAGTAAGATGAAGCTCTGCGCCAAACACCTGGGCCTACGCTCTGCTGGGGATACACCAATTTACATAGCTGAACATTTAACGACAAAGGCTTCCCGCTTATATTTCTTAGCCAGAGACCTTTCAAAGTCAAAGGAGTATAAATATTGCTGGACTGCTTATGGTAAAGTCTATGTCAGAAAACACGATGATTCTCCTATTATTACGATCTTAAATGAGGCTCAAGTACAGAGCCTATTGCAAACGTGACTTTTGCTAGTTATAGTTATGTCTATTGTAACTGTGTGTATTAGTCGGAAATATATAATGCTATACAAAATAACTGTAAGCACTGCATTATTAGTATTAAGCATCGTTGTAAAGAGCCAAAATGAATGCAGACTCTTAATTCGCACACTTAATACATTGTCATATTTACAAAAACAATATAAATTTTTTACAGTATTTTTAGCTTTAAGTTACCTCTCTTACAGAAAAACCAAACTCTCAATTTACACACGTAATACACTGTCATATATACAAAGACTATGTACATTTGTTGCAGTATTTTTAGCTTTAAATTATCTTTTTTACACACATAAAACTGAACTCTTAATTCACACACGTAATATACAGACATACATAAAAAAACTATATACATTTATCACAGTATTTTTAGCATTAATTTATAATTCATACGGCAATAAATCTGTAAAAGTGTTCTATATTAAAGGGTTTATTATGTACTTAAAATTATTTAACGTGTTACTAAGTTCGTACCGCAAGCATTTTTGTAATTGTTTAGTTTACAAAAAGTTACAATGTACAATATTTTTAGTAAATCGAATGTATAAGCTACAATATCATAAATGTAAAATCACAAATTTTGTAAACACACTTCATTTACATATAAAAATACATATAACAAATATTGCACCACACATATCTCACAGTATTATGTATATTTGTAACATTCGACCTTTGCCGTCTGTCTTTAACAATAATGTCAATGGATAAAAATATTTTCAATAATTTACAAGAATTGGACAATATAGAGATAGCTTCCGCATATCAATGTGATGTAGAAAATTTAAAAAAATATTTAAAATTTACCACAACAGATTTCACTATTGTAACCCAAAATATAAGAAGTATTTATTCCAACTATGACGATTTTCAACTGACTTTAACTTCTCTACAAGTTATTCTTTCTATGCCGACATATTAATACTGACAGAATGTAGGATTCAATCTACCAAACCTATTCCACGTCCAGGTAATTATAATGAGTATATTACTCATCATCATGTTAATCAAAATGATGGAGTAGTGGTCTATATTAAAAAAAATATTTCATCTCAAGTCAAGGAAATTCAGTTGACTCATGCATCTTGCATACAAATCCATCTACAAAACTTAGTAATACTGGGCATATATAGGTCACCATCGAATCCCAACGCAGAACAATTCATCAGTTCTCTTAGTGAGCACCTGGACTCGTTAAAAGAGCATTCAAATATTGTAATAACGGGAGATATTAATATAAATATTACACCTAGGCTTACAGAACAAACATACGAAATAACTAATAGGTCGAAATACTTAAATATGCTTTCTACGTATGGGCTTTTACCGGGAAATCATATCCCTACAAGAGAGAACAGCTGCTTGGATCATTTCATACTAAAATTAAATCAACAAACTATTTCTGCTGAGATTGCTGTACTGAACACTTCTATCACAGATCATGCTATGATATTACTCAAATTAAGCAATATTAGACAAAAAGTAATTAATGTTAAAATTAAACACAACACTGACTATTATAAAGCACTTGCCAGTCTAGCTCAAAAAAACCTATCTAACCTTCTTTTTAGTGATAATCCGGAATATATAATACATCAATTAATTTACAAAATAAAAGAATCAATTGAAGAAAATACAAAAATTGTAAATATTTCTAGTAATAAGCGAAAAATTAAACCATGGATAACAACAGGTATTTTAAAATGTATACGAAATAGGAATAGTATGCAAAAGAAGCTAAGATTGAATCCTTATAATGAAGTATTAAAAATTACATACAAAAGGTATCGCAACTATGTTACTAAATTAATTAAGAAACTTAAACGGGAATATGAAAGGAAGCTTTTGGAAATATCATCCAAATCAAGTAAAACTCTCTGGAAGCACATAAAGAATATAACCCATACAAAACAATCAAGTGTCAATAGTTTAGACCTGTTAAGTTCGAAATCCTCACCAGTTGATTTGATTGATAAAGTAAATGAGTACTTTGCTAGTGTGGGTAAAAATCTTGCCGAGAAAATAACTACTAACGATCCTAATAATTGTTTATCTTTTTGCCATATTGATGAAGCACATAAAACTGTATTTGTAAAGGCACATTCTTCCTTTGTTTTGATTGAAACCTATCCGGAAGAGATCAACAGTATTATTGCAGGTCTCAAATCAGATTCCGCCCCTGGCTGGGACAATATTTCAACCGGATTTCTCAAGATGGCTAAACAACTACTCGTCTCCATCCTCTGCCATTTTGTTAATATATGCTTTGAAAAGGGTGTCTTTCCGAAGCTGCTGAAGCAATCTATTGTAATACCGATTTACAAAAGTGGAGATAAGAAAGAAGTTGGTAATTATCGGCCAATCTCTTGCTGCCTGTGTTCTCAAAGATTTTGGAAAAGTTAGTTAACAATAGACTTATACAGTATCTCTCTAAATTTAAAATATTAGCAGACTCTCAATTCGGATTTGGAAAGGGATGCTCTACGGAAGATGCAGTTGCCGCGTTAAGTTCTCAAATTGTAAATACCTTGGATAGCGGCAGAAAATGTCTTGCTGTCTTCCTGGATCTAAAAAAGGCCTTTGATACTGTATCAATCCCCATTCTTGTTAATAAATTAGAACAGAATGGTATCAGAGGTATACCTCTAAAACTTTTAAAGGATTACCTCTCTGATAGGACACAGATTGTAAGAATAGGTCAATACAGTAGTAGCTATACAAATGTTAATTATGGTGTACCGCAGGGAACCGTACTCGGCCCTACGTTATTCCTAGTGTATATTAATAATCTGTGTAGTATGAGTGTGAATAGAGGAAGAGTTTTCTCATACGCAGATGACACTGCGATATTATTTTGGGGAGACACTTGGGAAGAAGTGCAATGGATAGCGGAAAAACAATTAGCTAAGGTTGCTCGTTGGCTTGATAATAACTTACTTACTTTGAATGTTAATAAAACTCAATTCATATGTTTTTCTATAACTAGCCGATCACAGCCAAAAGATGATTTTAGACTTAAAATACATAAATGTTACAATCCTTCCAGCGGTAACTGTACGTGTACATCTATTGAAAAAGTTTCATACATAAAGTATCTGGGCGTTATGGTGGACCAACGACTTTCCTGGTACAAACATGTCGAATTAGTGTCTACTAGAATTCGAAAACTCACTTGGATATTTAAAACTTTAAGATATGTTGCTTGTCCAGACCTTTTAAATCAAATTTATGTAGCACTTGCTCAATCTATAATAATATATTGTATACCTATTTGGGGGGTACTTATAAAAGTAAATTTATTGAAGCTGAGAGAGCTCAAAGATGTTTATTGAAAGTTATACATTTTAAGCCATATAGGTTCCCCACTAGCATTTTGTATTCATCTTGTGGGGTGATTTCGGTGAGGCAGTTGTACATATTACTCACTTTGTTAAAAAAACATAAGTCTTTGTCTTTTAATCCTACTTACGGTAGTAAAAGAGGAAATTATAGTGTAGTTCTTATACGCAGTACGAAAACCAACTTTGCGAAAAATCAATATGAAAAACGATCAGAACACTTATATAATCAAATTAACAAAATATTGCAAATATATCCTTTAAAGACATACGATTGTAAGAAAAAAATAATGCAGTGGCTTAAGACACTTAATTACGATCAAACTGAAGCCTTATTAGAATCTATCCTATAAATGCATTCACTCACTGTCTTTTTCTCATACGTACACACGTACATACCCACACAAACACACACACACACACACACACACACACACACACACACACACACACACACACACACACACACACACACAACACACTCACACAAACACACACACACACACACACACACACACACACACACACACACACACACACTGTTTCTCTTATGTTAATTGTACTTAGTTAAGGGAGGGCGAGGGCCTTCTACCACAAGTATCTTTATACTTAAAAGAAGTCCTCAAACTCGTACTAATTTTAAGAAAATGTTGGAAACAATAAACTTTCATTTCATTTCAACTTTCATTTCATTTCATTTCATGTTAAAGCTGGTATTACGATCTAGCCGAGAATAAAATTTCAAATTTATAGAGCCCTGGGTAATTTTATTAGTACCTCCGATGCCTTTGACTACAGGACACGAAGGTATCTTATTTATTGGCAGTCCTAAACGCTGACAACATTGCCGCGTTATGAGGCTACTTAGAGATCCGCTGTCTAGTAATGTACGGACACTTTGTTCGTTTCCACGCGAATCCCTAACTACGATACGGGCTGTACCCAGTAACACGGTTGAAGGAAACTGTGTTCCCACATTCGACAATGTGCAC
Source organism: Parnassius apollo (assembly GCA_907164705.1). Taxonomy (NCBI): domain Eukaryota; kingdom Metazoa; phylum Arthropoda; class Insecta; order Lepidoptera; family Papilionidae; genus Parnassius; species Parnassius apollo. The sequence continues at coordinate 199,994 of CAJQZP010001109.1, read as the reverse complement.
AGAGCGACGTCACCGGGTCGACTGCTAGAATCGTCGACTTTATTAGGTGTGATTTCCTTATCCGATTTACTTGACGCGGGTATGTTGCCGTTTTCGAAATGTAATAACATGTGATGTTTGCTGGCGCACTTGTTACACACGGAGCTAGAATTGAATTTAGCAACTAAATGTCTATCGCTTAGACAATTCAAACATAAGTTGTTCGTCTTTACTATTCTATAAAGTTCGCTGAGTGACTGTCTACGAAAGGTCGCACAATTATATAAATTACCGTGTTGTTTATTTTAACATAGAACACAGGCGCTATGAAGCAACGCAGGCGCAGCGGTTACGTACGTTAGAGACCCTGCGGGTCTAGATGATGAAATCTGTCTGCGGTCGACACATTTCTTGACTTCTTGTTTGACATTCGAGGAGCGCTGTATCACTTTAATTTGATCTCGCACAAAGGACGCTAATAAATCGAATGACGGCAACTCAGAAGTACGATGCTCCATTTCAAACGCACGCACGGTGTCTGAGTCCAATTTCTTTAAGGCGATATGGAGAAACACCACGTCTATAAGGTCATTAAATTTCAGGTTCTTAAGTGCAGCCACCGATGCTAGAAATTTATCCAAAAACTGCTCTAAGCCGGTGATGTTCGCGGATGATATAGCTTTAAGATCGAATATCTGGTCTAAATATGAAGAGGCTAACATTCGCTTATCTTCATATTTGTTCTTAAGGGTTTCATATATTAAAGAATAATTTTTTGATGTTGGTGTGAAGCCCGAACAAATGGACTGTGCCTTACCGCTTAATTTACTAATTAAGTAATACAATCTTTCAGCGTCCGATAACGATGGATTATTATGTATATTACATAATAATCCATCGTTATACGACAGACGACAGCTTTCGTCTGCTGTGCAATTTGTGCTGGCGGACGGGAGATGTCCCGGCTGATTGGCGATTCGCGGTCATTGTGCCTTTATATAAAGGTAAAGGTTCACATTTTGACTGCGGGTGCTATCGGGCGATCAGCTTGACTAGTTTAGCAAGTAAAGTTTACTCGAAGGTTTTGACACGTCGGATGCAAGAGAAATCGGAAAGATTCTTATGAGAGGCACAATGCGGATTTAGACCTGGAAGAGGATGCACGGATCAAATGTTTTCTCCCCGCATGACCACGGAAAAGCTTCTGAGTGTTAACCAGAGGATTTTCTGTGCTTTTGTGGATCTGGAGAAAGCATTTGATAAGGTTATAAGGAAGAAAATGTGGGAACTGTTGCCGGGATATGGTGTGGATGGTCGATTGTTAAGGGCTGTGCAGTCACTTTACTATGACTGTAAAGCCTGTGTGTGGGTAGGGCATGACCTGCTACCCATGCTTAGCGTCCAAACGGGCGTAAAACAGGGTTGTGTCATGTCTTCCAGGCTGTTCATACTGTATCTCGACAGCTGTTTACAGAAGCTGAAAAATAGCTGTTTGGGTGTGAAATTGGGTGACATTAAAGTAAATTGGCTGCTGTATGCTGATGATGCATTGCTTATTGCACCAGCAGAAGCAGAACTGCAGGCATTAGTCACGTGTATGAAAGAGGAATGTGAAATTAAAGGTCTCCGTTTGAATGCTAATAAAACTAAGGTTCTGGTATTTGAAAAGGACGAAGAGAGAACGAATTGTGAAATATGGGTAAATCAGGAATGTCTAGAACAGGTAAATGAAATTGTATACTTGGGGAGTGCTTTCAGCCGGAATGGAAGATGTGATTTAAATGTGGATAGGCGTGTCGCTGCCGGAAAAAAAGTCAATGGTGCCGTGAATGCATTAGTCAAAAGGCAAGGCGTGGTGAAGAGTGCACGCCTTGCAATACATAACGCAGTGTTGGTACCGACTTTGTTATATGGCAGCGAAACCTAGGTATGCCAGAAGAAGCATAAAAGCTAGTTGAATGCAGTGGAGATGCGATCAATCACAGATAAAATGTGTGGCGTTACCATAGCCGATCGAAAGCGAAACGAAGAGATTCGCAATATGGCAGGATTGAAAGATGACCTTATCACAAAAATTGATAGGGGCGTATTCCAATGGTTTGGGCACGTTGAGCGAATGAGTGAAGACCGAATTGTGAAGAAAATATATAGAGCGAAAGTAAATATTAAAAGGTGTCGAGGTAGACCGAGACTAACTTTCGAAGACCATGTGAGCAAATTGCTCGAAAAGGGGAAGGTCAAGAGTACTCGGATACCTAGATGTGCATGTATGAAGAAGTTAATGAACCTGAAAGAAGCGAAGGAGGTATGTGAGGATCGTGACACTTGGCGATCTGTTCTTTCTGGCTATCCCGTTAGGGATTGTGCGTGAAGATAAGTAAGTAAGTAAGTAAGTAAATGTTCAAAACTATTTACGAACAACGACCAAGTTTTAATATCTCCATTGAATACCGGAATATCTATAGGGGGGCAATCTAAGTGTTTCACGTGGGCGTACCTGGGTCTCTGGTTTTGCTTCGCTTTGGGCTGGAGACTGTAACAGCTTTGTTGTTCTCTTTGGACACAACATATCTTCAAATGATAGAAGTGGTTGATAACTCACTGTATACTCGGCGATCAATTTTTTACTTTAAGATTATTTAATTTTTTTTGTGTTTTATATAGTGAAAAAAGTATCCCTCTTGGCGTAAGTGTTTAATTTCATTTTCACTAACTGCCATTTTAAATTATATAATTAATTTGATTATTAATTAATAGCTGGAGGATGAACAACTATATCTCACAACACTATTGTCTTATCGTGCCGTATTACGTCGTTAAACTGAATACCTTTGAAACCAAACGAGACAACGCGCGTTGATAGATAAGCTATTTGAATAAATAAGTCGATTTACTTATGCGCGTGACTAATAAATTTTAAATTTAAACTAAACAAAACTACATAATCTATCCAATATTAATTTAGAGTGCATTGTTTAATGAATCAATACAGAAGTTCGACTCGATGAGGCTACAAATCACCAGTTCCAGAAATAGTTGGTGAAGCTACAAAGCACCAGTCCAAATCCTGCTCGACGGACCAGAAAATGGTTGGGCGGCGGGCCTTAAGGTTGCCGAGTCACAATTCCCCGGTCGAGCCTTGACCCTACTACGCGAGATGTTATACTAGATGGACTGTATACGCGGTAAGCTTCTTCTGCTTCAACAAAATGGCGGCTGTAGCATGCAGTTCTTTGACAATGCACTCGCTCTTCCGAAAAAAACCTATTGTTTGCCAAGGTTATGAGGGAATCCTGCTTGAGCACATTAGGAGGGAAGAAAATGGGGTGAGTTTAATAACAAACAAATACTCAAGCAGGCCGTTATAAGAAAAAGGAAACACACTTACCGGGGTGTGACTTCGATGCGGCTTGGACGCTTCTATTGCTGCGGTGCGACTTCTGGCGGATCTCCTGGAGCCACAGGGATGCGGTCCTGGCCGGTGACCTCACACTGGGTGAGTAGGTTACTCCTGGAGCTCGACTGCTCCAGGTTGGTGCGGTTTGAAACTAGCGGTGCGCGTGGGCAAGAGCCCTCTAGGATGCGACTGTGTCAGGCGGTGTGGTTGCAACTAGCGGCGCAAAGGCAAGAGAGCGCTCGAGCCCAGCGCGCGAGCTTATATCGGCTTCTTTCCCACCGAGGTCGGACGCTCTTCTCATTGATTGCGAGAATCACGCAACATTCTAGAATCTCTTCTTTCCCCACTCACCCCACCTCAGTGTGTACGGAAGGGATAGGTCGAAGGAAGGACAACGCTTGGCAGCATACCCTCGAATAAAATTAAAAATACGAATGGTTTTCCGCGCAACCAGAGTGATATATATGATTTAATATCTTTATGGTAAAGAAGTTTTTATTTAAATTTAATCATTGAACTTTCTCATTCATGCTGACTGGCTTCGTGGCGTTTTATCTTAGTCAATCAAACATCTATGGCCAGATTTGCATGGAGTTGGTTGCGGCCTGCATGTGATTTTCAAATCATATAAAATATTAAGTTTTATTTAATATTACTACTGTCGTATGAATAAATTTTCTTTCATTCCTTTTAATAGCAGTAGCAGTGGTAGAGCCATGCTGCAGCTATATTAATAGTATAGTTGTAGCACGACTGGGTCGGCTCAACCGAGGAAGGACCACGCTCTCGCTAAATACCAGCGTAATGTAGCAGCTTAACTCTGCGGTGTTTCATATGGTGAGTGTAGAGAACTGGAGACTTTTTTTACTGGAACGTCACGGGTGATGATACATTTGAATTTTCATTCATAGTCGAGGAAAGATATAATGTGGTGTGGTCACATGATGTGATGTGGACCACAGCAACCACTTACTATCAAGTGAACGGTGTGCTCACTTTCATGCAACTTGATAAAACGTACATAAAAAGGCGAAGTCTTGTTCGCTATTTACAACAGTACACAACGTGCAAGCAATGTTGTTATTTGGACAAATAATTAAAACTTTCTGCTTATTTGTTATCGTATCGTCTATTTACCATTTGCTCTCTTTATATTTTATTTTAAAGCCAGCTTATATTTGTAATTTAACTCAAATGAATGATTTCTTATGTTTACGCCAACACTACACATTTAAATAAAACTATTTTTTACGGATTATATCGCATATATTAACTTTTTATATACCTGGCGTTTCGAGCACTTTACAGCACCCATTGTCACGGGGGGACTGAGATGAGATGAGACAAATTCCAGATGTCATAGTTAACAAAGGCTACCATAAATAACCATATTATATTAATTTTTGTGCCAATCTACGAAGTATGAACTTATAGTATCTTGAAGTGGGTACTTAAAAAGTTAAATATACGCAATAAATCCGTAAAAACTAGTATTATTTAAATGTGTAGTATTCGTGTGAATATAAGACATCATTATCTTGAAGTCTTGCAGTTGTATGCTTGGGTTGGAACTTAATTTTATTAATTATAGGAACCCAAACAGATGGTAGCACCCAGCCATCTTCTCTATTGAAATTAGGATGTTTTCTATTTCAATAGCCTCACGAATCATCTTTGAAAAGAATCGGTGTTCTTTAGCGAAGATTTGTAGTCTATCAAATCTTATGTAGTGACGGGGGCGATCATATACGTATTCACAGACTGCAGACTTCCTGATGCGTCGATTCTTCACTTCTGCTATGTGTTTTAGGTTTTTATTAGTCGTCTTCTTTGTCCTTTTTAAGAGAGAACACAATCACAATCAAGCTTGTACAATCCTGCTACTTGCAGATGGATTTATTATGTTTACGAATGGAGATTACCCTTGACTAATTGCAAAAACTGAGTAACTTTCTGCGGCGGCTTGAAGTATATTTTAATGGAAGCACGCTTTAAGATGTACCCAATGTATTCAGTGACACCCGTAAAATATTTAATTTTGAAAAAAAAAATGCTTTATCGTCATGCGTATTTATGCATAACATATAGCTCGGGAGCCTAGCGTCTAGCTCCTCGTGAGCTTTAACTTTGCTCTGGAAACGAAAACATCATATCACTCCCTAAACAGTATTTCGCTTTTATCTACAAGTTCATCGAATATCCTCCTATCTTCTCTAGTTCGAGAGCGCTGTACATATGAAAAATATTACCTTTATTTATGAACGGGAACGTGACTTTATGTTTTCCATTACCATTCCGTCGCCCGTGTTAAATAATGTCTGATATATCAGACATCTGATATCTGTAATGACTCATTTTTTTGGTGAAATATTCTTTTACTAAAACATAATTATTTATCACACATATGTATTCATTATATTATAAAAGCACTTGGTAAAAAGGTAGCCTATGTGCTGCATTTATAGTGCATGTATTGCGATGGGCTTTTGTAGTTAGATTACTTGACAACTGCAGTGCGCGTCCTTAATTCTAATATAAAAAGAACCCATCACTAATTATGTAATGGTGCTCAGGTTCCCTCGTTTCTGGTAATATTTGTGTAGAATTACAGAATGTTGGAATTTGGTCCTAAATGAGGTGATGTGTCGCTTTTTCACTATTTTTTTTTTTTGATTCGCACTAATCTTAATCGGAATTGTAGCATAAATGCCACATCGGGTATCATTTTCTTCAAGGATGAGAAGAAACGCCTCAGTGTCTGTGGATATAGGAACTTACTTCTGTACAGCAAGAAATGTGGTAATGAGTTTTATTATTGTATAGTGTGGTTAAGGTTCATGTGAATGTAGTAGTATCCTTCCTTAAACGGGTGAGTTTCTTCCGATAAATGGCCAAATAGCCCATACACCTCAGAATCCTAACACTAAAGTGTACAATCAGTTCGTCTCACCAGTGGAGGAACGCAGTTGTATTTTTTGTAGGCTACGTAATATAAAATCACTCAACAAGCTATGGAGATCGGGATTTGAAATCTTTATTTCAGAAATTCTTATACAACTCTTTGAGATATTTTTGGTATTGGCATAGACTAAGTAATCATTATCCTGAAGTGGCAATTTTATGCTATATATATATATATATAGCTTGCGTATATATGTGTATCCTGATTCCTCAGCTATGTGTGATTGTGTGATACGTGTGTGTGTGTGTATTATACAATCAAAATAGCTCTAGGAATCAGGAACACATAATACGCAAGCTCTGTCTTGCACAACCTCTTATTAGATGGAGTGACATTCTAATGAAATTTAGGTAATAAAAGTAAAATAAAATAACAGCAAATGCTTAAAATTTAAATATTATTTCAATAGAATTTGAAATAATTGAAAAATTGGATCTTTACCGATCAGATTTTAATTGGAATTATTTTGGAAACATATTATTTAAAAATGATTTATTTATAGAATTATGTTAATTAACGAAATTCCCTGAAAATTATAACATTGAAATTAAAATTTCAGTTTACATAGCGCTTTCAAATCTAAATCACTACATAAATCTCCTAGCAATAGAAAAAATGAGCGCCACAACTTCTATTTTTTTATTGGTAAGCTTTGAGGATTATTTATATAAAATTCATTGTTTTTTTCTAAAAATTGCGTTGTGCTATATCCTCAAGGTATATATTTATTTTTATTCCAGCCTTGATCTTCGTCACACGCTGTCATTTGCTAGGCCAGCCGACCGTGTGCGAATCTTCGTCAAACTCATTACCAGGCATAGTTACAAGTAATGGATTGATGCCAGCTTTAAAATCGTCACCCAATGTGATTCCGTACTATCTACAAAAACTTTTACACCAGCAACAGTCGGCGAATCAATACCAAATATAGATAGACTTAGCTGGCTTCATGGCATAATCCTATAATGCAGCTGGATCAAATGTCAAGAGCGAGACTACGCCCAATATTGTTGGGCTAGCAAGACTAGTCCCCAAAGTATACTAGTCTTCCTATTTCTGGAGCTACAAAAGTATGTGGATGCAACCCTGCCCTGTTATGAGGCTACGGTCAGTTAAATATCCTCATTCTGTTACACCAGTGAAAAACAAGTTAGGATCAACGAATATCCGTAAAAATTGACCTAGTACGGCACCCGATTTGCCATATGGAAACCTTGCGGTTAACGGAATGAGCTGGAATGTTACACTATCAAAATATCTTGTTTATAAATAACCATTTTTCCTACTACTCCCTTAACTATAACATCAATACGCGGGTAGGAAGATTGGGTGTACATTGCGGACATTTCCTTGTTCAAAATCCCTTTCAAAAATGAGAGGAAGCCTGTACCGAGAAGTGGGTATTAAGGTTGTAACTTAAACACAACGTGAGTCCAACAATTAATCGAATTTTTATTTCCCGTGCTAGTTAATTGTCATAAATCATTTTTTTTTATATTTTGACCATCATTTTAGAATCTAACAAACCTCAATATCCATATGAGAATGTATAGTATAGAAAAGAAATGAAAGCGACCCAGCAATTTAAAATAATTATTACAGGAAGAGGTCTTTAAAGCACTGTACTAACGAATAGCTCTAGCACTGGTGTTTTTTTATTTCGCGTGCAATTTGCTTTTAGATAGCAGTGATATAGTAATACAACGTTGCACTTTACAACACTCTGTGAGGTGTCAGATTGTGAACACAGCATAATGACCTCTATATATTCAAGTACGCTGGACTGGCTATACACCGTGACATGATGAGGTAATTCGATTTGCGCCATTTTGGCGCTGACAGCAGAGGTGCACGTCCACGGAGCTAATAATAGGGATAAGATAGTGGAAAAATATATCGATAAACCTAAATAAATAGAATGGACTCTATGGATAGATTACCCAAAAGGTCCATTCTATATATGTATCACATTAACATAACGCCATTATCATTCATCATCATTAAAACCCTTCACATATCTACTGCTGAACATAGGCCTCCCCCAAGAAATGCCACAAATCACGGTCCTGAGCCACCTGCACCCATCAACTTCCTGTATATCGTACCAGGTTTTCACTCCATTTAGTAGGGGAACTTCCGACACTTCTGCGTAGGCCCGAATTTTTCCCCATCGGTTATCGGTTCTTTAAGCTATATGGCCGGTCAATTGCCACTGCAGCTTACTAATCCGTTGGGCAATGTCGGTCACTGTGGTTCTACTGCCAATATCCTCATTCCTAAGTATATCCTCCTAAGATTTCCAGCTTCGGCAGTGGCACGTATTCTAGGGGGCTTAACATATCGACACTTAATTGCCTTTGTCGGTGTATGTTGCGCAGCTGATCGCCAGAATTTGTAAATAAAAAATAATCTAAAGTAGCAACTCGAGACAGAATTAAACCTCTAGACTAGCACTTACTAAAACCCCATGGTGTTCTACCTCCGCCGCAAATTTATAGGGCCACGGAAACGCTTTCATGCACACCCGCGGCCCCTCCGGCGCCAGCCGCTCAATGGCAGCCCCTCCTTATTTGCTGACTTCTCTCCCACGTTTTTATTCGCAGATAAGGCGCACCAGAAACACAAGGCACACTGTCCTTCATGGCCTCTGACTCCACCTGCACTATGGACTCCCCGAGCCCGATATGTGAATGTAGCCAGGAAAAAACGAGCACTTGGAAGCATTAAGTGGTGCAGCCTCACCAAAGTCGCGAAGGATAGTCGAGTGGCATCGCATCGCCAATCGCCATACCAACTTCCCTGACGACTCTATCTCAACTACAGCAGTACAGGGAGAGGAACCTCCTCTAGCCGAAGCCCACGAACACACATCCAATGTGGCTTGACATCATCAGGCGACCTTTCGACACTTGGCTATGGTCCTTGACTTTGTGGGAAAATAAGGAAAGAAGAAACAAAAAAAAATCATTGGAAATAATAATCTAATACCTATATACTTACTGGTACTGGTACTACCAGAATATATTGTCAGAATACTGTACTTTTTCAAAGTGGTGCAGTTCTCACGTCTAATAAAACAGTCGTCTGTGAAATCATCATTTTGTTTCTGACGCCAATTCACAATTTTTATGCTTTTAAGCCATAATTTTAGTCTAGGTTCAGTTGGAAACCTGTTAATTAATAAACATTTGACAATCATCTGTCGTTGGCAACTTTGTTTGTTAACAGATATGGATAGGAAAGAACATCGATATGTATTATAGACAAGGAACTCGACAACCCTATTGAATTTTATGGTTTATCAAAAGTCACTAATACACAGCCAAACATGCTGATATATATGATATTAAGATTAGTAACAAATTTTTAATTATTTATATTATCAAATAGTTTTAATTTGTTTAATATTAGCTGCAAATTCACTTACATGTGAAATGTTATACCACTTTCCTTTTGGTAACGAGTTTTACAGATTGTGCGTAATCGGTATTATTAAAAATAATTCTTATTATGTAAATAAATTTTACACAATGAAAAAAATTAAAATGCTTTCGTTTTTAGGGTTCCGTAGTCAACTAGGAACCCTTATAGTTTCGCCATGTCTGTCTGTCCGTCTGTCCGTCCTCGCTTACTCTCTGTGACCGTTAGCACTAGAAAGTTGAAATTTGGTACCAATATGTGTATCAATCACGCCGACAAAGTGGTAAAATAAAAATTGGTAATAATATGTTTTATTAGGGTAGCCCCCCTATATGTAAAGTGGGATGTAATTTTTTTTTAATTTCAACCCTAACGTGTGATATATTGTTGGAAAGGTATTTAAAAATGAATAGGGGTTTACTTAAATTATTTTTTGATAATGTCAATAATTTCGGAAATAATCGCTCCAAAAGTAAAAAACAATGTGTCCCATCTAAATTTTGAACCATAAGTTTAGAAAATATGAAAAAAACTTTGAAAAGTAGAACTTTATTAGGACTTTCTGGGAAAATCATTTTGAACGTGGATGGAAACAACAGTACCCACTTCCGGGAGCAGTTGCAGGAGCGCGGAGCGCTGCTGGAGCGCGAACATAATGGATACCCACCTTTAAAATCATAAGTGGGAACACTTATTGTGACGGACGGGAAACTACGGAACCCTACACTGAGCGTGGCCTGACACGCTCTTGGCTGGTTTAGTTTAAAATTTCAAAACACAGATTTTCTAATCATGACAATTTAAATAAGACAACAGACTTTGGCATATTATGTCAACTTTAGTTTCCAAGACGACCCAGCGTTAGGGGTGCTTCAAATTGGCACAGACATTTTGTATGGTATAGCCAGTCCAGCGTACTTGTATATATAGAGGTCAGTGACACAGCATAACTTATGTTATTCAGTTATATGACACCGATAGGTAAAATACTATCACCGTCAATTTAAATAACTTATTATTAAACTAATATGGCGCTTGCCAAGATTTCACAGCACGCTAGCAATACAAGTTCAATCCGCGCTAGCATATACATAATGTTAGTGTAAACACCGTTATCCTTGAAATCAGTGGTTTGGTTTCACATATAGAACGTAAATTCAATGAAAAATAACAACATTATTTCAGTAAAATCTCAATTTTTCCTTTATTTCACCCTAAGCGCGTAGGCACAGTAAATTTCAGTTAAGAACACAGCAGCGCGCGGCTATGTGGTGGAGGACGAGCGGTGATCTTTACAGTGATTACGTCACTCGGGCTCATAGGGTATCCATGAATTTACGGACGGTGTCGGACAGAAAACTTTTAAATTTTATGAAAAAAAAATAGCGTTTTTTTTTTTAAAATTCGGATAAATGTTCTTATATTAAAGCCATATTAAAGCAAACACATATGGTTTTAGTGACAACGGTGTTTACACTTACACCTTGTATATAGGCTGCAAATTTACCCTATTGTTATGCTCAGTTTAACAAGAATAAATAAGTCCAGCAACTTCTTTTCACCGGCAATCAATATCAAAGAAATTGAGTTAATGTAAGGCTACATGATGCAAAAGTCACGTCACTAGCCACAATTTCAAATAAGCAATTTATGTACTCGGTATTTTTATCTCACGCCACGTGGTGAAGAACTCAGTAAACCATCAACTCTTTCGACATCGTAGGGGTATGATAAGCTGACATTGGAAATGCCACTGAGAACTTGTTGCTTTCAATAGATAATAGTAAAACCATCTTTTTTACGCCATTTTATGTATAATATCCAGCACGCAACGGAGAGTTGTATCAAGGGTGCGAGATCACTGCATTTTTGTCTAAGTGCGACGTCTGACGCATGTGATCTCGAGCCTGACAATTAAACAAGACAAATCCTGCCTAATATAAGAGAGGCCCATGATTATCAGACTACTTATACAGGCTACTGATAAAGAAAAAGACGAAAAGGATTCCTGGGCAGCTAGGCTTTGACTTGATTTTATGATAAACTTGTAAATGCTTTTAATTTAATCGTTACTGCGAATATACAGCGCCTATTGAACTTGTTGCAGAATTCTCGTAACTTTGACACTGCTTCCCACCACTAGTCAGGGCATTTACGTTTGACGTAAAAAAAAGGTTCTACCATTTATAAAAAATATTAAGACCTTTTTCATTACGCTTATCTCTTAAGTGTACACTTATTGAAAAAATAACTTCTTGAATATTCAACGTTCAATAAAATCAGAAGTAGAATATGTTTACGAAAACGGACTGCAGAAATTTCATTAAAAATATAGTGATATTGTTATCAATAGGACATATTTTCATAGCAGGGATTCCACATAATATTCAGCATCTCCGATGACAATTGAAGTCTCTTACGAGATACAATATAAATTTAGCTGGAAAGGATTAGTTAATAGCTCTACGCAAGTACGTACCTATTTTTATTATTTTATTTATATTTTTTAACAACATGCAAATAGTTTTACTGAAACAATGAGTTTTATCTGTTTCTATTACTGACTAGAACCGTTTGACAAATTTTCTTTTTTACTAAACTCAATCTTTAGTCACACATTTACTCACTGCAATTCGAAAAAAATATTTTTACCTAAAGCTGCAGGTATTACGGATAATTGCCTCGATAATTTCGCGCGCAACCATTATGCGATTTTATTTAATTAATGTACTAAAACTTCTGCAGTCCGCATCAAACTACATAATTTGATTCAATCATGAAAAGGAAATAGCGTGTCCGCTCTATATGTGTGGTAAATGTTTTCCGTGCTTCAACTTGTTGGAACGAAGTTTTATTACTTTATTATGATTGTGTACAACTTATACACGTCAATATGCAGTAAAGGTAAACACTTTCAAAGGTGACTAAAATAAGTAAAAGAATAGGCTAAAGTCCCACGGCTGGACATAATCTTAGTGTCAAATTCTCAAAGGCCTTCTGAAAAAAGAAATTATCAGCGAAATCTTTGAGCTGACCACGAATAAAACTCTTATTTAAGCTAGTTCTCCAGTAACCTCCTAGCTTCGAGTAATATTCTCTTGTTTCATCTAATCAGAACAATATAAGTGCAACCGAACGTGAGCGAAACACGATACGGCATTGTTTTAAACTTTTATTGATCGCTTCAGCCTCGATGTCAGTAATAAGATGAAACTTCCATTTAATAACATGTTAACAAATCCATCAATATGACTTGTGGTATGTTTTAATGAATAAATCTTAATAAAATTAATCGTTTAATAATCTTAGTTATTAATATATTGGAGTTATAAATCAGATAATTAAAACGTTACTAGAGGGAAATACGCAAACTTCTTCAATTTTCAAATGTGTCTATCTTGTGCAAATAAAGTTCACAATGTTGAATAATTCCGAGTAAAGCTCACGTAAAATGCCAAAAGTAAATCCCGCAAATAGACAAAAAAAACAGCATTACGATTGCGAGAGAGTGAGAATGTATTTTTAATTTACTTTCACTGTTCTTTCACATATTAGTGATTTTGTAAAAGTATTACAAATTGCTTTGTGATATTGGAGTAAGAGAATCTATACTCCCATTTTTTTCGTTGTATAGCGGTATAACCATTTCATTTACATCAGACGTAAAATACCCGGACCGGTGACGGACAGCTGCATAAAACGTGAAAACTCTGGTTCTGCGATCATCATCCCCCCTCAGGTCATCAGATCAGGCGGATCAGGCGAGGCGGTCAGGAGAAATCTTCTTACAATGGAAAAAGCCCAATTACAGTGGTGGTCCCTTACGCGCTGGTGAATTAGAAGTAGATTCTTCAAATAATACTTAAACTTTGTCTGGAATATAATCAATTTAAAACAATAAATCACGCGCAATAAGATAGCGTAACAAATTCCCAATTAGTAATGTCTTACAAACTTGAATTCTTAACATGCACAAATTTTCTATTAGTTTTCCTTTTTCAAATATTATACAGTCGAACAATTTAATTCAATTAATAGGTTTTTGCGTGCATATTGTCGATATTTTCGACGTAACATCTATCTGTAATAAAAAAGTACCAAGATTTAAATTAATTAATCTTACTAATTAATGAATGTTTATTCCACAAGGGAATGAAATCTAAGCCGTATTAATATTTCAAGGACAATCTTATTTTCAGTAATCCTGCCCCTCAAGATTATTGCGAAGATTAATAATTTATTCACTGAGGTTTGGCAGTTGAGCAACTTGGGCTTGGATCTTGCTGACACCATATGGAATTAGCAAAACAGTGGAAACAGTGAGAATATGAAATATAAAACAAAAAGTTTAATTCAATGGAAATTATTTAATTTTAGTTAATATTGTAGCAGCCAGGCTAATCAACCTTAAACGGCAATAAATAATATATACACTGTTGCTACCATAACACAGAAGGCGAAGGTCCGAAGAAAACGTAAAGAAAACGTTTACTTCCTAATTACCCCCGGCTACTGAGATACTGTGGGCTGCAATTGACGTATATATTTAACGTTCTAATATAGAAACAAGAAACAGCCGCAAATATCATCAGCGCCGCATCTTTTCACACGCCGGCTTTCTTTATGCATCAGTCGACCATTTTCGAGCCGTTTCTTCAACGCCGCAGAATTGCTTCCTCTTGCTGTTCCGGAGATGTTTTTTTTTATTTTCATAGAAGAAGGGGCAAACGAGCATGCGGCTCACCTGATGTTAAGTGACTACCGCCGCCCATGATCAACCGCAACACCAGGAGAATTGCGGGTGCGTTGCCGGCCCTTTAGAAAGGAGTAAGCTCTTTTCTTGAAGGTCCCCAGGTCGTATCGGTCCGGAAAAATCGCCGGTGGTAAACTATTCCACAGAGAGGTTGTACGTGGAAGAAAACTCTTTGTGAAACGTACAGTGGTGGACCGCCAAGCGTCCAGATGGTGTGGATGGTATCGGGACGTTTGACGTGTAGTGCGTTCACGAAATTTGGCGGCTGGGATTAATCCGAACAATTCCTCAGAGCACTACCCGTGATAGATGCGATAAAATACGCAAAGAGATGCAACATCTCTTCGCAGCGCCAGTGAATCGAGCCGATCGGAAAGCACTCGGTCGTCGACGATTCGAGCCGCTCTGCGCTGGATGCGGTCAAGTGGAAGAAGCTGGTACTGGGGAGCCCCAGCCCAGAGATGGGAACAGTATTCCATGTGCGGCCGAACCTGCGCCTTGTAAAGTTGCAGGCGGTGTGCCGGCATGAAATACTGTCCCGCTCTGCTGAGCACGCCAAGCTTCTTAGAGGCCAATTTGGCCTTCCCTTCCAAGTGACCACGAAACTGCACGTCACTCGATATGTCGACGCCGAGGATTCCGATACTGGCTGAGGCAACAAGGGGGAGTGCCTTAAAACTGAGGGGATACGACAAAGGGGTTCTTTTTAGCGGTTAACGCGCAAACTTGTGTCTTCTGGGGGTTAAATTTAGTCGCCCCCAATCCGAGACTCTGTCCAGCAGAGACTCGACTTCAGACACAAGTTTGTCCCGGCACTCGGAGACGTTTTCCCGAGAAATATTGGCTCGGCCGGTGTAAAGAGCATCACCAGTGCTGTCATCTGCATAGCAATGAATGTTACGGGTATGCAACATGTCATTGATATGCAGAAGAAACAGCGTTGGCGATAGCACGCAGCCTTGTGGAACACCAGCATTAATAGGCTTGCAATCGGAGCTTGCACCGTCTACAACGACCTTGATGCTCCGATCTGCAAGAAAACTGGTGATCCAATCGCACAATTTCTCGGGAAGCCCATAGGAAGGGAGCTTCGAAAGAAGCGCTTTGTGCCAAACCCGATCGAAGGCCTTCGCAATGTCCAAACTAACGTCCAATGCCTCCCCCTTGAACTCTACTGCCTCCGCCCATCTGTAAGTTAGGTAAACCAGAAGATCACCAGCTGACCGACCACGGCAAAAACCGTATTGGCGGTCACTAATCAGCTGGTGATCTTCAAGATACCTCATGAGCTGGCAGTTTACAATGGACTCCATTGTTTTGGAGAACAAGGAGGTGATGGGTGATTGGCCGGTAGTTGGACGGGTCAGAGCGGTCGCCTTTTTTTAGGGATCGGGTGGACGTAAGCCGTCTTCCATGATTTTGGGACTACCGTGTAGGAGTACCGGAAAAGACGCGTTAAAACCGGTGCCAACTCTGGAGCACACGTCCTCAGCACAATTGGGGGGATTCCGTCAGGCCCACTCGACTTGTGGATGTCCAGGGAGAGGAGTGCTTTGCGAACCGAGCGCTGTGTGAAGTGCACTTCCGGCATGGAGCACTCACACCGCGGGATGGTCGGCGGAGTACTCCTCCCGTCATCGAGAGTCGAGTTAGACGCAAGGAAAGAGCCTAGAAGATCGGCTTTCTCCTTTGCGGTATGGGCCAGTGAGTCGTCCTCCCTGTGCAGAGATGGAAGAGATGGCTGACAGAAATTCCCTTGGACAGCCTTGGCGAGAGACCAGAATGCACGGGTTCCAGAAGGAAGGCGAACTAGTTTCTCGCCAATTGTGCCTATGTGCTCTGTGTTTGCCTTGGCAATGACTCTTTTGAAGGACCTAGAGGCGGAATTATACTTCTTTTTTAGAGCGCTGGTGTTTACATCCCTGGACGCTGATGCATCAGCCCAGGCTTGGTAGCACTCCTGCTTATAACATGATGCTATTTTACAGGAGCAACCAAACCATGGCTGAGACTTGCCTCCAATGGGCACCACAGAGGAAGGAATAAAAAGTTCCATACCCTGAAGTACCACATCAGCGACAAAATCCGCAACAACGTTGGGATCATCCGGCGAGAAGCAAACCCGGGGCGGGTTTGCTTCTCGCCGGGTACAAAACAAGGGTAACCTAAACAAGGGTAGGATGCAAAGAAAGACCGCATCCCATCCCAATCGGCTGACCTATAGTGCCAAACACGGCGGCAGCCTGCAGAATGCAACCGCGATTTCAGCGTGAGTGGCACCACACTCCGGACCAGACAATGGTCCGAGGAGCCTAAAGGGGCGTCGACGGAAATCTGATATCCGTCCGGGTGAGAGGTCAGAAGAAGGTCCAACAGGGAAGGTGCATGATCCTCCACATCTGGAATCCGCGTAGACGAAGTAACCAGTTGTGTCAGACCATATGCCAAGGCAAAATCATGAACAGATCACCCCGCATGATCGGTTAAACGTGAACCAAGCCATTCGGCGTGATGGGCGTTAAAGTCGCCGAGGATCACGATCTCTGCGGAGGGGATCTGCTGTAGCAACGAATCTGCAGCTATTTGGACGTGGTCGAATAGTCGGTCTGTTTCGGCATTACCGCTATGGGACCTATAGAGGCACCCGTAGACGCGCGGATGGTCGTCGCTGTCTACGCGTAGCCAAAGCATGCACAGGTCCGAATCTTCAAGTCTGCCGAGGCGTCGAGAGCAGATGTCCTCTCTGACGTAAACGCAAACTCCAGCCCGAGGCACAAAGGAGTGTTCCAGTTTGTACCCCGGGTAGGAGAGATACGAGACATCAGCCGGAGAGGACACCTGCGTCTCGGTCAGAAAGAGCAGAGCCGGCCTCGCCGTCTCGAGATGGTAGTGGACGGCGTTTAGGTTAGAGTGAAGTCCCCTGATATTGCAGAAATTCACGGACAGCGTGGCAGGGGTCGCCTTGGTCTTGTTGCTCCGTTTGCCCCGAGCAGTTGTAGTCTTGAGCGGAATTTTGCCCCCCCCCCCCCCAGAATACGCGGGGCAGTCTGAGCACCCACGCTCAGAAATGGAGAAACATGGTCGTGGATGCTCAGCGAGGGATTCTCCAGGGATGCTGGTACCCTCCTGGGGTAGTCGATCATTATTTAATTCCGCTACCATATTTATGTGGGGGGGGATTTGGGCCTCCGGCCACCTGCACTCACCAGACGAAACGCGGAAGCAGAGCTTCCACTTCACACCGGTATTCTGTGAGGTCGTGGTACCACCCCGGTTTGAGCCGGCCCATACGTGCAACAGCAAAGCTGCCGCGTGGCTCTACCACTGTTTCCCACGCCGACGCCGCTTTCCGATTCGCGTCAGTCTGCACCACTTTTATAGCCCCGTCTAGCAACGTAGCTACAAGAAGCTATCCACGAGTCTCACGCCTGCAAATGGAGCGTACATAATAGTTGTACATAATATTTTTGATTAATCCTTATTGGTCGGAATGTATGAATTGTAATTGGCTCAGTAAATAAAAATTGTTACTATTGGTAAACTAACGACGTAGCCGGACATATAAATATAGGCAGGGTTGACCAAAAAACCACTCCGTACTCCATTCGTCTGCACATCAAAAAAATAATTTCATTTCTCCGCCACTAAACCACTCGGAGTCTGTTAATAGTGGATCTCATATCACCACTATTACAATATAAAATAATTAAACAACCTTTCAGTACAATTTCAGTGTAAATATAAACAGGCAAAGCAAATAATAAAACATTTGGCATATAGTTATATTTTCAAAAATTTGAGCGTTTGAACGAATGAAAAAGTGTTTAAAATGTAATATAACCTTTGGCATATAGTTCTATTTTCAAAAATTTGGGCGTTCGAACGAATGAAAAAGTGTTTAAAATGTAATGGGGAATACTTCAAAAAGCAGTTAATATATTACCGTTATCATTATAGCCTATTAAAGTTTATTGCTGCATGTTGGTCTCTGGTCTCCCCTATATATTGCCTCATAGTGAGGATGTTTGCCACAGTAGCCACACATTGCAAGCGGGTTGGCAATCGCAGTTATTTTGTTTTAGTGGTTATTGGGAAGTGCTGTACATCTCCTCATTTGTTTCCGTCTGTATATATATAAGTTGTTCTATTTATGAGTAACACATAACTTTCAGTGTACGCTGGACGGTACGGTGATTGCTTTTTTAACGTAGCTTCCTGAGACACCATCCACTATATATTGAAAACCATAAGATATTTCTGGAATTCCTCAAAGTCGTTTCCCACGACACCCGTGGGACGAGTGAAGTAATTGGCTCTCGCATGTATGAGAAAACCTTGACAGTATCTTATTTTTAATTTAACCACAGAGTTATACATAGGTTGATTTTATAAAAGTTAAAAGTAAAACAATCCTTTTAAAACACCCTTGTGTACATTTTACAAAACCGCCACGGCGAAGATAATGACATCGCTGTGATCAGTGCAAGAGGATGTAGCTCACGCGAACCCCGACTAGCTGAATTATCGGAAAATTTAACACTAAAGAATTTTTCACAGTACGCGAGCAATCCAGGTTTGATCCCCGCCGGCACCAATGAAATTGTTAATTGCAATTTTAAGTGCTGATTTACAATGTACTCGGCGGTGAAGAAAAACATCGTGAGGAAACCTGCATATCTGAGCGACACCAATCTGTACTGCGATCACAAATCGACTTTGAAAAGGTTTCGAAAAAGGCAAATACTCCCTACAATAGGGGCTCATGTCCATTAGTAGACTTATACGAGATGAAGTAGAAGAAGAACTCGTGATATATATTTTCAGTAAGTAGCTTAGTATTTAAAATGATTTATAATCATAGTTAACTAAACACTATACAAATAACAGTAGACAGTGATAGCTACTTCGATGTCCGCCTTCTTCAAAGACGTGAACTACTATGTGAACTTTAAGAGTTTAAAGGAAGAATACGTTGCTAATTTCTCGTTGTGTCCCGTCACGATCTAGCTCGTTATTTGCATAGCTAAATACATTTGCGCTACTCGCAATTAAGTAACACCCACTCTGCACTTAGTAAGCGGACATTACTTAATAGTGCGTAGCGAATGCATTTTGTTTGACTTTTTGATTGGTGTGAAATTATAGATAAAATGTCTTAAAAGTAATTTTATGCTACTTTAATCACAAAAAGATAAATCCCACTTAATGTAATAAATGGACAGTATATATCATTTTGTATTTAGTAATAATTAATTACTATAGTGATAATATACACGAAAATACGCAGTAATATTTCATTATTAAAATGCTTCTATTTTAGCCCACCTGAAAATAAGCAAGTGTATTTGTATGTAGTGTTACTTAAGCGATGTATTCGTTAGTTAGAAACTGATTACGATATTTTTGATTAATTGATCTTATAAATGGAAAAAAATGAATACCCTAATAAATGAGGAGAAAAAATTGCCCGCTTTGTAAAGTTATAAAACGGAGATGTAACATGCATGTAAATATCTTGACAAAAATCAACTAAATTGTTACTGGTTGTTCACTTGAGGTTTACTTATTTACAGATATACAAGTTATATTTAAAAGATCAGGCGTTACCTTACGGAAATCCTTTATATTGAATTCCTTGGAAATTAATTTGCTTATTTACGCGTTATGAAGAAAAATGATGTGTCCTGGAAATCTGTTCAGACTGAGCACTTAATTAATCCACACTCAAGTGTCAAATAATTTAACTTAAAAATAGTAAAAAGCGGCTTAAAAAAGTTAAAAGAATGAAATAATTTTCACTTATTTTAATAGCTTTCTGAAATTTTGTGTCATAGCCCTCAATTTTTTTTAAAAAGTCTGAAGAGATATTTTTTATTTCAACTTATTTGGCTTTACGTATTGCATATGTAGTAGCAATACCAAAATTAAGGACAATATTGTTTGCACCTTGGCCTTAAGTGCAAAAATCGTAATTTCACAGTCACAGCGTAGTAATCCTTTATAACGCGCCGAGTCGTTTACTGAAAAACACTATTTTTGTTCGTCTTTTTTGCTAATTACGCTAGAGAAAATCATTATGGTTCATAACCTATGTGCAGACAGTTTTAGAAAAGGAAAGCGCAGGATCATGACTGGGTTTATCATTGCGTTCCTGCTGATAGTAGAGCAAATAAACGGACGAGAGCTTGTTACTTCACAAACCACGGGAAGCGGTGATACACCGTCAAGAGTTTCTAACATACAAATACTAAACAATAATTCCTCCACTTTTCCAGACGGTGCTATGGAAGTAAGAGATAATCAAATATTAAATGTGACAGTTGATACAAATGAAAACACAACAAAATTTTCGAATAATACTCGCACTAATGATGAAGTAAGTCTTGTGAACCGATCTGCGTTTGATGCTGGTAGTTGTGCCTCAGGTTATGCTAAAGTTAACGGCAAGTGTGTTCCAATTATGTAGTAGTTGTTTATAATAATTGCTAATGTGTTTTGATATAATGAGTATTTTTCATATAAATAAGACAAGATAACTAGAATCAAATAGATTTTTCAAGTTAACACATGCCCCATTTAGATACATAACAAAAATGTTTTGAACATTGTTCATGAGCAAATGGCAGAATTGTTTCACTAATGTCGATTTTCGAAATGTATTTATCAAATCTTATCATATTATCATTTTTAGCATATTATCATTTTAATAGTTGAATAAAATTTATTTTCTTCATGACTCTAGTTTACAATCAATAACATTTTATAGGAACAATGATGACTACATTACATTATGTTTTATTATTATGAAATGCTTTTTTTTATTTACGATTATATTACTTTTTATGTTCGGTATTTGTTATATGAAGAAAGTACACTTTAATTGAATTACTAATAGAACTTATCTAACGTCTTTAACATGCTTTTATAAGCTTCGTGTGTTCGTACGTATCTCTCTATATAATATAATATTTTAATGCGATCTTCACCAACTTGTAGATTGGCTGATTGACTTAAACATTTGCAACCGTAGCAAAGACGAATGACATAATAATAAAATAAACTAATAACTTTATTTTAGTATCCCGGATAATAATCAGAACCACCAGTATAAAATAAAATAATTATCAGTATTATCACAGCTCGAGATCAATGAATTTGTTTAAGTTTTTTGTAACTCTTATATTACTACTCACTTTCAAAGCAAACAGTGCTACCTACGTAGTTAAATGAATTATTTGCATTTTGCTGAAGAATGTTGTCTTAAGAAGTCATAACTTGCATCATCATACAATTTACAATCCTAATTAAGTTAATGGAACATGAACACAATAAGATTTCTAAAGTCTAAACGTACAATATTCCGAAAATACTTATACCATACGCTATAAATTATTATTGCAACAAGTTTCATCATTTAACTGTATATTTTATGTGTTACTATGATACAAATATACATTTATCATAGTATTTTTTAAATTATAGTCAAGAATTACACGTCAATAGATCGCCATTTCTATCTAAGAGGTCTGGGTATTTATCACTTTATTACCTATTTCTCAAACGTACACTGCTACAGAAATTATCCTTATCTGCGACACTAATTTAAAACATGTCTTGATTGAAATGTACAGCGAGTAGTGAGTTAATATGCCGGATATTTATTACTTATTCCACACAAAGAAAGACGCATAGGGGCGGCACATAGAAAGACACTCAGAAAGACACAGAAAGATGTTTTTCCCCAAACAGAAAGACGCACAAAGATGGCACACAGGAAAACACATGAAAAGACACAAAAAAGAGGCTTTTCATTTTGGTTGTTGCATGATATTTTTTCCTCGATGTTTTTTCTGCGCTAATGTACCGTAGCATCAGTTTCTATGGTATGGCGGTAGAAACTTTTCTTTTACGTTAAACGTAAATGCCCGGACTAGTGTTGAGCAGCAATATAAAAGGTATGAGAAGTCTGAAACAAGTTCAATAGACGCTTCATTTTCGCAGTAACGATTAAATTGAAAGCATTTACAAGTTTATCATAAAATCAAGTTTAGGCCTAGCTGCCAGACATTTTTGGAACGTATTGAAATTGCTAAGTAAGGAATTATTTTCGTATTTTTCTTTATCACTGGCCTATAAAAGTACTCTGATAATCATGGGCCTTTCTTCTCATAGGCACCAGGATTTGCCTTCCTTAATCGTCAGACTCGAGATCACATGCGTCAGACGACGTACTTCGACAAAAATGCAGTGATCTCGCACACTTGATACTGCTCTCCGCTGCGTTACGTATATTTTACATAAAATGGCGTGAAAAAATGGTTATACTGTCAGTTATCGGAAGCAATAAGTTCTCTCTGGCATTTTCGAAGTAAGCTCTTAATAACCCTACGATGTGAAATGGGTTGATGGTTTTTCTGAGTCCATCACCACGCGGCGTGAGATAAAATTCCGAGGACATGAATCGTTTATTTGAAATCGTGGCTAGTGACATGACCTTCGCATCATTTAGCTTTTTATTTGCTTTTATTTCTTTGATATTGATTGCCAGTGAAAAGAAGACGCTTATCCTATTTATATATCCTGTTTAGCTAGCGCGGATTGAACTTGTGTTGCTAGCGTGCTGTGAAATCTTGGCGGCTCCATATTAATTTAATAATAAGTTATGTAAATTGACTGTGACAGTGATTTACCTGTCGGACAGTGACACCTCGCAGAGCCTTGTAAAGTGCAATGATGTATTGCTATGTAACTACTGCCTAAAAGCAAATTGCACGATAAATAAAACAACACCAGTGCTAGTACTATTTATCAGTACAGTGATTTAAATACCTATTCCTGTAGTCATTATTTTACATTGCTGGGTCGCTTTCATTTCTTTTTTTTATTATATATTACTGATAAAAATATTGAGGTTTGTTAGATTCTATGATGATGGTCAGAATATTTTTGATAAATGTAATGTAACGTTTACCACCGAACACGTTGTAAACCAGCCCTTAACATTACGATTAGCAATTTCATTACTGTCCGCGGGGATCGAACCCGAGTGGCTCGAGTACTATGAGATTTACAGCGAGCGCTTAGCACCTAAGCTACCACGGCTCCTGGTGTACAGATTAAATAAAACGCAAACAGTAGAGATATGACACTGTTTTATTTCTTCAATGAATACAATTTATGACAAAATAAATAATAACATGAAATTTGTAAGATTAAAATAAAATAGAAGTGTGTTTTTTATCAGATACGAAGGGTATTCGACGACAAACTTGTGTGTACGTGTCACTTAATATTGTAGCATTAGTTTATTTCGCAGAATTTTAAGAATAACCAAATATATCTGACATTTTTGTTTGTTTATTTTTTTATAAATCCGTAAATATCCATATTACGTGCTGAATTTAGAGTAGCTCTAACTTTACTTAATTTAAATTAGCTCCAACTTTACATAATTTTAAGTAGTGCTAAACACCCAACCTTCATATTCGCGTATTGATGTTATAGTTAAGGGAGTAGTAGGAAAAATAGGTATTTTATCAACAATGATTTCATGATGGTGTTACATTCTAGCTCATTACGTTCACCGCATGGTTTCCATATGGAAAACCGGGTGCAGTACTAGGTCAACTTTTACGGATAGTCGTTGATCCTTAAATACTTTTTTCACTGATGTACCAGAATAAGGACAATTTAACCGACCGTAGCATGATAAGTCAGGATTTCTTCCACATACGATTGTAGCTCCAGTAATATGAAGACCGGAGGACAATCCTGAAGGATAAATCTTGGCATAACTTATTACTGTGGGGACTAGTCTTTCGAGCCCAAGAATATTGTGCGTAGTCTCGCTCACGACATTTGATCCAGCTGCAGGATGTAATAGGCCATAAAGCAAGCTAAGTCTATCTATATTTGATTCAGATAGTACGGAATCACATTTGGTGACGATTTAAAAGCTGGCATCAATCCGTTATTTGAAACTATGCCTGGTAATGAGTTTGACGAAGATTCGCACACTGTCGGCTGGCCTAGCAAATGACATCGTGTGACGAAGATCAAGGCTGGAATTTAAAAAATGCCTTGAGGAAATATGGACAAAGCAGTTTTTAAATATCGTTTGGTTTTTTAAAACTGCTTTGTTGTAAAAAAAAAGTAAATTTTAATATTCGTCAGAAATAAGAGGCGCTCATTTTATCTATTACTAGGATATGTATGTAGTTATTTCAATTTGAAAGTACTATATAAACCGAAATTTCATTTAAAGCTATGCTGCAGCTATATTATAGTTGCAGTATGAATGGGTTGGCTCGACCAGGGCAGAACCACGCTTTTACAGAATACCAGCGTAAAATAGTATCGTAATTTTGCTGTGTTTCGTATAGTGAGTGTAAAGTCCTCAGGGGTGACAACGCATTTGCATTTTTATTCTTTATTGAGGATAAATGTGGATGTCTTTGGGCCATAGCATCCACTTACCATCAGGTGGATTTCGTGCTCGTTTGTGTCCTAATGCTTTAAAAAATGTTAATTTCTCCGCTAAATCTATCAATAAATATTGAAGTATAACATAATGAAATATAACATAATTTACTTTTTTAAAATAAAAGTGACATTAGTCAAACCAGAGTCGTTTTCGTGATGCTAAGGTACTTTACACTCGCTCGGCACGTTTCTAATATTAGATAAATATCTTATTAAACACAGTTTATTATTATAATTTATTCAAATTAGACTCATAGTACATAGGTTTGGTAGATTAAAGGTAAAGATCCATCCAGTATACTGACGGGATAAGCTCGTGACATAGGGCTCTCCTGGACGTAAAAATATCACAACTTTTTCTAAATATTTATGTACAATTTAAATTTGGCAATTTTATGAAGAGTTACTACTTCAAAAATTCTTATTTTTATATTCGTAAAACACAATTACATTCCTGAATGTACGCCACGTTCCACGGTATTCCAGGCAGTACTTTATTATGTCACGAAATTAAAACTGTAAAAATGTTAAAAAAAAAACAGACAGGGGCACAAAGCAGCCCTTTTCCATTAATTGAATTCCTTTTTTATATAGAAGAGGTGGCAAACGAGCATAAAGCTCACCCGATGTTAAGTGACTACCGCCGCCCATGATCAACCGCAACACCAGGGGAATTGCAGGTGCGTTGCCGGCGCTTTAGAAATAAGTAAGCTCTTTTCTTGAAGGTCCCTATGTCATATCGGTCCCGAAAAATCGCCGGTGGTAAACTATTCCACAGAGAGGTCGTACGTGTAAAAGAACTCCTTGTGAAACGTACAGTTGTGGACCGCCAAGAATCATAAAAACACATATGAAAGAAATCGCACAATGTCGTCAGAATAGTTTAAACCTCGAAATTAAAAATAACAATTAAACTTCAGATACTTGAAAAAATGTATAATATACGTAAAAAATAAACACTTTCGAAGATTAACCTTTGCTAATTCAATTAGCATTTAATTCAAACCGAAAATTTATCTGTTAATTTACCTTGAAACCAACAAAGAAAGATGGAATACTGTGTACTTTCCAGCGATGTTAAACAACGCTCTACTTCTTGAAATGCGCTCACGCACTTAACTTTCTTCTTTCTTTAATTATCAGCTAGTAAAATTTCACTGGTGGACGCACACACATACATCAAAACCATGTTTCTGACCGCAAATCATTTCCGATGCATATTGTATGTAAAATAAGAATGTTTTGGCTGTCAGGCTGTCAGGGTGTCACTTGAAATGTATGCAGCGCTTTGTCTTTCTTCATTTGTTGATCTGAGATTATACACGATGAAGTAACAAGTTAAATATGACAAAATTCACATTCACATAGCGCTGTAGGTGTGAGCTCGAGGTAAACAAATTAATTTTCATTATATCTTAACTTGGCGATATAATTTATGTCTATTTTACAAAATACAATAACAGTTTAAACTACGTAAAGAAGAAGGACATTCTATATTAGACACTTATGTTGTTTATGTATGTTTGTCGATTTTTCCGAAATAGATAAACCGATTGAAAAGATTTTTATCACATATACTCCGCGGGACCTTTTTCTTGCAACGAACTGATGACAAATATGAGACAGGTAGTCGCTCGTACATAATACTTAGAATATCAACGTCGAATAGCAGCACAATGATATGGTAGTCATCGTAGATTTAAATATTTTAAACATGACTGCTTTACAGTGGTAGATCCACCTTGCATCCTCTTTAAATGGCACATTTCCTTAACGTATCTTTTATTATTTTCCGGAAACGTGTAGGAATATTGGACCCAGTAACGTTAACACAATACTATGTTATTAAAAAATAGTAAACACATTATCTGTCGAATTTTTTTTACATATACCTCAAATATTTGCAAGTTTTCACGTTCTTAAGGTTTGGTTGAACGTGTTCCAACATCAACTTGCAAGGTAACGAACTGTTAGCAGACATGACGAAGTTTATCTCCGAATCAACACATCAGTATTGTTATTCGTAGTTATTTCTTGTAAAATGCAATTTACATTAATTTGAATTTGCAATGCAATTTACATTCCTTGGAGGTACAAAAGGTACCTACATATATTTACATATCTAATTCGACATTTGCACAGAAAACTGGCATCACAGAAAGATTCAATTATTATATTCAACACGCAAGTTTCAAATCTATTATTGTGATTGGACTTCATTAACTGTATTCGTTAACTGTATTCGTACAGCCGTAGTTGCTAAAGGGGGAGGCCTATGTTCAGCAGTGGACTTGTGAAGGGCTGTAATGAAGATGATGATGAAGTAAATACTGAAAATATTTTCTCTTCCTTTTTAGTCAGTGTTATAGCTTTAAAGCTTCAAGTAAAATACTAGCTTAATGCTGCTTCGTTTCGTATGGTAAGTGTAGAGAACCGGAGACCCCTTTTACTCGAAACGAGGCAGTCCACCTTAGTTCACACGGGTGACGACGCATTTGCATTTTGATTCATAATTAATGGAAACGAGGCATTTCGTCTCTTTTCTCAGGGGTGACAAGGGTCTATGGGCTACATCAACCAATTACCATCAGATAGACTGTGTGCTCGTTTGTCACCCTATGCTATAAAATAAATTAAAACATGTGAGTTACGACATTTTTAGATGTTTCTCCATTTTCATGAAAATGATAGATGGCAGTTTCGGTAGGAGGACTTATTACGTACTTAATTGTTTGAAACACGTGTTATGTCAATAGTATTGGATACAGTGCACGTGGTTTGTTGAAGATGGATAATCGATTACCTGTTTTAGATTAGCTTTCACTTGTGACTTAACGACTTTTAGAACTAATTAAATTAATGATTTTAATCTAAACATAACTGTAATCACAGATATGGTTCATAGTTCAAATATTTAAAACGATAAAACGTCGAAAACTTTAGTGCGCGTATCCAAATATCAATTTGAAATGTACTCAGATATGACGGGCTGATCCCGAGAACTATCAGTACAGGAATTCACTGTAAACTTTTCATTAAAGTCAGAATATAATCCACTATAACTCCTATTAGTTTTCGTAATAATCTTCCACAATACAGCATCACACCATCATTAGCTGAAAAAAGAGTACTTTAGGTAATACGTCTTGTTGGCGACGCGTCTATAAGAATATTTCAATTTTTAGTTAACCGATTACGAACAGCTTCTAAAAACAAATTACCGAGCAATAATATTCTAATAAGAAAACAGTTGAATCTTAAAGAAATATCGAATTAATAATTTGAAGGTCTTGGGTTCGATTCCCAGGCCGGACTAGTTTATCGTTTTCTTAGTAATATTTTCTTAATAAATTCATATAGGGAATTTTTAAGATATTAATTATGTTTCCGGGTT
Source organism: Parnassius apollo (assembly GCA_907164705.1). NCBI lineage: Eukaryota > Metazoa > Arthropoda > Insecta > Lepidoptera > Papilionidae > Parnassius > Parnassius apollo. The sequence goes on along the minus strand of CAJQZP010001109.1, from coordinate 171,607 downwards.
CAATTCCCCGGTTGAAATAACCTTTCGAATAATATTGTTAATTTAAAGGAATATTAAAATAAAGTTAGAGACCAGGATTTGTTCCCCGGTCGAAATGATCACTTTGTGTATAAATAGAATTAATGGAAATTAGTTGCATAATTATTATCTTATATAAGTTTGATACGTTTTGTATGAAAATAAAATGTTTATTTTCAATGTTTGATTCATAAAATATTTTGTTTATGTTATCTGATAAGAAACGTGATTGCTGATAAGAATCTAGTTAGAAATAATTTCCGACATTTGAGAGTCGTGTAGAATCAGTTGTTCACCTAGTATTGGTTGATAGCAGTGTGTGCTAAATTTGCCACCTTTTACCGACAATTGAGAGACGTGTAATAATTAGTTGTTCAAATAGCGCGAGTTCGTAGCCGCGCGTTAACCTTGTACTTAGGAGGTCAAAATAAGTAGAGATTTAAGTATTTGCAAATTTCAGCAATTCATGTATCAAATATTTTACAAGTTAATTTTAACTTGTAAAATATTTCAGATTGACTGTATGAGCAAAATAGGTGAATTCTGTGTTATTTTCATGTGAAAATTCCTTTGGATTAGTGAAATATTGATAGTTTTGTGTAAGAAATTTAAAAGTGTTTTAAATAGTAAAATGTATAGGAAAGATGTAAATTAAACTATTGTATTAGTTAAGATTTTTATAATTTAAAATGAAGAACATTTTTTCAACCTTATATGTTAGATATTTAAGAATTCTAACTTAGTACATACGGTGTAATGTGTATCATAGTATGGATATTTTTTGTGCTATCTTTATAAATAAAATGTATAAATGTATGTCTTATACAAATAAAGATATTGGGCAAAGCGTGAGAGAGTGATAGTACAAATTGATGTAATTAAGTAGCGTAATCGCACAGAGGGCGCGGCTCTCTTTCGATTATAGCTTTGTTGATACCCCATTAGACTGGTTTTCATACAAATCTGTTAGTCTCGTCCGGACCGCGCTAGTGAGCGGTCTCGTCCGCCGGTCGTCGACTCCCGCCCGGGTAGGAGAAGTACAGCGTGTCGCTTCGCAGTGGGTGCGCGCGCTGTGGGGCCAACTCGGCTTGCGTGGAGCCTTGAGGACGCCCCTGACCCCACCCGGGATGAAGATCACCCAACGCTGCATTTCACCTACACGCTGGGAAGCGAACTCCGAAGGCCCGGCGCGCCCAGGTGCGCGCGCCTGTTGGTGACTTCGGCTCCGCGTCGAGATGCATCTCCGCGGAACCTGAAGGTTGCTGACCCTTCGGCAGATTCCCTTCCCAGAGGCGCGAGGCACGCCAACTTTTTGCCTAGGAATACCAGGCCTTCAACTAGAGCCAGGAAGGAGCACTGGAGGCCCGGAGCAGCTGCTGTTGGCGCGCCCTCCTGTCGGCAAGATTGGCCCTGCGTCGACTCCCATCCTCAGGACTCCGCGGGGCTTCGAGACGGCCGACCCTCCGGTAGCATTGACCTGGTGGCGCGCAATACGCCAACCAAGATTACTAACAATGTCGTACTTGTACGGCTCCCAAGACCGGCTCATTGATATGAGCTGAGAGGATTACCCGGGTAATGGGGAACTCCCCCGAGGCCCGATACCTGCATGGGATAAATAAAAGTAGTCCCATTGCAGACGACAATCAAAATACATACAAATCGTTCGGGACCAGCTACCAGTATATAATATAATCAAGAAAGAAAAGTATATAGAGAAGTGATAGGGAAAGAAATTACTCTCTCACGGAACGGTTTAAAGATAATTACTGTTTTATTCCCAAGGGATCCTTCACCTTTAAAATAAGTACAGTTCATTGATGTCGCTAGCGCGGCACATATTGAAGAATTAAGGCGTTGCGACCGCGACGATCTCGGAAGACCAGTAATCCCCGCCTGAACCTATTTGAAGAAAAGGAAGAGGTCGACGCTTTGTGTGTTACTCCGTTGCGGGGTTCACATACGTTGTTCCCGAACCCAACGTAGGTGTCATAGGAGGTTAGGAAGTCCGCTGCTAAACGAGCCGTGACGAAGACCCTTCCCTCGTTCCTGTCCTTTTTCACGTCTACTGTAGTATTGGTAATATTTTTATGAATATCATTCTAAATAATTGATAAACAAATTTCCTAAATAATAATGATTTCGTCTGAGTATAAGTAGAGAGATATTTCGCAAAAGTCACCGTCTAACCGTTTTGGTTTCTTCAGAGATTCTGTCCCTTTGATTAATTGATATTATGAATGCACCGATATCAAAATATACGAATAAATGAAAAGAAAATATGCGTCAAAACTCAAAACATATTATATAAGTTTGTTAAGTTTAAATAAAACAAATATAGACAATATTTGTTTTAGAAAATACTTGATTTTTCATCTTCCAGTAAATAGTTCTCTAAAGGGCGTGGGCTTATCCTTTATCTCTACGCTTAGAACGGTACTTTTCGATTGTAGTATCAGACGCGCCAACAGGACACTTGTACTCCTAGTGCACAGGTACGCATACACTACTGGAATTCTTGTATTAAAGCCACTGAATATTCTTATTCGTGTGTATAATTTGACTCTAAAATCTAAGCTGCACTAAATTATACTTGTGGATAAATCATTATCATCATCGTTACAGTCCTCCATAAGTCGGGCTACGGTCCTGAGCCACCGGCATCCATTGACTTCCTGCATTTCGTATCACACGATCTATTGGAGAGCCGCCTTACACTTCACTTACCGGTACAGGATTGCAACTCGAAAACCTCTTTTCTTCACAGGTTGTCAATTCTTCGAGCTAAATTTCCGGCCATTGACACTTCGGCTTACTGATAAGTTGTGCTACGTTGTTTACTCTGGTGAAAAATAAATGTTTATTATGAAAGCAGTACATAATAAACGTTTATTTTTCACCAGAAAATACACACTGTTGCAATTACCGGACTCAGAAGGATAACAATATAGATAGTTTTCAAATGCTAGTCACTCTAACATGCAAACAAGTTTACGTAAAGCGGTTAATCGTCACCAAAATGGTAACAGATTTTGCAATAAATTTATTTCCTTTTATTTTTTTACTTTTTTTTTTCCTTTTCTTTAAGTGTTTGAAATTGTTAAATTTTTTTTTTTTTTTTTTTTTATTTTTTGGAGGAGTTTTTTAAAGTTTAAACATCGTTCATGCTAATCCTTGCTGACACCATAAAATAATATGAATAAAAATTGAATAATGTCAAAGCATTAAAATGTTGGGAGTATAAAGATATAAAATGTGTGCGTATACATAAGAAATAATTAAACATTTGCAAATTCATTTTAAATATAACTTCAAACAGTCAAATTTAAATGAATACAATCATAATTATTAATAATTATGAGTGTATCCATCCGAGCAGATCAGCTTAAGCTGATCTGCTCGGATTCTGTAATGGAGCAATGACGCATTTAATGATAATTTTATTACGCCACGTGACGCTGGCTCTTACGCGGGAATATGAAAACCCAAAAATAATAACTTAACAATTGACGTTATTATTTTGGGTTTTCGTTATCAACAGTTTACTAATTGATATTTATTATAAAACTTTATATTAAGAAAGTTTTTATGGATTTAGATCTGTAATCTGGACAATTTTGATTTATACACGACTGTATAAATGTACGAATTCCAGCTATATTATACTTACATGCTGCCTCGTTGGCCTAGTAGTAGTAAACGAGACTGCTCATATGGTCCCTTGTTCGAATCCAGGATCAGGGAAACCAAAAAAATGTTATTGATTTCTTAGTTCAAGAAATTCTCAGCAGTAGCCTGGAGTCAGGAAGTGGGCGGTGTTTCACCCCCGTACCTCGGTAAGCACGTAAAGTCGTAGGTGTTGCGCCTGATTTTCGGTCGTCGGATTGCCGTCCCAATAAACAGTGCAAGGGAATAGCGACAGCATCTGTGCTTCCGCATACACTCGGACACAATAATCCTGTACTGCGCCAATGGCTAGTCACCTTGAAACTGAGACGCCGTGACCAAAATTCGGTCTGGAGGACGTTATCATATTTACATGCCAAGCAAGCAATAAAATTCAAATTACATTCGCAAAAAATCATACTTAATTACAATATTCTTAGAAAGGAAAGTTAGAGGTAGACACCGGAGATTTTTTTTATATTTATTTTATGAGAGATACATTATTACCTTTAGAACAATTTATCGATGCTCACGGGACTGACATGTAGGACAATTTATTTTACCAATAAGATCTGCGTATCTAAACATACATTATGTTAGAATACCATACTGGAATAACCGTCGGCCCGTGCAGTCTGTTTAAAAATCGACTGAACAGAATCAATTTTGGCCATATATTATCATTTTACACGGGTCTGGGCCACACAATGTGCTAAATTATAAAAACACTCGACGAGGCCTACATTGAGAGTCTCACTTAAAGCAGGCGTATGGCTTTAGTGACAGTCGTACTTACCACCGTACGACCACATACCGTCTAGCGGCGGTGTAAGAATATTCACTACCACATACCATACCGTGGGTGTCGTAAGAGGTGATAGAGGGAAACAAATTAGTAGATGGACAGCAGCGTCATCTTAATAACATCTAAAAATAAAAATAAACTGCGGTCACAACCTGCTTGTCAAGCGCGGCAACTGTGGCAAAAATCCCCGCTACGAGGCAATCTAGGGAGGCCTATGTTTAGCAGTAGGCTTTAATAGACTGTAACGGTAACGGTAACGGTACTCACCACGCTTTGCAGATGGGTATTTGCTGCAATTTCGTGTTTGGGACGGTCGACCAATAACTAAATATTATAGTGTGTTAATAAATAATCTAGCGATTTTTAATTATAGTGGGCCTCTTTATACTTAAGTTACGTCCAAAGAAGGATGAGATACAAAGAAGATATAAAATGAATTTCATTATATCTGGTTTAAGGCCCATTATATGATGCCATTTTTTTACATATTATAGCAATTATTGAATCCAAAAATTACCTTCAAGAATTGTGCTCAAGCAACTTGACTAAAGCAACGCCTTGACTTTCAAGTATGTTTAGGAGATAATTGCTTTCAAGTTATAATTTGTATAAATACGGCCTTATAAGTGATTGTGTCATTTTTATTTCTTCTATTTGCAATGGCAAGTTTTTCATTCCAGTGTTGAACGTTTTAGAAGAAACGTGTTTATAAAAAATGAATCAAGATGTTTTCAAATTAGGCTCTGCTGATTTAATTAAGATTTATCGAAATCATGAATGTTTATGGGATACTGAAAAAATTAATTAAAAAAATCGTGATGCACGAATGCTGGACTAACAGTATTTGCTCAGAAATTTAGAGTTCTAGTTCACACAGTTACACTTGGAGATCGAAAAATTACATCATTTTAAAAAACAGAGGCAAGGTTAACATTTAAAATTCGCATTTTAATTTGTCGCTAAGACGAACAACTCTTTGCATCTCGGTATTTCCGAATAGCCAAAATGTAGCTAAGATTAGCAAAAAGCGTTACATTGTTAGAGTAATCACAGGTTGTGAGTTTATTTTAGAAATATTTTTTTCCTACAGTAGTCCTATATGACTGTCAGGCAAATAAACGGTACCTTAGGTTGGTTTATTTTATTTGAATAATTCATTTGTTCACAACGTCCATTCAACGGTGCTTCACTTAACCCCTATATATAGCACCAATGACTCGGATTGACCGGGACCACGCTCTCAAAGAATACCAACGTAAAATAGCAGCTCAATGTTGCTACGTTTCGTATGGTAGAGAACCGGTGACCATTTTTATTGATAACAAGACATTTTAACTTAGTCCTTAGAGGTGGCAACGTATTGTGCTGTTTACATACATACATAAACACTCAAGTCTGTCATCCAGAGGCGTAGGCAGAGACTACAGACTTACATTAAGCATGATCCTGACATACCTATCTCGCCTAACATAATACCGAACTTGTGGTGGGTTGTGATGCCAATGCTCACCACATAGCCTGGGGAAGCACCAACATCAACGAAAGAGGTGAGTTACTTTATGATTTTCTCATCTCTAAAAAGGTTGTACACCAACCTTTGTAATGCGTGTTAGGCAAGAAGTGTTAGACATAACTTTTACTACTGCTGCTGGTTTAATCACATACTGATTTTCCAATTGACTGATTAATTGACTCAATCATCAAGAACCTTGACAACATCTATGTGGCCTAGAAACTTGAAATTTGGCGCATCGTATACTATTAAGCGTATTCTAAGAGAAAACAAATTAAAACTACGAACTAAATTATTTATTTATGGCATCGACAAATCCGTTAGTGATATCGAATAAAATATGTGTCCTAGATGTCTCCTGGCATTGATCTTTATCTGTTCGTGAAATTTCATTACAAACGGTTCAACCAATGCAAAGATTATACCGGACAGGTAGACAGAAGGACAACAATTTTTAAAACAAGTTTTTCATTATTTGGCACGCAAACAATCAAAGCCATTTAAATTTTATTTCCATATTATATTGATAGATTGCAGACAATGACTTCAATTTTATTTATATTATATGAAAACGATTCCCTGACCTATAACTCAAAAACTGAAAACTAAATTGTACAATTAGTGCGTGTTGCCAATGTTGACTGGAAGAGACGTGATCCTTCACGGCTGGCCGTATGAGGACGCTCGAGGTCGCTCAGCGAGCTCTGGAGAGGGCTATGCTCGGGGTTTCTCTGCGTAATAAACTTAGAAATGAGGATATTCGCAGCAGAACCAGAATATCCGACATTGCTCAACGGATTAGTAAGGTAAAGTGGCAATGGGCCGGCCATATAGCTCGAAGAACCGATAACCGATGGGGGAAAAAGTTTCTCGAGTGGCAGACTCGTACCGGTAGGCGAATTTTAGGGCGACCCCCCACTAGATGGAGTGATGACCTGGTAAGAAATGCAGGAACTTGATGGATGCGGGTGGTGTGCTGTTTAATTCTTAATTTATAATAAATGTAGGTGTCTTTGGACTAGGGTATTCACTTTCATTAAATATGACTCATTTAAAATACTCATATAAAATTTAAAATACTCATATAAAATTATTTAATAATAATCAGAACATTAAATACGAAAGTTCATTCGTCATGGTGTAGGTACAAGACGTCTTTTATTCTTTTATTATATAGATTAATTAAATTTGATATATCGTTTTCGAGTGCGTATAATTTTTTACATCATTTTTATTAATGGAAACAATAAAGAAAAATTAATATTTATAAATAGAAAATAAAATGGCACATAATTTATAATGATATTGGAGATTGAACTCTTCAAATAGAAACACATCGCTCTCTAACCCTGCAGAATGAAAAACAGCTGTGAGTGTACTGCTAATACGCAGAAAAAACATGTGTAAGGGATAGGTATCAACAAAAATTATCTAATGTAGAGGTTCAGTAGAAAAGAATCTTTCCATCTGTGTAATTGTACAAATCTGTTTTATGAATTTCTGCATTTTGTAGCGACATGGGATGCAAATTTAAATGTTATGACTGGAACTTGTCTCGCTAGATTATATGTGATATGTGGTTTGTATTAATTAAAAGTATTCAAACTTCAAGCTTTAAAACTCGTTATATTATTATTTAAAAAATGATTGCATTTTTTTCTCCCAGACGGGTCCTGTCTGCACGGTCCCATTTGATGAATAAAAGAGATGACTGAAGAAGACAATGCTGAGAAGTATACATCTGTGCAGTCTGTTATAGTTTAATTTTAAATTATTATACAAAAGGTTGTAACCTCTTTTATTCTAATAACAAACAAAAATGTTTTCTTTTATATTTTTGTAAACCCTGTTAATGGAAAATGCTTACTTTACATTTGAAATTGTTTTTAATTAAACATTTAAATGTTCATACAAGTGTCTTTTAAGGGTCGGTGTTCTTTTGGTAGGAATTGAGATCTATCAAATCTGACATAATGGTTGGGACAATCCTAATATAATTATTGTTAAAATTAAGCGCGATAAAACCCATGAAATAAGTTTTATTCCATGTGTAGTATTTGCGTAAATATAAGAAATCATTATGAAACTAGCAAACATTTTTACTCGTCCATTTTAGGTCTCAGGTATGAAAACGCCACAACATTCACTTATCTACTTGAGTTCGATTGTCACCTTTATTGTATAAAACATCAACATAAACCGTAATCATGATTTTAAATGAGATGTAACTTCCTATAAAGTTTATCCGCATGTCCTCGTCTGTCCTTAAACATTAATAGTTAACAACACAAGTTTTCAACTTATGAATAGTTTAAAGCTTTGAGCTTAACCATGAGGCTTAAACGAAAGTTTTCAAGTAGTCACAAAAGGTTGTCAAACTATAATTATTCTTATTGATATTCACTATTGTAACTGAATTGTTTATGTTTACTATGTACAAGTGTACGATGATATTGTCTAGTCGGATGTTCACATATTAAATTCTTTTTCACATATGGCGATTTGTCTTGGTTAGAGTGTAGATAAAAGACGTGTGAAGTAAAAGAAATTGTATTCCAAGAAGATTTGCCATACTTTATTTAATTCTAATCCTACATATTATGTTATGTACTTATATAACATATTTAACAGGAAAACACTTTATTTCCTAAACGCAATAAGAACTCAGTGCACGGCTACTGAATTTCGCTCATTTCTCTTCCTGCTTACTGTGATAACATAAGTGTTATCATGAGAGTTGCTCACGTATGAACAGTAATTACATTTCTATCCTACTTTTATAACTTTTTGATCAAAAATACAACAATAATTTAAAATTTATATAACTTTTTATAATAAACCAGTGCTGGACAATTCCATCTGATTGTCTCGTCTCATCTAACGGTATTGTATTATGTACGTGAAAGAGCAATGCTGCAGTTATATTATTTTAGTTGTAGCATGAATGGATCGGCTCGACCGTGAAGGACCAATGAATATCAAAGTTAAATAGTTCTTATGGTAAGTAAAGTAGAGAAGGAGACCCTTTTTACTGGAAACGAGGCATTTCATCTTAGTCCGCACCTGTAATTTGTAATCGACGATGATTCTACCACAGCAACCACTTACAATCAGATGGACTGTGTGCGTGTTTGTCACCCTATCCTATAAAAACGATAAGTGGTTATGAAGCCCTAGATGGTAAATCACGCTATCTCAGCATCACAAAAGCCTATTTTTGAAGAAGCCTTTATAGTAAGCGGGCGAAAAGACAGGCGTCGGCAGATTGTCCACTCGTTTGCTGTGCGCGTTACGAAAGACGAAAGCTACCTAGATTAGCAGTATACCTAACTAAATTAGTATTCCACTTACTTGTAATACATCCTGGCTTCTGAATCAAGATCTCAAATTTGTGATGTCAATATTTAAAAAAAATTGTACGTAACCAGCAACATGCCCGGGCTGAGCGCGGTTGATTTCTGGGTCGCGACAACAACGACACCTACCGGGTCCGATTGTGATTCTAAACCATTCTCCAATCAACTTACTCACACACTCAAAATTTCAGAGGAATCATATGATATAATTAAAATATATGATATACATATAAACCATCCTCTTATATCATATTTTCTATGTTCAAAAATTGCATCAAAATCCGTAGTTTACTATGTAGTATGTATAGATATCGTTCAGTAAAATGTATATGTATGTCAGATAATATTTTCATTGAACATGCACTAACATCTAGCATACGTAAAGTATGCATTTAAAGGTTTCGGTGCATGTATTCATACACCAAGTTGAAACGTAACGAATTGTGAGTAGACGTGACGGAGTTGAACTCGCGAACTACTGGTGTTGGTGTTCGTAGAAAATATTTTTCTTCAATATGAGTGGATTATCTTTTATATTGCTTTATAGTTCAAGCACTCTAGATAGCAATGTATTGAAAAATTGGCAAAATTAATGGAGTACTTTTATCTATCGGCTTTTGTACGTTGTAGAGCGAAATTAAATTTTAGCCACTCTCCCTCCCCATCCCAGGTGAGCGTACGAAACATAAAAAGTGTGTATATTCGAAATGATTTTTGAAAAATTTGTATCAACCTCTTAACACATCACACCGGGCCCGATAATCGCCGAGCAGTTCAAAGGTTACTGAGGTGAGTGTTTGCCAGGTCTGATGTGTACATAACATAATTATTTTTGGTCCTTCGAGCCGGATTTTTCCTTTCAAATAGTGCTGTCTTAGTAAAAGTGTTATCTTTAGCTTACACACAGTCAAAAATTTTTGAATTTAACGTACATACGTACTTTCATCGACGTGTCATATAGGTTATCTTTTGCAACGCAAAATGCCGAATCCAGCATTAGGTGAACAATCTATCTGTGATGTTTCATGCGAGCAGGATATGTTCGAACGCGATATTATTTTAGATGATTTAAAAGTACATTACAATTCGCATCAATCGATGAACAAAGGTTCCGTTCGCGAATTAAAGATCTTACTGCACAACAAAGAAAGTTTAGTAAATTGTAAACTAAAATTGAAAAATGTCTAATAAGGACGAAAATGTTCAACAAAGATGAAAAAATTAAAATTCTATTTTATGACCTACTACGCTATTGTCACCCATTTGAGCAAATTAAAACAGGATGACGAACAAGACAGGCGTATGAGTAGGTCCTTTCAATTCCGGAATCCTTTTCACAATCTCACAAACCAAAATTACCTAAAATTCACTTGCCCAGGCAGTATCCCTAGCAGTACGGACTGGAATTCATTTTATGATCTGTATATGTCACTCGTACGTAACAATAAATGCCTACACCGATGCAGAGAAATTCAGGTATTTACTCCTTACTTTAAAAAAATAAGTTTAGAAAATATGAAAAATCTGGAAAGTCCTTATAAAGTTCTACTTTCCAGATTTTTTTCATATTTAACTTATGGTTCAAAAGTTAGGGGGACATTGTTTTTACTTTGGAGCGATTACTCTGAAATTATTGACATTATCAAAAAATGATTTAGTAAACCTATTCATTTTTAAATACCTTTCCAACAATATATCACACGTTAGGGTTGAAATTAAAAAAATCACTTCCCACTTTAAATATAGGGGGGTTACTCAATAAAACATTTTTTTCCAATTTTGTTTTACCACTTTGTCGGCGTGATTGATACACATATTGGTACCAAATTTCTCAGCTTTCTAGTGCTGCTAACAGTCACAGAGATTATGAACCTTACAATTTAATTAAATCAATTCCCATTACCGACGCGAACTATTCAGTAGCCTTACAGGTGTTAATTTAATGCTATGAGAACAAAAGAATTATAGTTTTCCATTCATCTCGACAATATCTCGATGTTGAACTTTGTTCAGAAAAATCTACAAGCAGCTTACGTAACTTACTGAACATTTACCAAGAAAACATTAAAGCACTTGAAGTCATGAAATTTCCCACAAACGAATGGAGTTTATTTTATTAACGATTTTACTACGAACAATTCCTCCTCTATTCGCAAACGTTTTGAGTTATCATTAATTTCACCATCAGAAATTCCTGATATCAACACACTAATATCCTTTTTGAAGGAGAATTGTCCGCAAGCGAAATTTGTCACTCAAATTTCGGTCAGATTACTAAATCCGGAGGGTCAGTCAAAATCAAACGCACCATTAGGCCGCGGTGGTCGCACGACGGCGTTTCCGGGCGCACACCGTATATTTATATCATACAACACATCTCAGCCGGTCTCAGGGCTTACATCTAATACACCAAACTAAATTCCGAGTGTTAAACACTCAGGGTTCATCTAAACACCAAACTAAATTCCGAGTGTTAAACAACGTAATTTATCCCAGGTCTTAGTTAGTAGTAAACGGATGAAATATTCATATACCTCAAAGATTGAAATAAACAAAGTGTATTAGGTACTTATCAGTTTGGTGATATATGTGCAGATAGGTGGTAGGACGCTTGCAAAAAAATGACAGCACGTCGACAACCTGGGTTCGATTCCCGCCGGCGCTGGTGAATCATCGCGAGGAAATTCGCAAGTCTGAGGAGTAACAATATTTGGAAAACGTATTCGTGAAGTCCGCCAAGAAGCAGAGCGGTGAAAGAATTGCTTCAATGCCTCTCAGAATTAAGGAGGCCCTGTGCTATGTTCAGCTGGATTATATGGATGTAGCTTTACTTTTTTAACTTTTTACAGTTTGGTATGTAGCGGTGCTATGTTTCTTCAGTAAACAAAATTCATGTCGCATCTACGCTAAGACGCTATTAAAATCAAGCGATTCCGAGACTCAAGTAATATTATTCTAAAGCTGAGCCAAATGGTTGTTTGATTACTGCGAACATCAATAAATAATACACGGATACAAGTGATAATTTATTTTTATGTTTATTGACATTATAAATGTTATGTTATATAAAATTTTGTGATGATGTTTTGATAAAAGTTGCTCAATTTTAAACAAATCTAAAATTTGGCACTCACACGGGCACATTTCTGAAGTGTATGATGAGATACTTTCCGCGAGATTTTCTTCGTGTATCCTAATGCGAACAGCAAAGAGTGGTATCATGCATCTATTTTTCCATCTGATTAAGTCTAAGCTAAGTCCATTATTTAGTCATTGACCATTTAGTATTTTAGGACCGCTTACTATCAGATGAAATTTTAGAAGAAAGTGGAAATAAAAGTTATCGTTGGACAATGAACATAAATCACTTTCAGTTTTTATGCAGGTGTATCCGCGGGCAGTACTTACTGAAACTGACTTATTTTCTTCGGCAGCACGTAAATGCTCTAATAAAAGCTTGCTTCAAGATGTAGCCAATCTTGTCTATGACACCTCTGGCATATGGTAGTACAGCAGGCACACGCTCGACCGTCACCGGCTTCACTCGGTCACAGTGATATAAGCGCGTGACATATTTACTTTGTCTGATGGTAAAATTTTGAAAGTGTCGTCTAAATACAGCTTGCAAAACCTTGGAGCTATAGGTGCAGTAAAGAGGGCTTTTCTCTCTTCAAAGTCCTCCATGAATATATTGGCGCCAATGGAGATACAGGTGAGCCTATCACAAGTCCATCTACTTGCTTGTAAAACTCTTCCTTCCACAATAGATAGCCAGGTATAAGGCAACGTCTGAGTGGTACTGCATATTCTCCTGTCATTTTATTTTCCTTTAGTTTCATATTTATAATGAGATTCAATTTTCAACAGATAGGCATTCAAATAGGACTGAACATCAAAACTGAGTATGGTTTCATCATGAGCGAGAGGTAGTAGGTATTTTATCTCACTGACAAATGGTATGAGTCCTTAGTGTGTACCCTTGTGTGTCTTTTGAGTGGTGATTATATTTTAGCTAAGTGTTGAGCTAATCTGTAAGTTGGCGATTCGACATAACTAACTTTTGGACGTAATGGACGTTCGGTTTGTGTATTTTTATTAAGCCATACAAATTCGGTGTTTTTGCACACTCAAATATTATCGAATTAACGTTTAGATTAAATTTATTTGACTATTTCTTAATTAAATCGCTAGTTGTTTTAAGCGTATTACTCGTATGGTCCGTTTTGACGTTTTTGTATGTAATTACATCCGACAAAAGTTGTTGGATTGTAATCCGACGTATCCGTCATAAGCGTAGCATTATATTTATCTGCGCGGAGGATCGTGAGTTCTGCTCTGTTGTGCAAGTTTTTCATCGGAATTACCTCGCACATATCCGCCCAATAAAATAAAATGATGCGTTTTATCTAATGATTTCTTATATTTACGCGAACACTACACATGATTAAAACTACTTTTACGGATTTTATCGCGTTTATTTTTGCTGTTATATTTATTATTTTATATTTATATATAAAAGCAAAAATAAACGCGATAAAATCCGTAAAAAGTAGTTTTAATCATGCGTTTTATCTAGTTTGAAGAGCACCTCCCCCACCCCCTTAATTGTGTGAACTAATCCCGTAACCACTAGTCCCACCACCACTACACTACGAACCACCCACCATAAACAATAATACGACTCATGACCCGCTAAAGCGGTTTGCTACCGTAGATTCTATATCACCAGAGAATGTCTCGTATATAGAGGCAAAGTATGTGTCGCATTATCGTCGATGGTGTATCTTTCCTAGTGTAATATTGTAGTAGTGGTGGTGGGATTAATGGTGACGGGATTAGTGCACGCAATTGAGGATGAGCGGGAGGTGCTCTTAAAACTAGGTAAGACACATTATTTTAAATTTATTGAGTGGATATGTGCGCACTAATTCTTACCAACTTTAATAAGAATATGTATTCCTTCTTAAATTACCTAACTAAAGGTTACACATAGTTTCGAAATAGTTCCAACAAACAACTTTTTCCAAGTTTTTTACCGTTTGACAAATTTTGTAACTATAAACTAAATGGTAAGATGGTACTCCTACTAGTTCGTTCATCTAGGCATGTAGCACTTACTATTTTTGTCACAAAATAACGTGCGTACACTGTTCACAATCTTCAGTTTGTCTATCATATATATCATAGATTCGGATAGAATCGGTGGATGGGCAGCCACGTTTTTCTGATAACAAAACATGACAAATAACACACTATAGCAAATATCAACACATGGCAATCTATGGGAGATGCCTTTAATTAATTGTAACGATAACGGCATTCAAGAATTTAGTTAAATATAAAGTAATGATTACTTTAGCAGAAATGAAGAGTTTCAGGGACGAGTAGTGAATATTAGCGGATAATTATTCATCCATTTCCTCTTAAAGATGCACTACGCTCTAGCTAGGAATAACTTCATTCGTTTATAAAATTTATATCAAAAAATATCTAGCAAATGTTTTGATATTCATTAAATCTGATTTTAATGCACCATAAGGTCAAACTATCAGAAATATGTTGATATAAAATAGCTGATCTGACAAAAGGGAATGGGCAAAATCTTGTTTAATACCGTAAAAATAACTGAAATTAATTATAAAAAAATGTTGTAGCAAAGTAATTACGATAAATAATGGCGAGAGAGAGAGAGAGAGAGAGAGAGAGATTTTAATGAGTAGTCTGGAGCAATAGGATGATTATAAAAAAACACTGATTCAAGCTCAAATCGAAACAATTAAAAAAGTTTAGTCCCATGTGATCATAAAACTGATTAAAAGTAATATGAAGCATGCCGAATACTCCATTCATATTTCGTATTTTGAGAGGACATCACAGTTTTTTTTTTATAATGTGGAATATTCTTTTTGTAAAAAATCTTTTCTATCCATGTAGTGGGATACCCACTACCCCATGACATCTCGTGGGTGTCGTAAGAGGCGACAGAGGGAGAAACCAGGAGATGTGTAGCAGCGTCTTCCTGATAACAAGTCAAAATTATAAAAAACTGCGGTTTGCTAATCCGCTTGGCAAGCGTGGCAACGAAGGTAAAATCCCCCCTATCAGGCAATATATGGGGCATCTACTTATGTTCAGCAGTAGAACTTAATAGGCTCTAATAGATGGATTCTCTCACACTGAAACATTCGTGTATTATTTGAAAATATGCTCTATTATAAATATACACAATGCGGTTTATTAATACAGCGCATTGATCGTTACACGATAAAAATTGATATAAACGACATCTCGAGTTTGCTTTTGAATAAAAGAGGACCAAAAATGTTTGCAAAATCAAAAATTAATGGTTTTCAGAACTAATTGTGTTGCGAATGTGGCCGTGCTTTTGCTCCTAGAATAGATTTCCAGACTCGCGAAAAAACTATATTCGATTATTTATTTTTTATTTTATTAGGCAAGAGTGACAATTGATTACTTAGTCAACCTAACTGTAAGTGGATGTTGAGGCCCATGACGTCTACAGGACCATATGGGGTGGTGAATATTCTTTCACCCCAATTTCACGATAACTTTGTATTGTAGCTTCGTATTGTCATCTACAATGGGACTACTGTTATTTATTTCATGCAGGTTTCGAGCCTTGGGGAGTTCCTCATTACCCGGGTAATCCTCACAGCCCATATCCATGGGCCAGTCTTGGGGCCGTACTTGTACGGCATTGTCGGTAATTTTCTTGGCGTATTGCGCGCCACCAGGTAGGTGCTACCGGAGGGTCAGCCATCTCGAAGCCCAGCGAGCCCATCTTGCCGACAGGAATGCGCTCCTGACAGCAGCACTCGGGCCTCCAGTGCTCCTTCTGGCTCTAGGTGATGGCCTGGTATCCTAGGCAGAAGTTAGCGTATCTCGCGACTCTGGGAAGGTATCTGCCGAAGGGTCAGTAACCTCCAGGTCCCGCGGAGACGCATCTCAACGCGGAGCCGAAGTCACCAACAGGCGCGTGCTCCCAGCAGCGGGCCGGGCCTTCGGAGTTCGCTCCGTATATAGATTACGCGCAGTGTTGGGTATGAAACATCCCGGGTGGAGTCAGGGGCGTCGTTGAGGCTCTACGCAAGCCGAGTTGGCCCCACAGCACGTTCACCCACTGCGAAGCGACGCGTTGTACTTCTCCCACCCGGGCGGGAGTCGACGACCGGCGGACGAGACCGCTTGCTAGCGCGGTCCGGACGAGACCCAGTCACGTTAACTACGAGCCTAAAGGATTTGTTAGTACGAGTAGCTTCACAATAGCGACACCTATCTAATTTTAGCATAGGCATGGACCATATTCTCTACAAAATAGAAAAATATGTAGATATATTTCAGCAGATAAACGACCTTACTCCTAATCTTTGATTATCATCGCTTACTTGGTAATAATTTTCTCTATACATGACTCTTAATATTGATATTTAGTGAAAAGAGAGAGAGCAAGGTTCAGCATTATTTAAAAGATTTTTGTGAGTAAGTTTGTAAGTCATTCAGATGTTATGCGATCAATAACAGACGCATCAACAACTACAAAATATAAAGATTATGTCTCTACAATAGCTGGAAGCAATTTCTTTGCTGACAAAAAAGTTATATGCAAAATATTCAATAACAAATGGGTTAACTTGGGTTTTGTTAGTAGTAAAAAAAATTCTTACTTTAATTTCGGAACAAAAATAAATTTCGAACATTTTTATGTTGCACTCCTGAGCACAAACGTCCTTTTATTTCTAAGAGAGTTCTGGAGCAATCAGTCTTCCACGCTGGTTCATTACGGTTTGCAATTAATTATTTAATTCAAGCCCGGGTTGGTATCGTAATGTGAAATTTATAACGAGCGCTTAGCTTCTGAGCTGATACGGCTTCTAGTTTCATAAAACTGAACTAAAGCGTAATACTCGTACGTCGTTGATACGAATGAAATCCTATCGCAAATGTACATTAAAATATTAAATTAAATAGATCAAGAACTTTTACAAAATTTGTTTCATCAACAATCATACCTCCACAAATACTTGGGTGTTACTAATTTTTTATCTCAGTCCTGTGTCACAGTCTGTCCTTGAACCTTAACCCGTTATCTCAGAAAGAAGAGCAAACAGGTTAGTGCGTAAGCTCATGGCCATACACTTATTCGAGCTAGCTAGCTCAGGACGGTATCGAATTTGATACCAAATACTGCCCTATGAAAAAATATTTTTTTGTTTTAAACAAAACCAAAGACAATATGCAATGAATAATATAGTAAAATACAATGATATGCTCTTTTATTTTAAACCATAACCTGGCAATGTTCTTTAGAAAAAAAGGGAAAGAAATCACTCTGAACCTTCGGCGCTCCACGTGTCGCATTGCAGAAGGTGCTCCGTCTTTTTTATAGAATTTTTGTGTCTAATATTCATCTTTTTTATGAAATATTTGTGTCTGGGCTAAAAACGAAAGTATTATATTTGTATTACTTGTAATATAGTAAACACGTAGGTATATAATTTGTGGCATAAAAAGTGAAAAGTAAGTGCCAAAAGTACTTCGAAATCGAGAAGGCCCATTTTGGCGGTTGGGTCAAAAATGTGTTATTTTTCCAATTCTCATTTATTTTTATTGTAAAAAATGTAACTAACAAATAGTTTTATAACATATTTCAAATAACTTGACGTTGTATTTATTTCAAATTCACACAAAAATATATTTGAAATATTGTTCGAAATTTCATACAGATAAATATTATTTTTTTATTTATTTGTTTAATATTTTGGTATGAGTAATGTATAATTTAAATATAAATTTCTCCAAAAACAAAAGTGTAGAATTCAAATTAGTAGTAATTTTGGCACTAAAAGTGAAGTATATACTACTACTATAATATAAAGGGTAATTTATGAATTTTATTACAACTTCTAGCAACTAAAAATAATTTTATTCGATACATTCAACAAGAATTCCTGTAAGTTTTATCCATAAATATTGTCTCAAAGTGAAAATATAGCAAAATTTGCAAGTAAGCAAAAAATTTGCAATTTCCACCATACGCGTCGCGAGCAAACAGGCTAATTAGAGTAAGACAAGTTGACATTGATAAACAATTTATAATCTGTGCCAGTGGGAGGTCGAAGTTCGAGGTCCAGCTGTCACAGTTTATCGAACTGTTATCAGTTGAGACGACAGTTGCTGTAAATGCAGAGAGGATTAGGGAGAAAATTTTAAACTTCTTCAGTCTTTAAGCTTTGTTTAACATACATTTAGCTCATCAAAACTATGTATAATTAATCCGGTAGACCAAATTAAATAAGACTTGTCAACTGCAGGGTGAAAATGTGGATGAAGATTAACGTTCCTTTTTAAAGGACAATCTAGTTGTTACTTGTATTATTACCTGGACTACTGAGAAGTGTGACAAAATTATACTTCTTAAAAAAGTGTAACAGAATTCAAAAAATTAAAAAAATAATTTTCTCGAAAGAGGGTTCTGAAATCGGAGCTTTTCTTGTAATTTTTATTTATACTGTGAATTAGTACCAATTTTAGAATATAAATTTTGAAAATTATTTTGTTTTGGTTTTTTGAATTCAGTTTTTTAGTTTTTATTAAAAGTTTAAGTACTAATTGCTTCGCGCCTAACGTACGGATATATATATATATAATAACGACGTTTTTTACTTCTGGTAAAATATTTGCATAGATGAAAAACTTAGATATGAAAACAATATTATTTTTCAATATTTCATTCAAAAATTCGAGTTTGTAATTACCACCACACAATAAGATAGCCATCTTATCCTACTCTGGCAATGTAACCAAATAAACTAGGATTGGGTTCTACTACACATCATACACAACTACAGGCTCTAGCTAGTTCTTCATTTGAGAAATAAATAACGTTAATGTTAGATCAAACATTGTATTATTTACTTTTTTTCTTATTTGCATTTTATTTTAACAATATTAAGTTTATCCACATAAAAATAAAACTGCGCTAAACGCTCGTGGACAAACATCTCGACTCAGATTCATGGTACATATATAAAACTCATTAAATGCACGCGATGACTTGAGTACACATCAAACGTCGGTTAATGAATATTCAGTGTGCATTACCATCTGGCATGAAGTCAACCCACCACAACTTCGTTGTACAAATCTTCGTATAATTGATTAAATATTTGGAAAATCCAATAGTGCATCCCTCACACGTTTATTACATTAAAAATTGCCTCATTAGTCTAGTGGTTGAAGCAGTGCTTCTGCCGATCACGAGGTCCAGGGTTCGAATACCGGGTCAAGCCAAAATATTAATTATTGAGTTTTTCCGTCAAGAAATTCTGATTAGTTGCCTGGACTCAGGAAGTTGGCGGTGTCTCACCCCCGAGCCTCGGAAATCATGTAAAGCCGTTGTACCTGCGCCAGATCTCTCTCCGGTTGTGTCGGTTTACCGTCCCATCGCATTATGAGAGCGAGGCAATTGAGAGTACTTCTGTGCTTGTGCATATAACTTGGCACAATGTTATATATACAGGTCATGCGTCGATGGCTAGTCTCCATTGAGGCTGGCTGCCGTGACCGAAATTTGGTCGGGAGGATATTATTATTATGCTAAAAAGTTTAAATTAAAAGTGACGATAACTTTTACAAGAAAAAAAAACAGTGAGTCTGACCGACTTTCATTAATAACTTTTCAACAGTGTTGATTTTAATAACAAAAACCTATAGGGATCCTCCTTAAAATATATGGAATCTTATTTAAAACTACATATCTAAATCTATTCCTTACATTTATAGTATGAGATAAGAACCACTGACGCGCAGATTAACGGACGGCAGTCTATATATTTTTGCGTCTCGTTATGAATGTTTTGTCAAGTTGTACGAAAGTGTCGGCTAACTGTGAAGGATGATGGTGAGATTCACCTTTTAGATATATTGGTTTGTACGGGTCTTTTTTCTATGTACACTGTGATGACCTATGGTTTTGTTAGGATTTCGGATGACTAACACATCTAGGACGGTTAAGAAATTAGTACCCGGATGACCGAGCTTTGCTCGTTTTTTTTTTGAAATTACTTTTAGATACAAATTACATACCGATGAATAATATTTTTTGATCTTATTGACGTAATAGAAAAAACTGAACTGGTTATTTGAATAAAAATCATGAGTGCAATTAGTTTAATTAAAATTTTCGTATTTTTAAAAAATACTAAAGAAAGGGCTCGAAATAATAGATTTTCTCACAAAAGAAGGGAACTTGGAAAAAGGGGAAAAAAATCGGACCGAAGATGGGACGCGAACCAAGGCGTTACAATTTTGCGACCGCTCGATATTCACTTCAGCTATTACGATCGTTAATACAGTGTCAAAATTTACCTTCTTACATTGTAGTAGTTTTTCATTGCCTGAAAACACGGACAAAAAGACATTTTCTAAAAATAAATCCCAGCTAGATCGATTTATTGCCCCCGAAACCCCCGGACACTAAAGGGGAATGCCCACTATTCATAGACACTTCGGCCATGCGTGCCCATCATATAAAAGGATATGGATATGGAAATGATAATACGCAATTAAAAGAATGAAATGGTTAAGGAATTGATTTAAAAAAAGTCGGGATTTTTATGATATAAAAGTTTTTATTTTCACAAATTCAGTTTTTAACGACTATTTTTACCTATTTTATTGCTTTTAATTTCTTTAACTTTTAATTCCCGACGTTTCAGGTGCTTTATAGCACCCATGGTCACGGGGAACTGAGGTGACTGCCATCATAATGTCAGTATTAACATGGAGTACCTTCAGCTTTTTATTACTATTTTTATAGTTCAATCTACGCAGATTGAACTTACTCTATCTTTAACCTTTCAGCTGCGAAGACTCTAACCGTAATACTCCGTTGACTGCGGAGCTGTTTAATAAAATGGACGGCTGATTGGGCCCAATCTGTTTAAACGCAAATATCTTGATTTTGGTATATCGGATACTATAATATGTATACATTTCTGAATTATCTATGAAATTTCCTATAAACGAGTACATATATTTAATAGAGAAAAAAAAGAGTTTTCGTCCGAGCGTCGAGTAATAGACACCTGTAATTCCGTTTTTAAAGTTATTAATTCGTTTCAAGCAAAATTCTTAGTTATTAATGTGTTTAATTATCGTATAGTATACAATGTGTGAAATTCTAGTTGAATCAGTGTTCTCTGTCTGAAGATATTTAGCAAAAACTTTAAAAATTATGTGTTAAACGGTCGTTTGTTAACCTTGTTTAGTAATCGAAGCGTGCAAGTGCTGTTGTACTTCACATATAAAAAACATTAGTTCGTTGAACTCATTTATTACAGATCGTCGCTAGCGTAAATATTAGTGTCTAATTTCGTCACCTAACATAACATAGACTGTAGCGCTGCAACAGAGCAAGTGGTAATACGCTGAGCGTCGTGGGTTCAAATCCAAGATTTATTTTTTTGGTTTATTTAGTTTTTTCGTAGACAATTTTTATCATTAAATCATGGCTAACTTTGAATGTGCTGGGTGCCCTAACGCACTGGATAACTCCATGTCATTGCAATATCACCGATGCAATGACAAATATCATGTAGCATGCACGCGAATCACAATGCAAGATTTTAACGTGATGAGCTCGGAAATGAAGAGTTTATGGATATGTGATGTTTGCAGGTGTAAACAACCAAGAGGTGATCATTCCAACACTCCAGTTCGAAACTCACCGGTGGAAATGGAATTCGTAACTCAACGTGTAAAACGTCGTTCTAATTGCTCTTGTTTATCGGCTAGTAATATACGTGAAATAATTAGAGAGGAATTGCGCAACATTTTTAGTAACGATTTACATCCTAAAATTCACGAAATAAAAAATACACTTGCCTCATTTGAAATTTCTTTGTCGTCGTTAAACTAAGATATAGATAAAATTAAATCCGATCATGCTAACCAATTTGCACAAATGCAACACATTACTGAGGAGAACGAAACTCTGCGTGCAGCTAACACGAGTATCATAACTCGTCTTACGCAACTTGAACAGCAGACACGAGCTTCAAATATTGAGATCCAATGTGTTCCAGAGAATAGACAAGAGAATTTAGTTAACACAGTACAACTAAGCAATATCATAAAATGTCCTATAGCCCCAGAAAATACACATTTTTATGCAAGATTAGCGAAAATGAATACTAAAAGCCCTCGACCGAGATCGATATTAGTAAAGTTCAGTAGTCCAAGACTACGTGACGAATTTTTAGCAGCCACCATCAAATATAATAAAAAAAAATAGTACGGATAAGCTTAACACTAGCCATTTGGGAATCGCAAGCGCGAAGAATACTCCAATATACGTTGCTGAAAATCTTACGCCAGAGGGAAAAATCTTACATGCTGCAGCTCGCCGTAAGGCAAAAGAGCTCGGTTTCCGTTTTGTTTGGGTTCGTGATGGAAAGATCTTGTCAGAAAATGTGAAGGATCAAACTACATTCATATACGAAATCATGATACTGTGAACAATTTGTCATAGAGTGGCGCTAAATTCGCTAAACTGGTTTTTTTATTACATAAAGGCACTTTACAGAATAAAATTTCTATTTACTACCAAAATGTTCGTGGTCTAAGATCAAAAACAATTGATCTATTTAATAACATAGTCTGTAATTCATCCGATATTGTAATTATGACGGAAACGTGGTTAAATGGGAGTGTTTTCGATTCTGAAATTTTTGATGATCGTTATAATGTTTATAGACGTGATCGGGATAGTAGTGGTTTTCACGCTTCAAAGAATGGCGGGGGTGTACTTATAGCTGTATCTAAGCAAATAAATTCGGAGCGGCTCTTTAGTTTCGAGTCAAAGTGCGAGGATCTTTGGGTTTGCGTAGAAGTAGAAAACGTCCAAGGCAAGTCTGAGAGACTTTATATATGTGCTGTGTATATTCCCCCACCCGTCCAAAAACACATTTTTGAGCATTTTATTAATAACTCGAGACGAGTATTGGAATCACTCGATGAACATATAATTGTTGCTGGAGATTTTAATCTAAGTAGTATAACATGGTCTTTAGAGCCCCACGGGCATCTTTGTGCAAAAATACTCCAACAGCTATCTACAGAATCTCTTAACAGACTTTCTCTCGTGCAATGAATTGAACCAATTTAATCTAATTAAGAACTCTAAAAATAAAATGCTTGATCTTGTCTTGTCTAATACTAACATTGTTGATATTCTGTCATGTCCTGATCCTTTGACATGTGTTGATCCCCTTCATCCGCCATTAGTTTTTTTTTCCGGCAACACTAGTCCCTAATAACACAATTACAAAATTTTGCTTCCACAAGGCTGATTATGAAAATATAAGAAAGGATCTAAATTAAATTGATTAGAGGGAAATTTTGGGTGAATATCTTTGTGTTGATATGATTGCAGTATTTTGTGACATAATTCGTAAATTAATACGGAAATATGTACCTAAGGCTAAACCGCGTAGTCATAAATACTCAGTTTGGTTTACTCCGTGTCTGATAAAATGTATTAACGAAAAATATAAGTATAGGATGAAAGTTCGCAAATATAACAATCCTCGCGATAAACTTTGTTTTGACTTACTGAAAAGAAGATGTGAGGAGATGCTAGCATACTCCTACGCTAAGTATATAGAATGCCTTGAACTCTCTTTAAAGTCAAACCCAAAGTTGATTTGGTCATTCCTAAAACAAAAGAAAGGTAAAAGTTCGTATCCTTCTAAAATTAAAGACGATAATAAATTTGTTTCCAATGGAACAGATATTTGTAATGTTTTCGCTAGTCATTTTTAGTCAGTATACAGTCGCAATAATAATATCCAAAACTTCGATACTAGTCCTAATCTTATGAACCCTTGTTGCAATTACCTTGATTATATATCTTATACAGTGAACCAAGTTTATAATGTTTTAAAAAAGACTTGACATCAAGAAAGGAGCTGGAGCAGATGGCATTCCATCAATATTTGTACGCAATTGCGCTAACGCATTGGCTTTGCCTATTGCACTAATCAATATATTTCTTAGGACTAGTACATATCCAACCTTATGGAAAGAAGCCCTTGTGTTGCCTTTGTTCAAAACTGGTGATAAAGAGGAAGCTAAAAATTATAGACCTATTTCCATTATTTCTGTTTTTTCAAAAGTGTTTGAGAAACTTATATGTCCTGTTGTTTCATGGCACTTTAAGCAATTTGTAACATCTGAACAGCATGGGTTTGTGAAAGCTCGATCAACAGTAACTAACCTAGTTCCCTTTGTGGGAGACATTACTGAATCTCTTGATACTGGCCAATCCGTTGATGCAATCTACACAGATTTCAGTAAGGCCTTTGACAAGGTTGATCACTCTATTTTACTTGTCAATCTCAAAAGGATAGGTATAGCAAACCCTTTGCTGGACTGGTTTAAGTCATATCTGGCCAATCGGTCGTCAACTGTTGTTGTTGATGGTTATGCTTCTGAGCCGTTTTTTGCCTATACTGGCGTACCTCAGGGATCTCATCTTGGGCCTTTGTTGTTTAACATTTTCATCAACGACATCAGTCATTGCTTTAAGAATTCGAAATCTTATTTGTTTGCTGACGATCTAAAGATCTTTAGACCTGTCTCCTCAAATTCTGATGCAGAATTCTTACAGGAAGACTTAAATAACTTGACATTATGGTGTCGTAGCAACGGTATGACACTAAATGCTGACAAGTGTCATGTTATAAAATTTTCTAGAAAGAAAACATCTCTTGCAACAACATATTACATTGATGATCGTATTCTGTCTGAAGTTCCCCACATACGCGATTTAGGAGTTATGCTTGACAATAAGCTTCGTTATAATATCCACATAGATAATATTGTCAACAAGGGTTTTAGAACTCTTGGCTTCCTCTTCCGTAACTGTAAGCAATTCAGGGATACTCGCACTAAAATAATTATTTACTCAGCCTTGGTACGAAGTATCTTGGAATACTGCAGCGTAGTATGGAATCCCCACTTTAATATTTACTCACATATAATCGAAAGGATACAAAAGAGATTTCTTTTGCATTTATCTTACGATTATAACCTGGTTAAAACTCTTAGAACTTACGAAGATAAGCTAAATTACTTTAAGCTTCAGCCACTTTCGAATCGAAGACAGCTCCTTGACCTTATTTTATTGCATAAGTTGGTGAATGGCGTCATTGATAGTTCTTACTTACTAGCCAAATTAAATTTTCGTACCGCATTGAAGTCAAAAAGGCCGTCGTCTTATATACCATTCGTAGAAAAGAGCACACGTTCTTGTCAGGCGCGCTATTCTCCGATTAATAGACTGATGTTGAGTTTTAATGCTATATATAAATTATCGCACAAGAATAGTATTGGTGCCATAATGACTACTGATAACAAACGCAAAGATAGAAAAGTTGATATTGACATATTTTCAGACAATATTTGGAAATTTAAACGTGATTTATTACATTTATATTCCTCAAATAATTGTATTCACAGTAAAATTATATTATTTTTCTTTAAGCCAAATTGTGATTAGGAAACAATTGTATATTATAATTTATTAATGATTTTATTTTTGTTATGTTTAACGTTCATAAAATCTCTAATGTTAATAACAATAGTGGAATATGCATGATTTAATTTAATTAATTATATAACGCAAAATTCTGTTATATTTATTGATCTCTTAATTTTTGTATTCAATTTAATTCACTGCATATGTTTACTTGTGTCAATTTTTTTGTAATGAAATGTGTGTAACACCTATAATTAAGTCTACACTTAGTTTTTATGATTTTTTGCAAAAAATATTATGCTTTTGTTAGTGTATGTCTTGTTGGTGTTAAATAAATAAATAAATAAATAATAAAGTTTTAAAGTAATTAGTATAACTAAATATTGAATAAAGTCAAAATTATCATATTTCTCAATGACACAAGGTTTTAATAGTTCAATTTTATTTTATTTTAATCTTACATCTATTGTTTACAATATTTTATGTGCAAAATCATTTTTAAACATTTTTAAACGTGGTAGAGCCATGCTGCAGTTATATTAGTAGTACAGTTGTAGCACGAATGGGCCGGCTTGATCGGGGAAGGACCACGCTCTCACCGAATACCAGCGTGAAATAATAGCTTAATGCTTCTGTGTTTAGTATGGTAAGTGTAGAGAACCAGAGATCCTTTTTTACTGGAAACGAGGCGTTCCATCTTAGTCCTCACGGGTGACACGCATCTGCATTTTGATTTGTAATCGAGGATAGATGTAGATATCTATGGGCCGCAGCAACCACCACAGGTGGACTGCGTGCTCGTTTGTCACCCTATCCTATAGAAAAAAAACATACAAAATAAAGAGGTGTATTAATTTCAAAGATGAGAGCCGTGGTGGCTCAGAAGAGCCGCGGTAGCTCAGATGGTTAGCTCTCGCTGTCAATTTCACAGTACGCTAGCAAGCCGGGTTCGATCCCCGCTAGCTAATAATGAAATTGTTAATTGCAATTTTAATTGCTGATCTACCACGTGCTCGGCGGTGAAGAAAGACATTGTGAGGAAACCTGCACGTCTGTGAAATAAGAAAAAAATATTTCGAATACATGTGAAGTTCATTAACACGCATTGGGGCAGCGCAACGGAAACTCCTTTGCCCTAAAACCCTCTGAGAAATAAGGGGATGCCTTTGCCCAGCTGTGGGGCGTAAAAAGGCTGTAACTTAACTAAATTAAGTATTCATTTCGACGTCGAAAGAGCTCTGGTAGCTCAGATTGTTAGCTCTCGCGTTAAATTTCACAGTACGCTAGCACACCGTGCTAGCAATTTTAAGTGCTGATTTACCTCTTGCTCAGCGGTGAAGGAAAACATCATGAGGAAGTCTGACTGTCTGAGAAATAAAAAAAAATATTTCCAAGGCATGTGCAGTTTATCAACACGTATATGGGCAGCGCGGCGGACACTTCTTTGCCCTAAAACAAAACCCTTTCAGAAGTGAGGGAAGGCCCAGCAATGGGACGGAAATAGGCTGTGTAACTTAACTAACTTAATAATTTCGACGATGATAGTCTGAAATAATTAACTGAAACAATTATAGCTAAGCAACAATAAAAACTAAATGGATGGATGGATGGACATAAGTATAAAATTGAATAAATATTTAACATTATATTATATTATATATACATAACTCATTTATTTAAAAAAGGCTCCTGGTACTTGTTTGATTTACTGTATCTACAGTACAATTCATTTACGAATGTTACAAAAGGTAGCAGCAATCTTGCACTAGGTTGAAACATAACGCAACGTTACATCGATTTGCAAAGTACATACAGATAAAATGTACATTAAAAAAAACCAATATAAGAAATATGTATCTGAGGTAACCTTAAAAACCACAACCTGTTCATATTAAATTAAAAAAATTAAAATTTCAAATATTAAATACTAAAATATATTAAAATAAAAATATTAAAAAGCATATTATGTAAATACTTTCTAATTTTCTGATTTAATAAATTGTTTAAAAAATTCCGAAGTCTTGTGTTAACATACATGACATATCCAAATGCCACATTCAATTTTTCATAAATCATCGAATAATCGTGGAGTCAACCAAGCTCCATTTCTCTGCTCGAGGGCGCTAGATTCTTTATCATTCTAACCATTCAACCGAATTTGAACTTGATGCAGTATGGAAAACTTTTAGTTCTTTTTATCGCCACCCGCAAAACAGAGAACTAGAATTCACTACTGCGGACGTCTCAAAAATGGACACTGTTGCACCTATTGCGTATTTACATTAAAATTTTGAAAATATTGCACTTTATCCTCATTTTGATCTACTAAAACTGTGAATGATGAACAATTACACATATTTTAACACAAAACTGACCGTCAAAACTAAAATTTTACGTACATTTCAAGTCAACTTCCCTCAACGCTTGTTAGTTCTAAGATAGCAGTTTGCTTTATACATATTAAATAACGATTTTACATGTACTTAATAAGATAAAAAACAAAATGAGATTACAAATAAGAAGGTTACTTGCCCAGACATTGTTTTAACACAATTCATCACACAATAAATACAAATTAATACAAAATAATTACAAACAACTTCGTTGTTAGCGCGCGTCAATCACACTAATGGCTGACGACGGAACGGACGACATTTAACAATGATTTAAATAAAATATACTACTAAAGTGTGTAAGCTGTGGGGGTTTTTATGCTAACCTTTTTTATCCTGTACACATTGACATATTATGGTAGAATGAGTTAGAAATAGCGCATAATGCTTTGTTTCTTCATTAAAAGGGCGGGTAAAAAATGTCTAACAATTGGACGCCCGCAGTCAACGGAGATATTTTCGTGTCCAACTCTTGGACATCCGCAATTGAGAGGATAAGCCTTGTAGTGGTGTGCTTGGGTTTAGTTTTAATTTTATTAATTATAGTGTCCCAAGCAGGTGGTAGTACCCAGGCGCCTTTTCTATTGAAATTAGGATTTTTTTATTTCAATAGCCTCACATATCATCCCTGGTAGGAATTAAGGTTCTTTCGTGAGGATTTGTGGTCTATCAAATCTGATGTATATCTATCTGGTTCAGGTGGTCTAGAATATGATCACAAACTGCAGACTTTTCGGAACTTTGATGCTTAACATCATATGTTCTTTAAGGCGAGTTATAATTGATCTTTTTGTTTGCCCTATATATAAGAGACATCTTTCACAAATAAGCTTCTACACTTCTGCATCTTGTAGAGATATATGACACTTGATGGATTTTGAAAACTGACTGATATTCTTCGGCGGCTTGTAGGATGTTCTAATAAAAGCTCGCTTAAGATGTAGCCAATCTTGTCTGTGACACCCTTGACATACGTAGTACATCAGGCACACGCTCAACTGCAGTCGGCTTCACTCGGTCACTGTGACGTAGATGCGGGACCCGAAGCTTGATTTTGTGCAGAACCTGCTTGACGTGCTGAAGCTCCGTGGTCAGGTGCTTGCTGTCACAGATCTCACATGCTCTCTGTAACAAATATTTGCTCACGGTAACTAACTGTGAAGGATGATGGAGAGATTCACCGTTTAAATATAAGTTTGTAAGGGTATTTTTTCTATACACCGTGTGAGCTATGATGTTGTTAGGTTTTTGTAAAAAAAAAACATGTAGGAAAACTAAAAATTATTTGCCTCTAATATAATATCATAATTACTGAATGTAATTTGGCACAGAGAGTGGTAACGATGGATAAAATTCATAGGAACAACATCCTGATTTAATATTTCGCGAGCCATATTCATGAGCCGCTCTAATTTGTTTCTTAGCACTTGCAATAATGCCTATATGCATTCATCACTCTCCTGTTCTTACTTTCATCAAATATACAGTAAGTGCAAAACATCCACTATGTTTACTTGACATTCTGGAAACTTCAGACAGAATTTGTTGGTATTGTGCCTTTGATAAGCCTAGATAATAATGTACAGTATGTTCAGGCATACTGTCAATATTTTCAAAGTCTATATGATGGTATATATTATCTTACAATAATGTAGAAAAATCTATAATTTGTGCAACACTAAATGTTTTAATATGGTTATATAGATTCTAAAAGTTATTCCCAAGGGTTACTATTTAAATGGTAGTTACTGACTGACTCGCAAAAAGACCTACCAGCAATTCTGATGGAACAGTGAGTTGGTTGGAACTGTTACAACCAGGAAAAAACATTAATTTTGTGTGAGTGGTGCTCTTACAAAATCAGGCAGCAGTATATTTTACGATGTATAATCTAAGCTTTGTTGTTCTAGGTTCAATACATTACTCACTTTAGATTGCAACGAGGACGGACTAGATGATTCAGATGGTTCCCATTCTAAAGTTTAACGTGATGCCGCTTTATCAGTACTTCGCCAGCAATCATGCCACACACGCGATGACGATGGCAACTGAAATATTATTAAATAAAAAAATAGGACAAAGTGAACAAAATAAAATAGATTTGTTTACTTTAAACTCAAATAGGTAAATGTTACTTAAAACGTAATGCCCTATATTTTTTAATAATTAAGGACTGACTGACTACCAGTAGTCCAAAAACAATTGAAAATCGACTTTCTCCTTTCTTGATATTTGATAAAAATTGTCAATTTCGTAACTATCTGGTGTTAGCTAACCAATCTTATCGCCATGTTATAAATAAGCTATTATGTTTTTCAGATATAGCTTGTGCATATGTTAAAAAATTAAACAACTTCACCATTTCATTCATTCATCACTATCAGATATCAGCACTAGACTTAATAAATTAAAAACTGTTGAACACTTACTTTTAACTGTTGTCACACTACAATGTGATCGGCAGTCTCACTCCATATGAGTTATTGAGAATATATTTGAAAAATAACAAACAAAATAACACAATTGCGATTATTTAATTGTGAATTCTCTAGTACCTATTTACGTGTAGAATTCCGATTTCATTCGCAATTCGCATGACAGATTTCCCTAGCTGTCAGATTTGATGTTGCCACATCATCATCATCATAATCATTACAGCCCTTCACAAGTCCACTGCTGAACATAGGCCTCCCCCAAGTAATGCCACAAAGCAGGTCCTGAGCCACCTGCATCCATTGACTTCCTGCATATCTTACCAGGTCGTCACTCCATCTAGTGGGGGTCGCCTTACACTACGCCTACCGATACGAGGCTGCCACTCGAGAACTTTTCTTCCCCATCGGTTATTGGTTCTTCGAGCTATATGGCCGGCCCATTGCCACTCCAGCTTACTTATCCGTTTATGTTGCCATATAACTAACATCAATACAATTAAACGATATCGATTTTTATTCGATTAGTAATTTAATAAAAAAATAATATTTGAGGCGCTTTAAGTTCTACACGCTTTTTAAAATATATTTTCTTTTATTTATTTAAATTCTTTTTTAAATGTATTTTTAAGAACAGTTAAAATGTGGAGTAGCGTATTGTTATGCTCTAAACAGTTCATGGTAAATCAGCTAAAAATTCACTTGTTTAATTATCATAGCATGATTACTTTTTAAATGTATTGTTAAGAACAGATAAGAATGACAGGTTTATTGTGCAGTAGCGTTTTGTTATACTGCATAGAATTCATTGTAAATCAGCTAGTAAATCGCTTATTTAATTATCATAACTACAGATTTGAAGGCGGCTGTCAAAGTTTTCAACCAAGCCGATAACAACGGTTGTTTTTGGCTTTAAATTGATAAAAATACTTTTTTGTGCAATAATTTTTGCTCTTTCGTAATTAATAAACCACAGAAAGCCCTATAATGTAGATTAGTCCTTTTTTGAGCTACAAGTAGGTTATTTTCAAGAACCGCAATTAAAATTTTGTCCTTTATACAAACACTAGGAAAAACAAAGTAACTTTTTGCTGGCGATAATGATAGTGATATTTTAACTCGATGTAGAATCTATGCTTGTGACTACGGAAGTCTTCATTGGCTTGCGAGGCCGATTCACATTGGGCCACTTTTTCCATCTTTTAGTTATATTTTATTAATTATTTTTTCGTTTAAATGGAGATTTCTTATTTTAGATTTATTACTTATATCTAAATCAATCAACCTAAGTAGGTAAAGTGTGTAAATACGATTGTTAAATTGTAAAAATAATAATAGGATTTGATCATCTTAGGTAGGTATTTACTTTTATTTATTAGTAAGTATTAATATCACAAATAATTATTTTAATAATATAATTTTATCACACAACTAACGCCCTCCTTAGCAATGAAATTGTGAAAGAATTTTCAAAATCAGTCAAGTATTTTTCGAGATTAGCTAATAAAAACATATTCACAGAAAGTAGCGCCCTCTATAATAAAATGCACCCTACATTAGATATCTATAATTATACATAACACTATAGCGGTGAAAATATTTTACGAGTTTAGCTAAATAAAGTCCTCTATCATAAAATGCATCGTACGTTTCACAGTCATAATACAATTCGAATGATGAAAGAATTTTTTAAATCGGTCAAGTAGTTTTTAAGCACCATTGCAAAAAGCGATTCAGCTTAGCCACACGCACACACAGTAAAAACATAACCATCCTTTTTCGTCTGTAGTCAGATAAACAACTGGTTGACTACGGTTGCGTATCGGCTGCTTTGGATAAATATCCGTTGTCAACGGTTGCTTTACACCTATATCGTAACATCATAATAATTATCGAAAAGTTATATTAGCATTGTAATAATGACACCATAAAAATAATCGATTAAAAAAGGGAATCGATTTTAATGAGACTTGTGACTGGCAATATATTTATTTTATCCACAAATTAATGAATTACGCATTTAACTAATTTTATTTTTATCATTTCAGTACCTTTTTTTGTGCAAAAATATTCCCTTCTTTTTAGGATAAATGAATACCGCGATTAATAACTATAAATAAAGATATATTTTTTTTAACAAATGCATATTGTTGGGCGTTCCATGGCCGAAAATGGGCTTTCCCTTTTTATGAATATCGTCGGAGTCGTTTCCGATATTCCGTATATATATATACAAGAATTGCTCGTTTAATAGTATAGGATTTACCTCGAACTCTATAATAAATTGAATTTTGGAGTTTATGGAATTAAGATGTTCTGAAATTGCAGGTACTAGGTAGCCGACCCGTTCGTGCTACAGTTATATCAATAAAATGTAATTTTGATATAATATTATGTAACATTTAAATATTTGACAAAATTTAAATATTGATCTCGATATAATTTACCTATTTAACAATACAATCTACTATTACCTATGGGTCATTCTACCTATGTTTATTCTGTGATAAAAAAACAACCGCGCGAACACAGATTAGTGCACATTTTTTGTTTGAAATAGCTGTTCTAGTATGTAAGTACATATTACTTCAATGATCGCCCGTGTTAAATTTAGTATGTATGGTGTTATTTTTTGTATCGAGTAATAATAATAATAAAAATTCATTTATTTATTCTCACAAAGGGATCAAAGATATTAGTGTTATATCTCTATTTAAACAATACTATGTTATTCGTGGAAAGCTGTTACCCTTATAGGTTCAAAAAAATGAAAACCTATATAAATTATATGTGTGTATAGAAAAGAGTGTGTGAATGCTAGAAATTCCGTGCATATTTCTGTGTTCATTTATGAGATTATTTAAAGTAATTTTACAGCGTCTGTGTATGGAAGTGTCTAAACATATTTCACGAATTTATTACATGAACATTTTTATGTATTTCTAAAACAGACTATTTTTGTTGCGAAATGATTTCTTATATTTACGCAAACACTACACATTAAAATAAAACTAGTTACGGATCTGTAAAAACTATTATTATTTAAATTTTTGGTGCAATTTAATATAAAAAACTTTTTTCAAAAATATTAAGAATTTTCTTGCAATTAAGAGTACGTATTCCAAAGCATCGATCGAGTTACGAGATGAATACGGCAAAGTTGATGTAATTAAGGTGATTTAAATAAATTCAAAAGGAATGTAAATTTGTTCAAAGCGTTCATGCGGTTGTTTCGCCCGATAGCTTCAGTCCCATTTCGTTTACATAATAGCAATGAATATCTTTAGTTCTTACTTAAAGTTTGCATTCAAACGACTTAACTATCTCTTTTTGTACTTATATCAAAAGGTTAACTAGAACATAAAATAAAATACCTATTTATTGATGATATTGTGGTCTAGTGATCAAGATAAGTAATTGATTGCTTGCATACATTTTACAGCGTACATTTTTGTAAATAGTCCAAATGTAAACACAACTGGGTAATAAGGTTACCGAAGAGAGAAAAGTTTTATATGTTATGTCTCTTCTTCAACTAAGTCAATTCTAACGACATCTCATATGCTTATATCCATCAAACTATTTAGGCTTTAGAGTATGGCAAATAAATAAACATAAATACATACTCGTACACTCGAAAAACATTAACCTCCATTTGAGGCAGTCGATTTAAAACACAATTTGTCGGTTTTGTTGTTTGGTAGTGTTAAGATTGTCTACGTATATTTGGCGGCAAATCTTGGCCTTGTTCGATGACACTTAATCTCCCAATTACTGCATAACAGATAAAGCATTCTTGAGAAAGTCCAAGTCAATTAATGGACTTAAAATTTGGTGATATGATGTGACGATTAATGAAAAATCCAGATTCATTCTATATAGCAAATGCTGACAGAGGGGTGAAAACGCGTCTGCATGACATTGATTGATTGGCATAGATGTGGCTATCTATAAGACCAAGACGGATTGGAAGTTTGGAATAAGAATGCCGAAATGAGCTTAGCGCGGTATTCTAAGACATGGTCATATTTACGAAGTCCAAATATAAACTGTATGCATAGATTTTGAAATTGTTCAAGTTCATTAAGTTGCTCTTCGGTAATATCTAGATAACTTATGTTAGCATAATCGAGGATGAAGAGCAGTAAAGATTAAGAAAGCATAATTTTGGTGGAGATAGAGATATAAAATACCCTTTAGAAAGAGCTTACGCCTTTCTTAAGAGTCGGCAACGCACCTGCAATTCCCCTGGTGTTGCGGATGTTCATGGGCGGCCGTAGTCACTTAACACCAGGTGAACCGTAAGCTCGTTTGCCCTCTCTTCTATAAAAAAGATAGGTAAAACGTAGTTTATTCTTCGGAGTGTACCGTAAGCTGTAAACATTTCACGAGTCATTGCGTTGATTTGAGGAGTCCAAGAAAGGATCTACCAAAAATCCCAAATTTTTACTACGTCCTTATAAGGAATTTAAAGACCATTAAATACTATGAGACTTAATTGAGTTTTATTTAATCTGGAGATTATTCTGAAACTACCAATAATTATCGCATAAGATTTTATAGGATTAACTGTTGACGCATAAGAGCGACTACGGTCAATAGTACACGCTAAATCCTAGATAATATCGTAAATTGCTTTTAGAAAATCCTCTACAGTGGTTTATAAATATCTTTAGATAATCGGCATACAAGTAGTATAGAGAAAATATTTGGGAGGTAAGAAGGAGAGTAGATAACTTGCCAACTTGTGGTACACCAACAACAGTAACAAGCTACGAAGCCAATCTTTTTTTGCACCCAAACACGTTGTCGATGTCCGTGAAAGTAACAATAAAACTAGGAAATTGAAACTGGAGATATGTTAAGAGAACGCAGTGCACCAATCAGGATATCGACTAATAAAGTCGAAAAATAAGAAAAACTGCGGTCGCGAGCCGCTTGCCAAGCTTGCAGACTATGACTACATCGCTCCTATGAGGCAATCTAGAGGAATGGCCTATGTTTAGCAGTAGAACTAAATTGGCAGTTACAATTAAGGTTTCTTAATTTGTCAATATTTACTTAATTAGATTACAATGTTACTATAAACAGTAACAGTAACTATGAAACTATTGTAAAAGCAGATGAGTGAACGAATTTCACCTCTGAGCAATTATATAGAATGCCCGTCATCTGTAAAAAGAGAAATATTTAATTTGTGGTAGATGCCTCCAGCTACCACGAAAATTATTTTTTTTAAGAAACGTTACCTTTACACTAAGATTTTCTCTTGTATCGTAGGGGCAGTTTACGAAC
Organism: Parnassius apollo; assembly: GCA_907164705.1. Taxonomy (NCBI): domain Eukaryota; kingdom Metazoa; phylum Arthropoda; class Insecta; order Lepidoptera; family Papilionidae; genus Parnassius; species Parnassius apollo. The sequence goes on along the minus strand of CAJQZP010001109.1, from coordinate 135,568 downwards.
ATAAATTGCACAAGGACAAACATCCAGACCCGGAACAACTATTTGTAGGCCATACAAATACTTGTTCCGTGCGGGATTCGAACCCGCGACCCCCAGCGCAGCCACTCAATGCTAAGGAACTGCGCCACGAAGTTATCGAAAATAAACTATCTATCTATGGTTGAATTTTTTCGTTTAACGGTAGAGTCGGGATGGGCTGTAATGATGATGATACTATTTGCAAATTCATTTTTGTTTATACATTGGACATAATCCTTAGATATCACACTGCCAATGTACTGTACATTAAAGAAGCAATAAACGTTTTGAATTTGAATTTGAATTACATAATATGCTAACAAATATTATGATAAAATGTGGTCTACAAAGCATTAAAATAACATAAATTTTTTGATCTATCATCTATCGCATTTAGCATATATTTACGTAAAATACACACCTGGGGACGAGAAGCAGCTCCAAAGCTGGGAGATGTCTGGTGCTGCGATCGCCAATCCACCTGTGAAGCGTGGTGATTAAAAGAAATCTAAAGAAACGTAGGAGGCCCATTTCCAGCAGAGGACTAGCAGTCTAGTGATGATAGTGATTCATAATCAGTTATTTTGTATGACCGTTGTTGAAAGATATGTGAATGTGTATGGAACACACTACTTAAGTTATTATAATTCAACTGTTACAACAAAAACTTTCAGAACGCATTCTCTCCTTATACTTGTACAATATTTAGTTCGACACTTAATTTATGCGCATTATTTAACCTGTTTGCATAAAATACATACACTATCAACGTCAATAGAAGTGTAGCTTGCAGAGAAACCATCGGTGGTTTTCAAAATGGTTACGTATAACGTGATCTTACATTAAACGCGATCGTCAATTTGGTTGCTATACCCGATAATTAAGGTTTAATAAGATTTTTCTACAAAAATATAATCACAGCGCAAATGGCTCTAAAAATCACTTCTCTTTTCATGTCGTACCAATTATAATCAATGTTTTTTTAAAGTACAAGGTACCAAGCGGGCACACAGTCCACCTGATGGTAAGTGGTTGCTGTGATCGATATAAATCTCCGGTCCTATACACTCAACAAACGAAACACAGCATCATTAAGCTGCTATTTTACGCTGGTATTCTCTGAGAGCGTGGTCCTTTCTCGCTCGAGCCGACCCGTTTGAAATATAATTATACCAGTAATATAGCTGCATGATGGCTCTACCACGTAAATTCTCTGTCTTTAACACTGTACTGAATTCCTAGAGCTCTTCTCTATAAGATTAGGCTGTACGTACTCATTGTTCCTAAGAACAGAAAACAAATGACACTTATAAAAATAAGTACAGCACTGACACTTATAAAAATAAATTATTAGGAATGATTCCTAATAATTTATTTTTATATTTTATATTTATTTCACTATTCGCGGTGTTGTCAAGTTGCGTACTTGATTTTAATTACTAACAATGGCTGGCTGTAGTGTAATATAATCATAGGATATGGGACAAAACAAGAGGAATGCATCAACTATTTGTCCAAATCCCAAAATCTTTGTCAAAATCAATTTTTATAGAAATTAAAAAAGTAAATGTAATTGTTTCAAAACAATGTTAATATTTTTACATAAAACTGAATATTTTTGTAATTTTACAGTTACATACAGTCCACCTGTTAGTAACTTATTTAATGATTTGCTAGGTGATAAGACTCATTATTTGTCTAGGAGTCCGCCTAAATAGGTACCGTCCTCTTACCTATTTCTGTTGACAAATAGCAGTACCAGCACTTCTGAGTTCCGGTGCAAAGGTAGTAGTAGGTAGTACAGAGAGCCAGCATAATGAACTAACATAATATAATGCCAGTATAATGTGCACATCAAAGGAATGGAATAGGTTGCTCGCATCTGAATTTCAAGGCGAGAGTTTCTTTGTTAAGTCAGTACGCTTTACCTTCTTCGGCTGAATCACCACTTACCATGAGCAAAATATTAGTCAAGCAATGGCTTAAAATAGTTTAGAAAAATAAACGCAAGCTAAATAGAAATTTCCTAACTTGACTACTTCCATAATTTACAAACCAAAACTTTTCTCGCTCTCCAGAATGCTCACCCAACTTTCGCAAATTCAATTACTAAGTCTATTGTTGGGTATTGGTTATGATTTAACAAATTTAACTTACTTTATCAATCTCAAGTTTCAAGCAATTTGTTTAACTCATAGGAATGTAAATTATATTAAAGTAGTTACTGATTTTGTAAAAAGAAACTCAGAACCTACTATTTTTGTTACATTCAAAAGAGTGACTAAGTCATCAGCAACTTGATAGAGTTGCTACTTTAGCTTATGGGCACGTGCAACCAATTCAACTCTAAGTTAAGAAAACTTCCAATGTTTTGTTCCATGTGAAAATGAAACTGATACATACACACGCGCACACACACGTACACATGCACACACACGCACACACGCACACACAAGTACATACACACACGCACACATACGCACACATACACACACACGTACACACACGCACACACACGCACGCACACACGATCGCACACACGCACGCACGCACGCAAACACACACTCACGCACATACACACACACACACACACACACATACGCACACAAACACGCCCACACGCGCACACACACACACACACACACACACACACACACACACACACACACAACACACACACAACACACACACACACACCCGCACACACCCACGCCCACACACACGCACACATACGCGCACGCGCACACACACACACACACACACACACACACACACACACACACACACACACACACACACGCGCGCGCGCGCGCGCGCGTACAATCGCGCACACATACACACACCCTTCCTCGGATCTCAAAATTTCGAGATCTGATGAAAACTCGATTTTCGAAAATCGGGGTGAAACCAATAACTTCGCTATTTTTAAATAATTTCAATTTTCTTAGCGGAAAAATATAAATTTGTATATAACAAGTGTGTTGTCAAGTAAGTCGACATACTTTATTTAGGTCCGTAAAATCATAGCCAGTATTTTAATTTTTAATTCCTAAATTGAAAAAAGAATAAAAAACTTTTTAAAAATATGAGATTAAATCTGCATATGGCGAATTTTTACATCATCACGTAACGGTAATTGATGTAACAGACACATTAGCTTACAGCCGCTGATGTTTGTTCTCTTTGCGGATTAATGTAAGCCTTGTAATATTTTGGGCACTTTTCTATTTTTTTTAATACATAGCGATGTTCTAATAAATAAAATCTTTTCCAATATCTGAGTGCACACATTAAACCTGTTTGGTGCTCTTAATTTATTGTAAATAGTGTTAAATTAGTTTCAGTCAGTAAAAAAATAGTTTTATTAAAAGAGTGATGCGCATTCTGAAATTACTAAAAGCAATCACAGCTCTACTTATACAGTTACTCAACTCCAAGGAGTCAGTAAATCTTTCATAAGGCAATGTGTACCCCCTTACAATTAATTCCCAGAAAAAATGCAGAACTTATTACACTACTAAAAAGGACGTGGTGGATTGTGGTGATCGCAAACATGCCGTTTCTAAATGTTTCCAAATTAAGGTGTACGTTTTACTAAAAGGTATTGTATAATATTGGAGAAATAGTCCCACTAGATTTACTGACAGTTCTTTCCAGTACAGAAGTCCTTTTGACAAGCCAGTGGTAAAAGCATAAATTTTTTTCAATATGTATTCGTGTAAATATTGAATAAAAAATTCTATTCCATTCTTCCGAACGCAACTTTTACCGAGACTTGTTGGAAACACTACCCATGCATAATAATATCTTATATTTACGCGAACACTACACATTGAAATAATACTAGTTTTTACGGAATTTATCGCGTATATTTAACTTTTTAAATATCCAACGTTTCGAACGCTTTACAGCACTTATGGTCACGGGCGGGACTGAGATGTTCAACGTCCATATGTCATAGTTAACCGCGGTTACCATAGATTAAAATTTAACTTTTTGTTCCGATCTATACAGTATGAACTTATGGTATCTTGAAGTCTTGCAGTTGTATGCTTGGGTTGGGATTTAAGCGGAGCGTCGATTCTTCACATCAGATATACGAAGAATCGACGCTCCGGGAAGTCTGCAGTCTGTGAACACGTACAGGATCGCCCCCCGTCACTACATCAGATTTGATAGACCGCAAATCCTCGCTAAAGAACACCGATTCCTTCCAAGGTAGATTCGCGAGGCTATTGAAATCAAAAAACATCCTAATTTCAATAGAGAAGATGGCTTGGTGCTACCATCTGCTTGGGATCCGATAATAAATAAAATTAAATCCCAACTCAAGCATACAACTGCAAGACTTCAAGATACCATAAGTTCATACTGTATAGATCGGAACAAAAGTTAAATTTTAATCTATGGTAACCGCGGTTAACTATGACATACGGACGTTGAACATCTCAGTCCCGCCCGTGACCATAAGTGCTGTAAAGCGTTCGAAACGTTGGGTATTTAAAAAGTTAAATATCTGCGATAAATTCCGTAAAAACTAGTATTATTTCAACTACCCATGCATTCCATAGACAAGACAAAGTAATGTCAATAAACAAAGATTAATGACCGAATAGGTTTAGTTAAATTAAAACCTTACTTTAAATCCCCTCTGTATTTAATGCGACTATCTTTAAATTGATTACAGTTTGATAAACTTTTTTACTACTGTAAGCTTTCGTTGGAACCGCATACTAAAACACATATTATCAAATCTCAACTTGTTTTTATTTTTACAAGATTCAAGGATTCATAAATTTGTGGCTAAGTAAAAAAGTAGTAATAAAAATAATAAATAAATCATTTATTCTGGACCAAACCTTTGTTGTCGACGGGATTAGCGCTTGTCTTAATACATTTGGTTCAAATACGTAACTTTTAATAAATACGTAATTTTAAAACAGGTATTAAACTATTATTAAGAAATATTTACTAAAATTTAGCCTATTATTAAAAAAACTACTACTATTATTAAGAATTACTAACATTTGACCTATAGAAACTACTACTGATATTAAGATTTACTAACTTTTTCACATCTCGCAACAACTTCGTTAAGGAACAGTTTTCAATTTATTTTTTAGTGTTTGTTTACTTATTCTAGTATTATCTTCTCTCAACCAATCGAGATCATTAAAAAGTGTGGGGGTCAAATATTTGTTGGTTCTTTTCCCATAGTAATTTTTTACTGGTGGTCGTACGAGTTTACGCACTCTAACGCTTCTATTATTATACCTATTTTGCACTTCTTCTTTAAATTGGTCGTTATAGAACTGTTCAAGAACCAGCAGGTACTTGACTTTCTCATGTATAGGAAGCATTTTACATGCAACAAAAAAGTTTTTCATAATTGTCTTTACAGGCAAGTTTTGTTTGTGGTTTGACAAGGTATTTCATAAAACGGATTTGCAACGATTTTATACTGTTAAGATAGGTTTAAAATGTATGGCCATACGTATTTAATCCATAAGTTAGTAATGACTCGACGAGAGCAAAATAAATGACACGCAACGATTTCCTATTCAACGGTGCATTCAGGATATAAAACTTACTTAACACTGCCCTGAGCTTTGTACACACTGTGTCAACCTGTGTTTTCCAATTCCAAGCCAAGCCAAGCCGTGAAAACTTTCCAATGTAATGTGGTGCTACATAATTATGAAGATATCTACAAGTTTTGGGAGCTTGAATATATTTCAAAACCAGCAGAAATCTCATCAGAAGATCAACGCTGCCTTCAATATTATCAAGCCACTACTAAACGCCGAGAAGATGGCCGGTATGAAGTCAGGCTGCCGATGAAACCCAACTATCAAGAAAATTTGGGACATTCTAAAAACAAAGCGATCGGACAATTTTTAAATTAGAACAAAAATTTCAAAAACAGCCAGATATTGCGCAACAGTATAAATTATTTATTAATGAATATTTGTCACTCGGACACGTGATACCTGTATATAAAGACGGGAATATGACCCCTGAATGCTTTTTACCTCATCATTGTGTCGAGCGCCCCGAATCTGGGACTACACAATTACGTGTAGTATTTAATGGCAAATCAAAAACATCCAGTGGGTTTAGCCTAAATGATCTCATGAGCAGGGGGCCTACCTACAACAAGATATCAAAGTCTCATTATCAAGTGGAGACAGTTTCAGTTTGCATTCACTGCCGACATAGAAAAAAATGTTTACGCAAATATGGCTCAACCCAGAAGACTCTAAATTACAAAAAATAATATGGAGAGATGACCCATCAAAAAATTTAAAAGCTTATCAATTAGCAATAGTTACATTGGCACTAAAGCCGCCCCTTTTTTGGCCATGTATACTATCAAACAATTAGCTCGAGATGAGAAGCCAAATTATCAAGAGAGTTCGGCTCCACGGTTACTTGAGGAGTCATTTTACATGGATGACTTAATTCACGGAGCTCATTCTATTGAATCATCAAAGCAGTTAAAAAAAGGACCTGAGCAGTTTATTAAGTTCCGGTGGTTTTAACTTAAGAAAATGAAAGTTTAACTTACCCGCTTTACTAGAAAATGCAACAGCTGAGAAGAATTATCAAGGAAATTTTGACTTCAAGCAAGCGGAGTCAACGAAAACTTTAGGACTCGGATGGAATCCACAAGGATATTATTTTACTTTCAATTCAAAATTAACTACGTCGTTATCAAGACCGACCAAAAGAATAATGTTATCAGAGATATCTAAACAATACGATCCCATGGGATGGATCGCTCCACTCACCACAAAACTTAAGATTTAATAACAAGAGGCTTATATTTTCATCCCATATCAGTTTACTTTTAATATTCCTGTTATTAAACATCAGTCCCTGAATCATATCAAGTGCATTCATGATACTACAATTGAGTGTCTGAATGCTATCAAGAATCTAGGGGTCGATGTAAGCTCATGGGACCCTCTGATTGTGTACATTTTGTCTCAAAAATTAGACACCGAATCTTACACAGATTATATCGAATCCGTTAAGCACCCAAGAGAGTTACCCATGCTGAACGAGTTTCTGGATTTTTTGGAAACCAAATTCACTACGTTAGAATCAGCTCGTAGGAAGCAAGATCCCTACACAAAAATGTCAAGGAAACTTAAAAGTTGTTGACAAAAGTAATCAAAAACCGAATTACTACAAAAATTCATTTTCTTCAAGCATACGGATGACGCCGAAACAATCAAACAAACAAGCAAAAATATCATGACTAAAAACAAATGCTCTCTGTGCAACAGCGATGAGCACGGGATTTATTTCTGTCAAATTTTTTTAGATATGTCGCCAAGCGGTCGAAGAAAAATGGTCGCAAAATTAAATCTTTGTCCTAATTGTCTATATAACCACTATGGAAAGGTGTGTATTTCAAATAGACGTTGTCGTGAATGCAATAAGGATCATAATAGCCTTTTACATGAAACAATCAAACAAACAAGTATTGCGACACCGGAAACAGCGGCCGAAGGTATCGGTCCGAGCGGCGCCAGAAGTTCAAATGCTTACTCCAGGAAAAACGTCAAAAGTAGTTCGCACGTGTCACTTCCGAATGAACCTATCGAAGTATTTTTACCAACTGCGATTATCAAGGTGGAATCAGCAGATGAAACTCTACATAAAATGCGTTGCCTTTTGGACCAGGGTTCCCAAACATCTTTAATAACGGAACGGGCTGCTCAGTTATTAAGATTACCAAGAAGAAGCTGTAAGGGTGTAATATCAGGTGTGGGCGATAAAGAAAGTAATTGTAAAGGGTTAATTACCATAAAATGTTCTTCACCTATTACAGACTTCAAGTTCAAGACGGAGGCACTTATCATGAAGAGCCTTATCAAAAACTTGCCTAGTTATGGCAGTGCAATAGACCCAATCTGGCCCATTTAATGTTGGTCAAGGTTGTATAGTCAAAGCAGCTGATTTCTTTAATTATTCACACCAACAAGAACTTAGCGAAATGAACATCAGTTCTGATATACAAGCCCCTAAGATATCAGCAATTAATCACATCATCAATATATCGCTACCCGATCGCTCCTCACCGAACAATACGAATGATGATATAGCCAATAATCTACAGATGATCAAGAAACAGATTGAAATTATGAAGGACAACGAACCCCTAGCAGAGAGGGTTTCTTATCATAATGTCCACCACTACGCTGCGATATATGTGTTGTTTGCGGTCGTTGCGGTGGGCGTCCTGGTGTACAGCTGGAGGCGCTGCAAGCGGTCGGCACCGGGAGCACCCGCGGACGCGGGAGTGTCGGTGCCTATGGCGGAACAGGAGACGTCGTCGCCACATGTTCTACCGAGTGTCAGTGCTCAGTGTAGTGAATGTGTTACGGTCAATCAGTGTCAAAGTGTGAGTGCTCAGTGTAGAAAATGTTTTAGAGGCAATCAGTGTCAAAGTGTGAGTGCAAATGACTTTAAAAAAGAATTCACGTGTGTTTAAGCAAAACAGAAGCACTTCGCCTGTGCTCAGATCCGTGTACGCAATTCCAAACCAGTGTACATAGACTAGTCTTAGATAAGAAAAATTGTTTAATCACCTTGTACATTCATGTACTAATCAAGTTATCATTTGCACGATAGATAAGAAACAATGGTATCGCCTTGTTATTAGATTAAGCCTCACTAGCATCCATCATCTCTATTTGCTTCTACTAACCCCATCTTTGCTGCCCGGGAATATGTACGAGCATGTAATGCAACGTATAATTGTTAAGTCATCATTTCACAACTTGACCTTTTTTACATATTTCCGCGGCACATGTATTTTAAAATCAGTTCGCCGATAGCCATCAAGAGCGCTACGCGTACTCATTATCAGTAGTTCTAGCCTTTTAATTTGTATACTAATCTACAATATATTTTATCAAATTTATCAAGCGTTATCAGTTTATCATCCCCTTAGTGTCGGTACTACCCCGAACATATATTATGGTCCACCCACAGTGTAGATATTTAAATGTTAACTTATCCTAATAGTAGTCATCATTCAACAATATGAATCATGACTATTATGATAAGGTTGAGATTATGATATGATGTCTCTTAGTCCATATAAAATGTTGAGATTATGATGTCTCTTAGTTCATATAAAAGGTTGAGATTGTGATGTCTCTTAGTTCATATAAAATTGTAAAAAATCATAATATTTAATTAATCTTGAAAGCTGAGTAGAGGGACTCAAAATACTAAAATATATTTAACATTCTGAAGTTAGGGCTTTAGTTCTTCTTCATTATCTTAGAAACGACTTTAAATGTGAAAATATTTTTATTTTGTTGAAGTACTTTAAATTCAATAATTTTTAAATTAATCAGGGAGCAAGCAATATGTACGAATAATTATAATGTGAATGCGGCGGTATATCATCTAGTTTACACTAGACGCAAATGTCAAGACTGGCGACAGGCATCAGCATCATAGCTGTGCGGTGCCTGCTCTGCAATGAGGTCAGCACTGCGATCTTCAATCTACCTGTCAAGCTTGACAATTAAGACATAACTATGCGGTGTACTTATTGCTTTTATTTTTAATTTACAAATTGGCATTTAATATCGACGAAAGGAAATAAGGAATTATGCAAACGGGTTTTTTATTCTGATTCTAATTTAATTAAATTACCCTCTGCTAGCGTTAAGCCATGATACTAGTCCTTTATGCATGGCCAGACTCAAATAATAGTGAATTTGTAAAACTGCAATTTTTAAGCTATTGCATAGCTTCTATCGCGGGCCTTGAGCGCGGAGACCGAATCCAGAAATTCCGTAACGAAAAAAAACCTCACGCTCCCCACTCCGACGGGCACGGAGGTGTGGCTTGAAGGCCGTGCATTGTCTAACGTCGTTTCTTTTCGGCAGTCTTCGACACGGTGTTTGTGTGTGTGCAACTAGACGTATTGTACGACTCTACGAAGCTCGCACGAATCGAGACGAGCTGCTCCGAAATCGGACGAATACATAAGCAGCTGTATATGAGGAAGTATATAGGTGTATAGGTATTTATGTACAACAGTAAATAGCTGTACTTGTAAAATTTGTGTATAAAGTGTTTTTAATATGAATGAACAAAGTGCATTTAGTATTATTGAAGAAAGTCACGAAAAAATAGTGAAAGAAAATGAATGAGTACTCTATATACATACATTTTATTATTATCACAAATTCAGTATTAATTTTAAATTGAAAATATAATACTGCTATAAAGATAACCTAAATTTTTGATATTAAAATGAGCGATGTTAAAAGTAGCCCTCTTTTATACGAGTACACACAAACACACACACGCGTATAGTTTAAATTCTCAATTTAGATTCTCAATATATATATATATAAATAAATAAATAAAATCATTCTTCATTATGTATATAACAGAAGCCGTCGAACCAAGCACGTGTACTATTCAGTACCTTTGTTTTTGGTGTATAAATAATGCACATGAATGCCGCGCAGAGAAAGTATATATGATATCTTTATAAATGTACATCGCGCGAAATTCGATAATCACTTCTTAATATCGTTATTTTTTTTTAAATGAATAATTTTTTTGGTGTGTCATTACACTATTCATACCTAATTATTTATACTTATTATTTATACCTAGATATTTTCGTTTTATAGAGAAGAAAAGCGTAAAGAGCTAAAAAAGGAAAAAAAAGAAAAATATTGTAAACAACATTAACTTTTTATTTATTTAATAAAGAAAAAAATTGTTTTCTTATCGGTCACCACGCTCAAAAAGTGTAACTTGAATTAATATCAAAGAAAAAGAAATACTGCATAAATAAAATAAATAAAAAATAATTATAATTGCATAAGTTGATACAAAATGCTATGCAATAGCTTTACCGCGGCAGTCCCCGAGTGCCACACGTCTTTTTTTATTTGCTTCAGGAATAGTTTGCTGCACGAACATTATTTTAATAATTATACATGGGAAAAATGTTATTTCCTTAGTTTTACAACATTAGAGTTGGGCTAGCATAGCGTTCGCTAGAAATCTGTCGTCATCAATGAAGTTGCACTGCTGGGCACAGTCCTGTGTCCAGCAGTGCGACGTTGATCTACATTATATTTATCACTACCACTACTGCTGTCTTTGTGTTCATTTATAGATTTTTACCTAAACAGGAAACTTCAACAAAAGCTTACAATTCTTTTTATGGGTCTTGGTTTTTAATCATACACGTAGATAAAATTTGTATCTAAAATCAAATAACTGTTTTGTACGTACTGATTTAGTAAATAAAGTTTTCTTAAATTAATCAATAAATAAGATTCCTAGTGAATAGTAAAACTTGTAGTAATTTTATAACTGGGTGTTAGTATTTAGTGCTGTAGTACGCAAGCAACCTGGGCATTTTTTCGTAGTTTGAATTTCTTTTCGGAACAAATTTTAACACTCATATCACTCAATTTCATAATAACAGTTAAAACAATCATGATAACATAGAGCAACCCGGGTCAACAGTGGATCAGAGAAGAGCAGCCATAGCGTTATTCCCCGATACAGAATTATCTGTTATATTTTTTTTTTGAAAATAATTTATTTCTTATGAAACCATAATAATTAAAAAATTACATCAAGTATTTTTTTTAATTATTATGGTTTCAAAATAAAATCGCATTCATCAACGTAACCTCATTACGTGACAGTCTCCGTCAATTTCATAAATCACATGGTAATTTGCAAAATTCAACTCTCATTTCAAAGCGCACACGTCCAAAATTAGCATCGGTTACGAAAAGGGGATGTGAGAGAGGTGAATTGGTAAACTAAAAGTTAATAAAATAGTATATGTATGAATAAATTTCACTTCGTAATGAACTTTTTTAGTTTCACTTGTTATCTTTATAATGTACAAACAAACGAACAAACAAATGAATTATTTCTTAGGCATACTCGTAAATGATTCATGGGATATATATTATATAATTTGATTTTATTATAATATTTATTGTAAACTTTATAATAAATCACAGTGTTTTTTTTAACGAAAGTAACGTAAAAGGCATTAAAACTAATCTTTGTATTAAAATTAAACTTGAATATAAATAAAACGAAACTTACAAGAATAAAATAAAAATTGCATTTCAAATTTTTTGGAGGTATGATGTTAAGGAAAATTCAATTTTTTTCTATTAAGTCAACCGAAAATTTTTAAACACTGGAAACACTTTCACCTTAGCTATAAAATATTCTCATTTACCCAAAACTAAACACTAATTACCCAAGAGTTAATTTTCTTGTAAATTTTAAATAATATTTAAAATAAACATTTATATATTTAATGACGAGCTATATTTTCTTCTCTATGAGCGGAGGCCTGTGCCCAGCATTAGGACGTATATAGGCTGTAACTTTCTTTAATTTATTTAGGACAACCAACAAGACGTACACGAACACAATGTAGATACTACAAATCACAGGAAGACTTATATCTAAGTGTCGTCTTAATTAAAGGTTGCTACGGCATGAAATGTGGACAATGAATACGTTTCTTAGAACTTACAACTATACTATATATAATATATAATATACTATACATATATAATAGTATAAAGTTTAATCTATATCTATGTGAGGTAATCTTATATACGTTAAGCAGTGGAGTTTAATAGGCTGTAAGGGTAACGGTGACCTCAAAACCTATCTTTCAGGAGACACTATAAAATTATTGGACAAACATGTAAGGTCCTAACCTGGCAAGTCTTATAATGTTAGGCATAAGTTTTGTTTTTATTTTTTTGGTTTTGTGGTAGAGCAACGCTTCATATATATTATAGCTGTAGCACGAATGGGTCGAATGGAGCGGAGAACAACCACGCTCTCACAGAATACCAGCGTAAAATAGAAGCATAATGCTGCTGTGTTTATTATGGTGAGTGGAGAGAACCGGAGACTCTTTTTTACTGGAATCGAGGCATTCGATCTTAGTCCTCAAGGGTGACAAGGCATTTGCATTTTGATTCTTAATTGAGGATAAATGTGGATATCTATGAGCCACAGCATCCACTTACCATCTGGTGGACTGTGCACTCGTTTGTCACATATGCTATAAAAACTGTAGGTATCTATGGTTGATTTTTTTTTGTTTATCAGCAGAGTCGGGATGGGCTCTAATGATGATGATGCTATTTGTAAATTCACACTGATTATTGGACATAACGCTTTGATATCGTAGTAGGTACATAATATATTAACAAATATATGAAAAAATGTGGTCTACAAAGCATTATAATAACATAAAATATTTGATCCATCGTCTATGGGATTTGGTATATTTTTTACTTAAAACACCCAGACTGGTAACGAGAAGTGGCTCCAAAGCTAGAAGATGTCTGGTACTGCGATCATACATTCACCTGTAAAGCGTGGCTATTAGAGGAAATCTAAATAAACGTGGGAGGCCCATTTTCAGTAGAGGAGTTGCAGGCTATTGATGATCATCATGCATAATCAGTTATTTTGTATGACTATAATTGAAAGATATGTAAATGCGTATGGAACACATTACTTAAGACATTATAATTCAACCGTTAAAACAAAAACTTTCAGAACGCATCCTCTCCTTGTACCTGTTCAATATTTAGTTCGACACTAAATTCATAAGCATTGTTTGACCTGTTTGCATAAAATGCGTACTATCAGCATCCATAGCAATGCAGCTAGCAGAGAAACGATCAGTGATTCTGGAAATGGTAACGTATAACGTGTCTCTTACTTAATGGCGATCTTCTTTTATTTATTATTCTTTGATATTCCGTTGTAAAATAACAAGTCTGAAACACTTGTTGGCAGCATCATGAACCGCGTAGCAGCGTGTAAACAAATCTATTCCTATATACAGTAAGAGCGACAGAGGGAAACTAAACGAGAAGCAGAGGCAGCAGCATCTTCGCGATAACAGCTGAATAAATACTTGTACATAAAAATGCTGTGCAACCCGGTGGCCGAGCATGGCTACTATGCCTAATATCTCCGCTTTGAGGCGATCTGTAGGGGAGGTCTATGTTTAGCTGTGAACTTTTGAGACGTGTTGGTGTTAACGGTAGGCGGTATCAATTAATAAATTTCGCGTAACAGACTCTTAATCTCGTATTAACAGTCTCCCAGCGTCAGGCCACACTCTCACTCACACCCTCGGTATCATATTTTACATGCAGGAATCTTGTAGCGAAGTCTGCAAATATCTGATTTTTCCTTTTCGGTTAATCAAAAAGCTCTACAAGTTCAATTAGCCGTGAAAAGAGAGTAAAAGTACTTCTATGTTAGGAAGATTCGTTTTTGCCAAAGCGAATGAAATGCGGAATATTTTTCTTTTTTTAACGAAACTGCTTAGGCTTGGTAAGTAGAAATAAATTTTAAAATTTTGTTTGTCTCAAATCTTAATTTTATAAATTTTACTTTTATTATAATACTAGTGTTATATGCTGATTTCAGTACACAAGCAAATTAAATTTACTACCTGCTGGTGTCACTGAAATTGATATTATAATTTTTCAGATTTCGTACATGACTGGCAGTGAATTATTCATCAAAATATTCAATGAAAGTATTTTGAAGACATCTGAATTTCGATAGTTCGCACTGGATCGGTTAAACTATGAAACATGCCTTTCCTGCATTTTTTTTCGTTACGCAAATGAAAAAGACACAGCTTATGTCAACAGCTTGGATACAATAAAAGTGTGGTTGGCTGAAGATGGGTGATTCATCACCTGTCCTAGGATAGCTTTTACGACTAGTGAAAAGTATGATTTTATTCTAAGTTTAACTGGATGTCATCATTTTTGTTGATCATCATCATCATTAACAAAGATCATGTGTAACGTCCATATCACATCAATGTCGGTAGTTGTTGCGAGCACTAAGCTAGAAATTTTTGACGAGTATGTTTAGGATAAAAATAGTCCGACTAAGTAAGTCCAACTTCGATTGATAGGCCAAACGACGGATTCAACTCTGCTCAACAGCGTTCGGGAGATTATGACAGTTCTTGTCGTCGGGCATATCTCAAAACTTGAAAACAAGATTGTGCAACCAGTGCGTGTTGCCAGTCTTAGATCTTTAAGTCATCACTTATGGATCTGGGACGTGTTCCTTCACGGTTGGCCGTGTGAGAGTTGGCCGTACTAGTTACTCATATTCCCTTTAAATAATCCCAGCAGGCCTGAAATGCTTGTGTTAGTAATGGTTTACGACAAAATCGAATAGCGGATTCGAACCTACGACTTCTTGAGTTCGCTGTTGGCACCCTGCAATTAAGCTTCTGTATAATAACAAAAGTTATTTAGTAAGAGCTTTTTCAGACTTAGACATTTTTGGCAACACGGCCAAGAGTCAAGTAAAATGTACGTAAACGTACTCGTAAATGTACGTACTACAATACCCTGTTGAGAGTGTAATTACTTAAGAAATATAACATTACACATTAAATGAAACTAATTTTTACGGATTTTATCGTATTTAATTTAACTTTTTATCTCCCGAAGTTCCTTGTGCTTTGTAGTACTCATGGTTACCAGGGGGGGGGGGACTGAGGTTTTTAACGTCCTGCGGGATTGGACAGGTATTTTTACGATAGTTAACGCTTTAAAATATTAAAATGAATGGAAACAACAAATCTTAACATTAAGTCAAGCGACATCGCGTTGATTTCATTATTTTTATTTTCTATGACGTTAACGATCGTAGGATATCATCTCCAACTTCTTAGTTGTCATAGATAACGAATGCTCCCATAGTTTCCTCCATATGTTATAATTTTAACTTCACTGTATTTAAAGTCAAGCTGTTTATAAGTTTATAACAACTTGATAAACTTTGTGTACTTGAAAGCTTTTGTTTAAAATTTTTATCATGAGGTAGAAAGCTATGTGTGAATATAAATGGAACAGTGGTGGTAATAAGTAATATATTGTACGCAAGTGCCGTACTGCAGGGAACGGTCCTACACTTCAACATCGTTTAAGACGATTCAAACTCAGACTTCAACACTACTAAGGAATGTTATTGAATCTACCAACCGCCATGCCACTACAAATCTCATGTAAAGAGTTAAGGAAAATTATTCGAATAATTGTCGTGCTGCAAACTGTTTCCTTAGTAAATTACAATAAAATTGTCAGTGTTACAAACACGGTATCATTTAAGGCTGGCTATGCATAAAGGACAAGTATAATGGTATATAAATGCGAAGTTGCAGCATGTCATTTATTTTTTAATTATCAGAATATAAAGTCACAGTTCTTTGTTCCCTTCATTTATAATATATGTCGATTTGTAAAAGAAGACAAGATCGGATTTGGAGTAAAAAACAACTGGAGGTCATAAGAAAAAACTGTTTTAGCGAAGAAATTCAAAAAAGCGAAAAAAAAATAAAAGCTAACTCGGAGAATGAGTGGGTTTCGTATCCTTGACACTGCTCCCAGTTGCCGGTCTGGATATCTTTATCTTCTACTCACTTCAGATAATATTATTCAAAATTGTAAAAACATTTCAATATATTCATATTAATATTTAAGACACGTATGATCAGAGAAAAAATAAATTTACCTTGCCAACATATACGAACTATGCATACAAAGCAAATATCTCTCGTACGAGGCTTTCTCTGGGGGAGGCCTGTTTTCAACAGTGGACTTATGAAAGGCTGTGACGATGATGATAATGATCTGCTACGTGTGCGGTAACTTAAAGTTTCAATCTCGAAATGCAAAATTTATATAATATTGGATGTATGTAACGAAATTAAGGTCTTACTTTGCCAATAAATCAGACAAAATGAAATTTATTTCCTATCTCTCTTGGTTTCGTCCTCTCCAGGTCGGGTATCTTAGCAGTGAATTATTACACCTAATATTTAGTTATTTGCTAACCGTCACAAACAAAAATTGCGGCCAACCCACTTGCAAAGTTTGGTTAGGATGACTATCCATGAAGTCTGCTTTAGACGCAATTGTCGAAGTTAAGATCGTCAGACATTTTTTACTATGCTCATGTTAAATGTTAGACCAGTGCACCAGCGATGGGACTTACCCAGTACTTTAAATTTATAAATCGACTGCACGAATTGCACGTTATATTATAACGTTAATATAATATTATTTACGTTTTGTAACGCAATAGTCCCCGGTATCCACCTTCATCGTGCAATTTTAATAATGTTCTAATGTCCTTTAGGCCGAATTTCGGTCACCGCGGCCAGTCTCAATGGAGACTGAACATCACGAATGTATGCGCAAGCTCATGTGCACTCTCTATTCTATTACTCTTATAGTAAGATGGGAAGCCAAACTGACATGACCGGGGAGATATCAGATGCAGTACCTGTGGCTTTGCGTGCTTTCCTAGGCACGGGGGTGAAAAACCGCTACCTGCGTGACACCGCGCTGCTACTGAGAATTTCTAGAAGGAAAAACTTAATATCGTTTTTTACCTGACCCGGGTTCCAAACCTGGGACTTCATGATTAGCAGTCACATTTACGACCACTAGATCAAAGAGACAGCAAGTAAATATAAATTTATATATTTATATGAATTAAATAAAGCAGTCTAGGTGCGCCCCGAAAGTTTCACGACTAACTTTCCAGTGGAAAGAATAAAAAAATATCATATGTTTTAATATTTTATACAATTTTTCATTCGGCACAATAAAAGACTTGACTGATTTGGGAAAGTTTGGAGTTTTGTCTTTAATAAGCTCCATAGTGAATTGGCTAACAAAGTGAATTGGTTTTGCTACGACACTGTGGGGCCACGAATTCGAATCCCGGAGGGAACATTTATTTTTGTGTGGCCTATACATGTAGGTCTGGTCATACGTAAAATATAAACGTCTATGTAATACACTTCATGGCACAGGAGAAATCGTGGTATGGGATAATGTTCTTTTTTTCCAGGCAAACTTAAATATTGTGCAAATATAAATACCTCAGACATATTAGAACAAAAACATTTTCCCCCTTACAAATCTCCAGTTACAGTTTTATTCAAATGATTAAAACCACACCCGGGGTTGACTAGTAGACATTTTCAATAGGCTTTTAACCCGCCCTTTGTATTTTTAAATTTGATGCAGTTGCAATAAAGAATAAATAAATTAAATAATACTCTAATACGAGTATTCTTCCAAATTGTAGAATGATTCATTAGTGTTAATTCTGTTCCGTTAAATTTAAGATAATTCAGCTAGGCGGGGTTCGTGTCAGCTATATCCGCTTGCAATGAGCACAGCGATGTCATTATCGTCGCCGTGGCAGTTTTGTAAAATCTACACAAGGGTGTTTTATACGGATCGTTTTACTTTGAACTTTTATAAATTGAACCTATGTATAACTCCGTCATTAATATCAAAATAAGATACTGTTAAGTTTTCTCATATCAAAAATCTGTTTGTACGTATAAACATATGTATATTATGATAGAAAAAAAGTTTATGACGCAACTACTGCACTAACATACGAGAGCCTATTACTTCACTAGTTCCACGAGTGTCGTGTGAAACAACTTTGAGGTATGCCAGAAATATCGTATGGATTTCAGTAGATGGTGGATGGCGTTTCCGGAAGCTGCGTTAAAAAAGCTATCACCGCGCTGTCCAGGGTACTCTGAAAGTTTTGTGTTACTCATAAATAGAACAATTTATATGTAAACTATTATATTTTTGTAAGAGGCGACAGACGGAAACAAATGAGGAGATGTACAGCATTTCCTAATAAGACTAAAGTAAAATAATTGCGGTTACCAACCCGCTTGCAAAGCGTGGCTACTGTGGCAAACATCCTCACTATAAAGCAATCTACAGGGGGAGACCGGAGACCAATATCCAGCAGTAAACTTTAATAGGCTATAGTGGTAACGGTAATATATTAACGGCTTTTTAAAGTATTCCCCATTACATTTTAAACACTTTTTCAGTCGTTCAAACGCTCAAATTTTTGAAAACATAAGTACTGCCTGAAAGGTTTTATTAGTTAGTTTGCCTATTTATTTTTACACTGAAATTATTCTGGCAGGATGTTTAATTATTTTATATAAACTAACATTAAATATTTTCCATTGAATTAAACTTTTTTTATATTTAAAATACTCTCAATGTTTCAACTGTTTTGGTATTTTCAAGTCACTTGACTTCAGTCAGCGGGATCAAAGCTCAAGTTGCTCATGTTCAATCTTTGAACTGCCAAGCCCCTATGAATAATCTTGGCATTAATCTTGAGAGACAGCATTACTGAAAATTAGATTGCCCTTGAGTTCTTACTACAGCTTAGATTTCATTCCTCTGTGTAATAAACATTTAATTAGTATTATGAATTCCAGTTTGTAAGACAATACTAATTAGGAATTTGTTACGCTATCTTATTGCACATAATTTATTGCTTTAAATTGATTCTATTCCAGACAAAGTTTAATTATTAATTGGAGAACCTACTTCTTATTCCCAGCGCGTAAGGGACCACCACTGTACATGGACTTTTTCCATTGTAAGAAGATTTCCCCTGACCGCCTCGCCTGATCCGCCTGATCTGATGACCTGAGGGGGATGATGATCGCAGAACCAGACTTTTCACGTTTTATGCAGCTGTCCGTTACCGGTCCGGGTATTTTGTCTGATGTGAATGAGATGGTTATACCGCCATACAATATATATATATATATATATATATATATATATATATATATATATATATATATATATATATATATATATATATATGAATTTAAAGGTATTCGATTCGTGGTCAGTTCAAAGATTTCTTATTACTTATGATAATTTCTTTAATGCCAGAAAACCTTTCAGAATTGACACTAAGATTATGTCCAGCCGTGGAACTTTTAGCCTATTCTTTAAATTATTTTTTATTTACCTTTGAAAGTTTTTACCTTTTCTGCATATTGACGTGTATAAGTTGTACACAATCATAATAACAAAATAATAAAACTTCGTTCCAACAAGGTGAAGCATGGAAAATATTTACCACACATATAGAGCGGACACGCTATTTCTTTTTCATAATTGAATCAAATTATGCAGTTTGATGCGGACTGCAGAAGTTTTAGTACACTAATTAAATAAAATTGCATAAAGATTGCGCGCGAAATTATCGAGGCAATTATCCGCAATACCTGCAGCCTATATATAAAAAAATTTATTAAGAAGGTAAAAATTATTTTTTCGAATTGCATTGAGTAAATGTGTGACTAAATATTGAATTTAGTACAAAAGAAAATTCGCCAAACTGTTGTAGTCAGTAATAGAAACAGATAGAACTCATTGTTTCAGTAAAAAATATTTGCGAATTGTTAAAAAATATAAATAAAATAATAAAAATAGGTATGTCCTTAATGATTTCTTATATTTACGCGAACACTACACATTGAAATAATACTAATTTTTACGGAATTTATCGCGTATATTTAACTTTTTTACCCGACGTTTCGAGAGCTTTACAGCACCCATGGTCACGGGAAGGACTGAGATGTTCAACGTCCAGCTGTCATAGTTAACCGCGGTTACCATAGATTAAAATTTAACTTTTGTTCCGATCTACACAGTATGAACTTATGGTATCATGGAGTCTTGCAGTTTTATGCTTGGGTTGGGATTTAATTTCATTTATTATAGGATCCCAAGCAGATGGTAGCACCCAGCCATCTTCTCTATTGAAATTAGGATGTTTTTTGATTTCAATAGCCTCGCGAATCATCCTTGGAAGGAATCGGTGTTCTTTAGCGAGGATTTGTGGTCTATCAAATCTGATGTAGTGACGGGGGCGATCCTGTACATGTTCACAGACGGCAGACTTCCCGGAGCGTCGATTCTTCACATCAGCTATATGTTCTTTGACGCGGGTTTTAATTGATCTTTTAGTTTGTCCTATGTAGGAGAGACCACATTCACAATCAAGCTTGTACACTCCTGCATCTTGCAGAGGGACGTTACACTTGACTGATGGTAAAAACTGACCAATCTTCTTCGGCGGCTTGAAGTATGTTTTGATGGAAGCGCGCTTCAAGATGTAGCCAATCTTGTCAGTGACTCCTCTAACATATGGCAGTACAGCAGGTACACGCTCGACTGTGGCCGGCTTCACTCGTTCTCTGTGACGTAGGCGCGGGACCCGAAGCTTGTTGTCATGCAAAACTTGCTTGACATGTTGGAGCTCGGCAGCCAGGTGTTTACTGTCACAGATCCCTCGTGCTCTCTGAAACAAAGATTTACCCACGGTAGCTAACTGTGAAGGATGGTGGTGAGAATCACCGTTTAAATATCTATCTGTATGGGTCTTTTTTCTATACACAGTATGGCTCAAGGTGTTATCAGGATTCCGAATTACTAACACATCTAGAAAAGCTAAGGAATTGTTTGCCTCTAACTCCATTGTGAACTGAATTTTAGTATTTATAGAGTTAAGATGGTCTAAAAATGCAGTTACTTTATCTAAAGGTAGAATTGTGAAAGTGTCGTCTACGTACCGCTTGTAGAATCTTGGATTTATGGGAGAAGTAAGCAGGGCTTTCTCCTCAAAGTCTTCCATGAATATGTCGGCGACAATGGGAGATACAGGTGAGCCCATCGCCACACCATCTACTTGCTTGTAGAACTCCTCCTTCCACAATAGGTAGCCAGATGTAAGGCAGTATCTGAGTAATACTGCATATTCTACGGGCATGTTGTTTTCTTCCAGCCTTCTAGTTACAATTGAGATGCAGTCTTCAACAGGTAAGCATGTAAACAATGACTGCACATCAAAACTGACCATAGTTTCATTGTCTGCCAGACGTAGGTCTTTAATCTCGCTGACAAAATGGTAGGAATCCTTTATGTGTGCTCTTGTATGTCCCCTGAGCGGTGAGAGTATTTTCGCTAAGTGTTGAGCCAATCTGTAAGTTGGTGAATCGATTTGGCTCACTATGGGGCGTAATGGAGCATTGGGTTTGTGTATTTTTGGTAACCCATACAACTTTGGTGATTTGGCGCACGTAGGTATTATCCATTTTACGTCCAGATTTAATTTTTCGGAGTGTTTCTTTATGAGGTCACTAGTTGTTTTTAGTGTGCTGTTTGTTGGGTCGTTTTTAACCTTTTTATAAGTACTTACGATAAGGGAAACGCCACGGTGGTCATGGATACGTCAGATTATAATTCTAAAATACAAGAACTTTTGTCGGATGTAAGTACTTATAAAAAGGTTAAAAACGACCCAACAAACAGCACACTAAAAACAACTAGTGACCTCATAAAGAAACACTCCGAAAAATTAAATCTGGACGTAAAATGGATAATACCTACGTGCGCCAAATCACCAAAGTTGTATGGGTTACCAAAAAATACACAAGCCCAATGCTCCATTACGCCCCATAGTGAGCCAAATCGATTCACCAACTTACAGATTGGCTCAACACTTAGCGAAAATACTCTCACCGCTCAGGGGACATACAAGAGCACACATAAAGGATTCCTACCATTTTGTCAGCGAGATTAAAGACCTACGTCTGGCAGACAATGAAACTGTGGTCAGTTTTGATGTGCAGTCATTGTTTACATGCTTACCTGTTGAAGACTGCATCTCAATTGTAACTAGAAGGCTGGAAGAAAACAACATGCCCGTAGAATATGTACATGCAGTATTACTCAGACACTGCCTTACATCTGGCTACCTATTGTGGAAGGAGGAGTTCTACAAGCAAGTAGATGGTGTGGCGATGGGCTCACCTGTATCTCCCATTGTCGCCGACATATTCATGGAAGACTTTGAGGAGAAAGCCCTGCTTACTTCTCCCATAAATCCAAGATTCTACAAGCGGTACGTAGACGACACTTTCACAATTCTACCTTTAGATAAAGTAACTGCATTTTTAGACCATCTTAACTCTATAAATACTAAAATTCAGTTCACAATGGAGTTAGAGGCAAACAATTCCTTAGCTTTTCTAGATGTGTTAGTAATTCGGAATCCTGATAACACCTTGAGCCATACTGTGTATAGAAAAAAAGACCCATACAGATAGATATTTAAACGGTGATTCTCACCACCATCCTTCACAGTTAGCTACCGTGGGTAAATCTTTGTTTCAGAGAGCACGAGAGATCTGTGACAGTAAACACCTGGCTGCATAGCTCCACCATGTCAAGCAAGTTTTGCATCACAACAAGCTTCGAGTCCCGCGCCTACGTCACAGTGAACGAGTGAAGCCGGCCACAGTCGAGCGTGTACCTGCTGTACTGCCATATGTTAGAGGAGTCACTGACAAGATTGGCTATATCTTGAAGCGCGCTTCCATCAAAACATACTTCAAGCCGCTGAAGAAGATTGGTCAGTTTTTACTATCGGTCAAGTGTAATGTCCCTCTGCAAGATGCAGGAGTGTACAAGCTTGATTGTGAATGTGGTCTCTCCTACATAGGACAAACTAAAAGATCAGTAAAAACCCGCGTTAAAGAACATATAGCTGATGTGAAGAATCGACGCTCCGGGAAGTCTGCAGTCTGTGAACACGTACAGGATCGCCCCCGTCACTACATCAGATTTGATAGACCGCAGATCCTCGCTAAAGAACAACGATTCCTTCCAAGGATGATTCGCGAGGCTATTGAAATCAAAAAACATCCTAATTTCAATAGAGAAGATGGCTGGGTGCTACCATCTGCTTGGGATCCTATAATAAATAAAATTAAATCCCAACCCAAGCATACAACTGCAAGACTTCAAGATACCATAAGTTCATACTGCATAGATCGGAACAAAAGTTAAATTTTAATCTATGGTAACCGTGGTTAACTATGACATATGGACGTTGAACATCTCAGTCCTGCCCGTGACCATGAGTGCTGTTAAAGCGTTCGAAACGTCGGGTAATTAAAAAGTTAAATACACGCGATAAATTCCGTAAAAACTAGTATTATTTCAATGATTGTAAGCTGATTTTTTTTAAAAACCCACTGGGTATTTTGCAGGTTCTCTTCAAGTCAGAGGTTTTTTCTGAACCAGTGGTAAATTAAAAAAGTGACTTTCAATAAGTATTATTTATAATCTAAATTGAATAAAAGGTTTCTGTTTCTGTACCTACTACTGTTAATAGAATCCTAAAATAAATTATGATTTACAATAATAAATAGAGTTACCTACATTATATTTTGTTTTTTTTTTTGTAATACAACCAGTTTAAAACATTTCTTACTGTGTGTTGGTAATATCATAAATATAAATAGACATTATCCCTTAGCCATCTTGGTATTTAGAATTACACTCACAATCAATCAATACATGTCAAAAATAGAATCCATACGACATTTTTGCATAGAAAGGCACTATGTTTTGCCGGAACTAATGAAAGGTTTTACATCGATTTTAAAATACTAATAAATGCTAAATATACTTACAGCTTAGTTTTATATGTAATATTATTCAAGTGTGCACTATTTTAACTTATAATACCGATGAATACTACTAGAAAATCGCTTCTGGCATTGATTCAGATGTTTGAAATTTGACTTGTTCGTTAATTTTTGATATTTTTTATATGTTTGTTTTTTGCATTCATTATATTTACTAATTTCGCGTTTATTTAATGTTTCCATGCAAAAATTATAGTCAAACGTCGTTAAAACTTTCTTCAATTCACTGGATGATGTGTCTATGGATTTGTTTATGTCATATAGATCGGAGCGTTTTTGTTGGATTACCATCCGTAACAACTTTTTACTCGCCTGATTTAAGATCTTAGCGCTTCCTCGAATGTCCTTTTTGGTTGATATTTTAACACACGTAGGAATGAGATTAAGGTCACGGCATCTCTTCAAGAAATTTAAGGCTGTTAGATATCTTGCGCGCTTGGTCTTTAGATCTTCTAACCGGCGTATTTTATTTGCAATTACCAGTCCGTACTGGTTTACATAATGATTTCTTATATTTACGCGAACACTACACATTGAAATAATACTAGTTTTTACGGAATTTATCGCGTGTATTTAACTTTTTTGTAGTGTATGTGCCTCCACCATACTAGCATATATTAATAAATGTACTTAGGTTTAAGGAACAGTCTAATTAAAGTTTTAGTACCAACCACACGTCTCCTTCATTGACATCCATCCTACATTACATGGCGACCCTGCCAGGCGGTGCGCGTGCATTGTCGCAGCGCACCGCCGCGGCCTGCTAAATTTATTGAAAAAATTCATAATGAAGCATATAATTCAATTACTGAATCGAGACACTCACGGATATAATGAAAAATTCACTGAAATCAAGAAAACTATAATATTTCAAATACGAGAAGAGGCCACAGTAACTATTTTATGGAAGCTGACTGAAAAATTAAATAGTATGTTAGTACTACGAAGAAAACTAACAAAGAACGATGATAAAAATTTTTTGATTGAAAATACCGAATGTTTGAAGATAAAAGTATATCATCCAATTACGGAGAATAGAAGAAATTGTAGTCCAGCGAGTGGTCCCAACAACCAACAGCCGAGACGCCTGAGCACAAATAATACAGAACAAACTGTATTATTTGTGCTCAGGCGTAACTTCGCACGTAACTTCGCGTAAGAGGTAACTTCGCACCTATGTGATTTTAATTCTATTTAAAACTTTATTTATGAATTTGAGATTCCTTTTATATTCTTTTGGCTATTATGTTTTAAAGTTAAATATTAAATATTTTGTATTTAACATATGATTAAGTTGAAATTAAGTTAATTATCAGATAATTCACGATACAATTGATTATTCAATATTTTTATTACCTACAATTAAAAAAAATTACAACATTATAACAAATTCTAACATTATAACACATTTATAATACAATATTAAAAATTAAATTACATTTTAAGCATTTATGTGGCACTTCTATTAAGGCGCAAGACGATTTAAAATATTCCTTTTTATTCAGTTACAGTTTTATATTATTTTATTACTGTGTCTTGCAAAAAA
Source organism: Parnassius apollo (assembly GCA_907164705.1). NCBI lineage: Eukaryota > Metazoa > Arthropoda > Insecta > Lepidoptera > Papilionidae > Parnassius > Parnassius apollo. The sequence goes on along the minus strand of CAJQZP010001109.1, from coordinate 109,544 downwards.
AAAAAAAAAAAAGAAATTAATGAAATAATAAAATAATAGATTCCAATTTTACGTACTTCATTTGAAATAACACTGTGAAACATTTCGTTGATTTTTTTTCCGAATCCAAATTTTACAAAGGGTTATAAATAATTTACTATCATTTTATGTTTTATTTTTTTTCTAAAGGCATTAAATCTTAAATTTATGTAATAACTTACTTAAAATATTAAAATTTGTTCGTTTGAATGTATAAATAAATTAATGTATCGATGTGTAAAGTTCATAGATGTTATAGAGATTTTTAATTATTTTGTGTACACGATGTAATAAATGAATATTTCTAGTAATATTTTTCGAATTATATAAAACTTATATAACGATGTAACTATGTGAGACTTCTGTATAAATAAGAAATTTAAAACATACATTTTTGCAAATGCAATGCAAGTAGCCTTCATATTATAACATATTTTACAAGTTTTGAAAATTAGGTGTGAATCACAACGTCCCGGAGCGTCGATTCTTTACATCAGCTATATGTTCTTTAACGCGGGTTTTTATTCTTAATTAAGAAGTTAAATACACGCGATAAATTCCGTAAAAACTAGTATTATTTCAATGTGTAGTGTTCGCGTAAATATAAGAAATCATTAAGCTTACAATCATGTATGTCATAATTAACAACCCAGAACAAATTAGAAATAGCTTGGTAGCGATCACCTTACCCACGGGTTACTGTCAGCCATAAATTCCTTTATACTATAATAACCCCTTTTATACAAACCTAATTTAATAATTTTTTTGAACTTTGATGATATATAGACATAGATTTTATATATAGATAGGAGCAGTGTCAAGACATTGTTTTAATATGTTTTGGTTGATTAGTAACTAGTATACATCATAATAAAATGACTAGGAATTAACATGTCTTATCTATGTTATTACACTATGAAAAATAGTGAAGAAGTAAGATGTTTTAAACTGTTTGTGTAAGGATTACAAAAACACAGACTTAATTTAAATGTATTTATTACTAGCGATGCGCCTCAGCTGCAGCACTGGTGATTTATGGATCTCGACAACAGTGCCATCTACCGGGTCCAAATGTAAATATAAACCATCTAGGGATCCATCCAAACACACACAAACATTTTCATTGAAATTGGTTGGATGGTTTGTTATGTTTTGTCTATAACCGACATAGGTAAAAACATTTTAGTGTTAGATATATTTCTGAAGGTTTTTTGAAAATAACTTGACGGTAACATGTACATTTATGATATTGTAAGCAATCAAAAGGCATTAACAATTATAAGAGATATGATACAAGACTTCCATATCCATACACTTTTTGTCTCTGAAAGCTTTCAGCCTGCAAGGCATACAGATTTGTTCTAAGCGATCCACCTGAAAAGAAGTTAATGACAATTGTAAAGGTGTCTTAACTAAATAATAATTCTTATCAATATATTATTTTTTCTATATTATATAGGAATTAAAAGGACATTTTTAATAATAAGAGATATGAGATAAGACTATGCCTTCAATGTCAATAAACTGTATTTACATATTTCTGTGAGCATTTTCTTATATCTGCCTTTTATTAAATAATAAAGAAATTATTATGAATTATATAGCATTAATCAGCTCCAGCTGATCAAATACAGAAGCAGTAATTATTGATTAACATCAGTGATATTCTACTATGTAAAAGCTGTCTCACATTTTAATTTCATTGGTTTCATGTACATAGGAGACGAAAATATTATTGTTATATTAAGTATATAAGATTCTAGATGACAAAATAATATTCCTTTCTGTAGAGTGAACAACACAGCTGTCTAAGCATAATAGATACATCCATTACACTTTTTTTATGCAAACTATTATTATTAAACTTTATATTTGCTTCTAGTACAAATAATTACTAAATTTTTACACATAAATATATGTACCATTTATATTGCCTATCTACTATGGCTGGTATAAATCCAGGATTCGTGTCTGGCTTAACAAAAAAGCCATTTAGTATTAAGCAACTTGCTGAATACATAAGGTACCTATTTGTACACAAATGCAGTTATATGAATTTCTCTTCAAAAACCTCTTTATGTCCCTCGACCCAAAGATTCTAATTTTCTTTTAACATTATAATAACTTCTTTCGTGCATATATTCTATTTATTATTTAATTTAGATTTTACTAATAACATAAACTTAATACTTTGTCACTTTTAAAAAACTAATTAGGTTCTAACACCTGTTTGTTATTTGTATTTGTTTTAGGTAAAATCTACAAACTTAATAATAGATTTTTCACAACCTAGAATAGGTGTAAATTAATAAACTCTTATATTAATTAACCTAAACTCGTCAGTTTTATTTGCGAATTTTATTACAAAAAATAAAAAGAGAAAAACATACGTACTGTGTCAATTTAATATTTGGCTAACCTTCTGTAACTTTGTAAACAAACCCGAACTTAGTTTGATTTATGATATTGATTTATAATTTTAATTTCATGTTGCTACATATTACTTATTTATAAAGGTACAAATTTAAAATGGTTTAACTAAAGTAATCGCTACTCTCAACTCTAGTGATAAACTTTTCTGTAAATAGTTGATTTACTCAACAACTAGTATAATATACATACATAAATTAACCCGAGTGGCTCGAGTCACATACCTCTACTCGAATCGCATCTTTATCTTATGGCCAATGCAGTGTTTGTCTACAATTTAGTGATGAAATTGACTTACTAATTCGAGCAATTTATTGATATATTATGTAATAAATAAATTGATATTAGGTAATATGTTTATAATGTTGTATCAATTTATGTTATATATAATATTAATTGATTATATATACTTTGGATAGTCAAATTATTAATAACATTAAGACTTACGTCATAACGTTAGAGTGATATTATTTTATGAAGATTGTCTATACGCATACCAAAAATAATATATAACTACCTATTAAGTGTAGTAATAATAACTGTGTTGTATGGAGGAACAATTATAAAAATAATTTGTGACATATTGACACAGCTCCGATCATCTAATTTGAATTGCGTAACTCGAGCTCAAAATCGAGTTACCTGAATTTCAACTTGAGTCGATTTTTTTCCGACTATTTTATCACGGTACATCTCTAAGACAATAATTTTTTAAATATTACATTACCTTAGCCAATGATCAGAACACTAATATCAAAACAACAATTTTTTTTTAGATTTCTTGATTCCATTTACATTTTCGAAAAATCTATAGGCCATTTACTATTATAATTTGGTGTCTTCTTTTGGTGTAAATACCATTAAATAACGTTAATATTTTTAGTGGACCCAAAAATGTTTGTCTCCTCTATTAATACAATTACAATTTATAACAACACATGTACAAAAATGTAAAAAAACTTTGCACACATTTGTGTTTTAGTATTGGGTATTCTTGTTTCGTAGTAAATATTTATTTTAAGCGTAAACAGTAAACACTTTTAGCAGTTAAAATTTAATAAATTATATTTATTAATACAAATTCAGAGATTTATCTTAGTAGAATTGAAGACTGCTTTACAATTTTTGTAAATGTAAGCAGGAAAAATAGTTTACCAAGTTAAAGTACTTTAAAATAAGTTGTTCCTGAGGGAATTCGTGATTGAATTTGGGACTACTTTCTTGTAAAGCTTGGAAGTTTAATGCTTGTATTTTGTATAAGGTTTTCATAAATTAGGAGTGCAACATATATTTAAATGCAAGTCGATATTTACGTAGAATGTGAACTATGATAATAATTTATTTCTACGTGTTTTTGTTTTTTTCTCAATATTTAAATGTGTGTTAAGTGTGTGAAATGCCACAGCACACAAAGAGTAGGCTGTTTTGTCAAGGGTTCGCATTTCTAAGCGTGTGCACGTCATGTTCGCGAACGTTCCACCCTGCTACACGCCAAAGCTTAATTGAAAGCGAAGAGGTGCTATTATTTTCAAGCGGCGCCACTCAGTACGCTGCAACACAAAGCATGTGCTTGCCGTGCTCGCAAACGCTCCACCGCACTGCACTCCAAGTCTCCAGTAGAGACGTCGGGGTGGCATACTTCCCAAGAGGCACCACTCAGTACGCTGCAACAAAAAGCATGTGTTGTCATGCTCGGGACGCTCCGCCGCACTGCACGTAAGGCTCCAGTAGAGACAACGGAGTGGCATACTTCCCAAGCGGCACCACTCAGTACGCTGCAACACAAAGCATGTGCTTGTCATGCTCGCGAACGCTCCGCCGCACTGCACGTAAGGCTCCAGTAGAGACGTAGGGGTGGCATACTTCCCAAGCGGCGCCACTCAGTACGCTTCAATACAAATCATGTGCTTGTCATGTTTGCGAACGCTCCGCCACACTGCACATAAGGCTCCAGTAGAGACGTCGGGGTGGCATACTTCCCAAGCACCGCCACTCAGTACGCTGCAATACAAAGCATGTGCTTGTCATGCTCGCGAACGCTCCGCCACACTGCATATAAGGCTCCAGTAGAGACGTCGGGGTGGCATACTTCCCCAAGCGGCGCCACTCAGTACGCTGCAACACAAAGCATGTGCTTAATCTGCTCGCGAACGCTCCGCCGCACTGCACGCCAAGGCTCCAGTAGAGACGTCGGGGGTGGCATACTTCCCAAGCGGCAGCACTCAGTACGCTGCAACATAAAGCATGTGTTTGTCATGTTTGCAAACTCTCCACCGCACTGCACGCCAAGGCTCCAGTAGAGACGTCGGAGTGGCATAATTCCCAAGCGGCGCCACTCAGTACGCTGCAACACAAAGCATGTGCTTGTCATGCACGCGAACGCTCCGCCGCACTGCACGTAAGGCTCCAGTAGAGAAGTAGGGGTGGCATACTTCTCAAGCGGCGCCACTCAGTACGCTTAAATACAAATCATGTGCTTGTCATGTTTGCGAACGCTCCGCCACACTGCACATAAGGCTCCAGTAGAGACGTCGGGGTGGCATACTTCCCAAGCGGCGCCACTCAGTACGCTGCAATACAAAGCATGTGCTTGTCATGCTCGCGAACGCTCCGCCACACTGCACATAAGGCTCCAGTAGAGACGTCGGGGTGGCATACTTCCCCAAGCGGCGCCACTCAGTACGCTGCAACACAAAGCATGTGCTTAACCTGCTCGCGAACGCTCCGCCGCACTGCACATAAGGCTCCAGTAGAGACGTCGGGGTGGCATACTTCCCAAGCGGCACCACTCAGTACGCTTCAACACAAAGCATGTGCTTGTCATGCTCGCGAACACTCCGCCGCACTGCACGCCAAGGCTCCAGTAGAGACGTCGGGGTGGCGTACTTCCCAAGCGGCGCCACTCAGTACGCTGCAATACAAAGCATGTGCTTGTCATGCTCGTGAACACTCCGCCGCACTGCACGCCAAGGCTCCAGTAGAGACGTCGGGGTGGCGTACTTCTCAAGCGGCGCCACTCAGTACGCTGCAATACAAAGCATGTGCTTGTCATGCTCGCGAACACTCCGCCGCACTGCACGCCAAGGCTCCAGTAGAGACGTCGAGGTGGCGTACTTCCCAAGCGGCGCCACTCAGTAGCTGCAATACAAAGCATGTGCTTGTTATGCTCGCGAACGCTCCGCCACACTGCACGCCAAGGCTTCAGTAGAGACAACGGAGTGGCATATTTCCCAAGAGGCGCAACTCAGTACGCTGCAATACAAATCATGTGCTTATCATGCTCGCGAATGCTCCGCCGCACTGCACGCCAAGGCTCTAGTAGAGACGTCGGGGTGGCATACTTACCAAGCGGCGCCACTCAATACGATGCAATACAAAGCATGTGCTTGTCATGTTTGCGAACGCTCCGCCGCACTGCACGCAAAGGTTCGAGTAGAGACAACGGATTGCCAAACGGCGCCACTCAGTACGCTGCAACACAAAGCATGTGCTTATCATGCTGGCCAACGCTCCGCCGCACTGCACGCCTAGGCTCCAGTAGAGACGTCGGAGTGGCATACTTCCCAAGCGGCGCAACTCAGTACGCTGCAACACAAATCACGTGCTTATCATGCTCGCGAATGCTCCGCCGCACTGCACGCCAAGGCTCTAGTAGAGACGTCGGGGTGGCATACTTACCAAGCGGCGCCACTTAGCACGCTGCAACACAAAGCATGTGCTTGTCATGCTCGCGAATGCTCCGCCGCACTGCACGCCAAGGCTCGAGTAGCGACAACGGAGTGGAATACTTCCCAAGCGGCGCCACTCAGTATGCTGTATTAATAAGGACAACCTGTACGGACGGTGCTTTGTGACACTGTTTGTGGGATTCCAATGTTCGCCAATGTACTTGTGGGCTGTAAAGATGATTATGATGTCATGTCTCTCATTTCAAATAATGTTTTCATATAAAAGAAATTATACCGAACTTTGTATGATAATTGGTTTCATTCATTCAATAAGAGTCTACATAAGTCCGTTGCTGAACATAGGCCTCTCCAAAGGAACGCCATAAAGTTTCGTTCCGAGCCACCTGCATCCATTGCCTTCCTGCAAGTCTCACCACGTTGTTAATCCATCTAGTAGGGTGACGCCCTGCACTTCACCTACTGATACGAGGCTGTCACTCAAAAACCATTTTTCCTCATCGGTTGTCGGTTCTTTGAGCTATATGGCCGGACCATTGCCACTTCAGCTTTTTAATCCGTTAGGCTATATCGGTTACTCTGGTTCTATCGTGGATGTTCTCATTTTTAAGTCTATCAGGCAGAAAAACTCCGAGCATAGTTCTTTCCATAGCTTGCTGAGCCATCCATCACTGGCAACACGCACTTGTTGTACAATGTAGTTTGAGGTTTTGAGGTATGCCTGACGAAAAGATGTGTTGTAGTCTCTCGAATGCTGCCCAGCCGAATTGAATCCGTCGATTGACTTCTCGATCGAAGTTGGACTTACCTAGTCGGACTATTTGTCTCAGGTAAATATACTCGTCAACAACTTCGATCTTAGTGGTCCAAAAACTACCGGCATAGGTCTGATGTAAACATTACACATGATCTTTAGTTTATCCATGTTCATCTTAAGACCTAATCTTTGGGTGAGTGACACTATTGAGGTCATTGAGCGCTTAAGTCCTCCAGAGTTTCTACTATAAGGACTATATCGTCGGCAAATCGAAGATGAGTGATGTACTCGCATTGAAGTTAATACCGCATCCTTTCCAGCATAGTAGCTTGAAAACGTCTTCCAATGCAGCGGTGAAGAGTTTCGGGGATATAACGTCACCCTGTCTTACACCTCTCTGCAGTTGGATAGGTTTCGTACTCAGGTTCTGTACTCGGATACCCATCATAGCCCTACTATACAAACACTATAGCATTTCGATATATCGACAATCAGCTCGGCACCGCTGAAGAGATTGTAGCAACACCCAAATTTCGACGGAATCAAAGGCTTTCTCATAGTCAACATACGCCAAGCAAAGTGGCAGATTGTACTCTTCGGTATTCAGTACAATCTGTCGCAGGGTATGTATATAGTCTATGGTACTGAAGCCTTTTCGTATATCGGCTTGTTCGGGAGGCTGGAAGTCGCCTAGTCTGCGTGCGAGACGATTCGTAACTTTGGAGGACGGAATTGAAGAGCTTCTGAAGGATTTTAAGTACCGGTGTTTCACCTGCTTTCAGAAGCTCCACTGTAATTCCATCCTCGCCCGAGGACTTTTCGTATTTAAGGTGCTGGAGAGTCATTCTTATCTCGCTCAGAATAACTTACGGGTTATTATCGGATTAGAGTCGGATAAGACATGCTCTTGGATCGTTATTCACACTTGCGTGTGGCTCCAACGATGACGTGTACAACTGCCGATAGAACCTCTCAAAGTCACTCAAAATCTTAGGTGTCCCGAAAACCATTCTGCCAAATTTAGTCTTCAGCTTCGAGAGTTGGCATTTTCTGGTAGACAGATCTTTGGAAAAGACTGTGGAGCACCGGTTACCTGGTACTTTTAATAGTATTTTAAATATTTGAAACACTGGTTGAAATAGATTTTGACTAAAATTTTGAAAGTAATAACAATGAAGTTATAACTTAAGTTTCTATAGAGTTTCCAAATTTAAATCACCACATTTATCTCCTGGCAATAGTAAAAATGAGCGCCACAATTACTCTCTTCTTTATTGGTAAGCTTTGGTATATTTAAATTTACTTCGATAAAATGGGTTTTTAAATAAACCGCTTTGTAAATTTTTTCTCTAGACATTAAAATATTTTTAAATTCGGCCTTGATTTGTGTTACAGGCTGCTATGCACAGGGCCAGGGGACAGTTTGCGAATCTTTATCAAACTCATTGTACGATATAATTACCAATAACGGATTAAATTCAGCTTTTGGATCGTTACCCATTGTTATTCCGTACTATCTGCAATGACTTCCAGCTGCTGGTATATCTCCACCAACAGTTTGCAATACAGTTCCAAATATAAATGAACTTAGCTGGCGTTATTGCGTTTTCTTTTCTGCAGCTGGGTCAAATGTAAGGTGCGAATCTACGCCCAATACTCTTGGAGTCGAAAGACTAGTCACCAAAGTGATTAACTATCGCAAAATTTTCTTCAATGCTGTCATTGAGTTCCTATTTCTGGAGCTACAGCAGTATGCGAAGGCAGTACTAAGTTATCGGGCTGCGGTCAGTTATATTATTCTTATTCTGGTACACCGACTATCTGTGAAAGTTCGTTTAGTGTTGCACCGGATTTTTCATATGAATACCTTGTGGTAAATGGAATGAGTTTAGGTGTAGCACCATAAAGAGTTCATTTTTTTATAAATACTCATTCTTCGTACTTTTTGATTCACAGCAAGAATTTTAGAAATTGATTATATTATATGTTCACGACATAAAATAAATATGCAAGTTTTACGATACGAATGCTAATAGTATAGTCCCTCTCTATTATTACCGTACTATTTGTACCGTAGCTAATGGTGTGCTATTAGCAGTTGAAATAAACAGCAGTATCATTCTCGTATTTTAATTGAACGACGTACGAGAATATAAAGCTGTTGGAAAGGTGATCCACTTGTATTCCAGTTATTTATTTTCTTCGAATACCAACACCAGTAGTTACGTGAGTTTAACTCAGTCACATCCATCAACGAAACTTTTGCATTATTCAATTTTGGTAACAATTTTTACTTTGTATAGCGGGGCAGTTTTTTATTTAAACTAAATATTAATCCGTATTTATAGGTACTAGCGTATAATATGTATTAATCGCATTGCGTACCTAGTTACTTTCCTAAGAAACATAAAGTGTCTGTTTTTCTATTCTCGTGTTGCGTTAGTCTCTTAAACAAAAAGTTTGACTAAATCACTATGTTTCCGAACGAGAAATAAGTAGAACAAAATCATAATATGTGATAAGTTCTCATGCGCTTAATGCTGCTAGCAAACGAGGCAGTTGCTAATGACTTTGCTGCTGAGTGCTGTCGCATCGCTCAACGTAAGTCAGTGCAGGAAGACTTAGCTCGTATTAGAACAAAAACTCTCAAATCGATGAATTGCGAGAATTTTGTAGAAATTCTAAAATTACACGAAGTTTTAACTAACGATCGTAGAAAGGAGGAGAAATAATAAGGAGGAGAAATAAAGGAGGAGAAATAAGATTTCGTAAACGCAATTCCTAATCATGAGGTCGCTGGTTCAAATCCAAGGTCGGGGCGAAAACAGTTATTAAGTTTTTCTGTTAAAAACGCTCAGTAGTAACCTGGAGTCAAGATTTTGGCGGTCTTTCATCCCCGCGCCCCGTAAAGCACGTAATGCCGTAGATTATGCACTTGATCTCTCTCGGTCGTGTCGGATTGCCGTCTCATCGGACTATGAGAGTGAGAGAATAGAGAATGCTTGCGCATATACTGGGGCAATATGATCCTGTCCTGCGCTGATGACTAATTAAATGGCTGATATCTAATGACGATGGCCACTGTAACCGACATTCGGTCTGGAAGATATTATGTGTCCACAAGGACATCATTACTTGAGTAAATTTATGGTATGTTCCAGGGCAAGGGCCCTGTAGACCAAGGACAAATGGTAAGTTACAAGTAAAGGTGTGAAACTCGACATTATATATTTTTGAAGTTTCTACACGACTTATATGTTTGAGATCATGCACAATGATGCTATGGTTTTGAAAGGAGACAATTTCTTTTTGTGTGAGAATGGGCCCACCACAAATTTTAAGGATTCCTAATGATATTCATGTCGATACGTGAATATTAGTAGAATAGTATTGTAATCTTAAAAAAATTACATGAATATAATTTTTTAAGATTACAATACTATTATAAATTCTATTCTATCTAAACGAAGTACTAAGAAATTAACAATTAAATTATTAATCTAACAATAACCTAAAAATAAAATGAAAACGATTTTCTAGTAGTTTTCACCGCTATTATAAGTTTTAATAGAGCACTACTGAATACATATAAAACAAAGTTGTAGGTATATTCAGCATTTATAGGTCAACTTTAAGAACGATGGAAAATATTTTCACTAGTTTTGACAAAATATAATGCCTGTGTGTCTGTGCAGAAATATCGTATAAATTCTATTTTTGACTTGTATTGATTGATTGTGAGTGTACATTTCAAATGCTATTAAACTAATATGATTAAAGTCAAGATGATTAAGGGGTAATATTATGTCCATTTATATTTATAATATTATCAACACACGGTAGGAAAGATGTTTTAAACTGATTGTATTATAAAAAACGAAATATACTTTAAATTATAATTTCTAAAGTACTCTAATAAAAGTAGTTCAGAAACAGAAACTTTTTATTCAATATAGATTATAAATAATACTTATTGAAAGGGACAATTTTTTTTAAATTACCACTGGTTCGGAAAAAACCTCTGTCTTGAGAAGAACCAGTAAGAAACCCAGTGAGACTTTTTTTAAAAAAAAATTTACAATCATGTTACAATTAGCAACACAGAACAAATTAGAAATAGCTTCACTTTATACAAAAGATCACCTTACCCAAGGGTTATTATCATCCATAAATTCCTTATAATAATCCTTTTTTATACAAACTAAGTTTAAATATCGAGTTAGCGCTAAAATATAATCTAAAGTCAAAAGTAAACTTTTTTCTAAGCTTTAACTTTTCTATTTCTAATTACATGATAATTCGTGGAATAAGAAATAGAAAACAGCTTTCAACAAAAACCATTTTGCAAAAACACTCAGTAAAAATCCATTTAGTGTCCATGCATTGCTTCAGATTTATTTAAATGCAGAATCTGCGATACAGGATAGCTTAAAACATTCTGACAATTAAAACAAAATAACAATTTTAGCACACAAAAATATTATTTATTTTCGGATTCAAATCCAGGGCCTACGACTTACCAGTTACACTGTGTCACGCTATTGTCAACTTATAATCGGATTAAGGGTAGTTAGGTAAACCCAGAGTAGCTTGTTTCTTGTACCGTAATTGAATAAAATTGTATGGTGTGCGTCGGCTACCAACTTTTATATCGATAAATTTTCATTTGAAATGAGCCCCTCTAATGATATTTCATTCAGTACATTCAGAATCACAACTACTCCGGCTTTATAATTATGTTCTGACATTCAATTCTTACAAAGTTGTTATAAAGTTTATTCGTATTTCTACAAATTTGAGTATTCATAGTATGAAATGAACCTTTAATGACGTTTCATACAACACATTCAGTATACAGTACGTTCAACAACTACTCAAGCGACATTACTCTATTACGAAATCCGAATAGATCAGCTTAATAATTACGATCGTTTTAATTTTCGTTTTAAGTTATTTTTCAATTATATTGACATTTTTTTATTATATAAAAGACTTCATATTTAATAAAGCTATTTCGGTACGGATTTACTTTTCCTTGATATGCAGGATCCGAGCTCAAGTTGCCGGCGCTTAACCTTGGCGCCAAGCCTCTATGAACAATATATTAAGAACCAAAATACTGGAAATAATTGCCTTCATTTCTTATTACAGAATTTTAAGTAGTTTTACTAATTACAGCTTATATTTAAAATTAATTTTAAATCTTACTGCGTTTCTCTTAGTCACGGATAGAAGTTCACACAGCAGTTGGTAAATACTCAATCGAAATCACTAATGATATGTGTAAGGACAATGAAAGTAAAGTGAAAACACATTCTCACTTCCTCGCAATCGTAACGCTGATTGTCATCACGGAGAGAGTTTACATATGCACAACGACAAATATCCAGAGCCGGAACAATTATTTGTAGGCCAACACAATCGTTTACTTGTGCAGGAATCGAACGCACGACCCTCAAAGCTAAAAGTCAATGCTAAGCTACTGCACTACGGAACTGCCAATTTATGTTATTATTTTGGGATCATTGCGAAAGTATACTTTATAAAAAAATCCTGGAATTTTCAATAGGCGAACTGGTCATTACTATAGCCTCTATGAACAATCAAACTTATTCAGGCGGATCTAAGCGCCGCAACTTTAATAATTTAAAACATAAAATAAAAACAACAAAATCTAAAAAAGTTTAATCATTTTATTTATTTATTTATTTATTTATTTATTGACACACCAACAGCATAACATACAAAACATTACAATAATCTTCGTCTTATAAATAGTTTGGTATGCATGCCAATTACTGGTGCATACATCACTCTCGTTAGAAGACATTAAATTAATTTAAGTTCAAAATAAATTTCAATTTACAAATTTTGAGTTGCAGCAAATTAATAAGTAAAAATCAAAAATCAAAAATCAAAAGTATAACAAAAAGAAGAAATTTAGTAGCATAAATATTAAATTACAAATCTAATTTACCAACAAAAATGTGCGGTAAGCTTATTTTTCAGATTTGTCACTGAGTCATGAAAAATATCAAAATCTTTAATGGACGCGGAAAATCGATTGTACTCAGAACACATCCTTGATAATGGAGAATGTTTTAGAGCATTTGTTCTACTTACTGGTACAACAAGTATGTTAGTGAGAGGATTTCGTGGATATCTGTACGGGATTTTGAAATTTATTTCATTAAGCAATTCACTGCATGCCATCTGTCCTGACAACAGCTTTTTGAGGAATGTTATATCTAATATTATGCGGCGATTATAAAGTGACATCATTTTAAAGTGTTTCAGCCGCAAGTCATAGGTGGCCTTATGAGAGATGCCGGAAGTGTGATATGTCAGGTATCTAGTAAAGGATCTTTGTAGTCTCTCCAGACGTTGAGATGGTGCCGCGTATTGGGGACTCCACACAACTGATGCAAATTCTAGTTTGCTGCGAACCAGTGAGTTATAAAGGATTATTTTGGTTTGAGGAGAAACAAATCCTTTGGTATTTCTTTTTAAGGAAACCTAACATCCTGGCCGCTTCTTTTACAGTTTTGTCCATGTGCACTTTGAATTTCAATTTCGTGTCCATTGTTACGCCTAAATCTCGAATCTCCTTAACCTCCTGTAACGTATCTAGCTCTAATTTATACGATGATGGCAATTGAACTTTTTTCTTTGTGTACTTAATGTGATAAGATTTCTTCGTATTAATAATCATGCCGTTCAATTTGCACCACATATTTATTCCATCGAGATCAGCTTGGATGAGCTCAACATCATTATTTGAAGTAACGGTTTTGAATATTTTTAAATCATCGGCAAAAAGTGAGTATTTACAGTAATTTATAGATGAGGTAATGTCATTTATAAACACCGAGAAGAGAACAGGGCCTAAGTGGGATCCCTGTGGTACTCCTGAACATGCAACATACTCATTTGATATGTGACCGTTCAGCACCACAAACTGAAGTCTTTTTGCTAGGTATGAATTAAACCATTCCAGTAAGGTCCCACCAATACCAGACCCGCTCAATTTATGTATAAGAAGCGAGTGACACACCTTATCAAAAGCGCTCGAGAAATCCATGTATATACAGTCTACTTGTTGGCGTCTATCTATTTCTTTACTTAGATAGGACATAAATGACACCAAGTTCGTTTTGATAGAACGTCCTTTTCGAAACCCATGTTGAAATTCTGACATCCGACTTTCCAAGTGGCGCGTGACAATTGGGCAAACAAGGGATTCAAACAGCTTAGGTATACAAGAAAGTATGGATATAGGACGGTAGTTTTTGATGTCACTGCTGTCACCCTTCTTGTACACTGGAACGATCTTAGCTTTTTTCCACAATTCAGGAAATACCCCGTCATGCAAAGATCTATTGAAAAGAAGTGACAGTGGCAGAGTAAGAGTAGGACCGCAGCGCTTTACAAAAACAGGAGGGATCTCATCCGGACCGGCACCCTTGAAGATATCTAGTTTTTTAATGGCACGTTTAATTTCATGTTCACTGAATCTAATTACACTCAAATATGGCAAACCGTGCACTGCGGACTCTAGGCTATCAGGTAATACTGTGTTACTAAACACTGATGAAAAATTTTTAGCAAATAGTTCTGCAATCTTTGTACCAGTGTTTGCAATTTCGTCATCAAGGCTCATTTCGGCAGGTATAGTAGTTTCACCACCTCGCCTATCCTTAATATAGTTCCAGAAATATTTAGGATTCCTGACAATATTACCCTCGACCCGTTTTTTATAACTTTGTAGGCATGCGTCTATTATTTTCTTACTTCGCTCACGAAGTAATTCATACTCCAACCTATCGCGTGGATTTTTGTATTTCACAAATTTTTTTCTCTTGCTTTCTTTTTCCAAGATTATTCTGATCAGAGACCTGCTAAACCATGAGGGGAACCTGCTTTTTTTTGGCTTCAAAATAGGGACGTATGTTTTCACGGCATTGTTTAAAATACGGTAAAATACTGTGGTCATCTCGTTAACGTCTTGACACCTATCGAACTGTTGTGACCAATTAATTTCCCTAAGATGAGCCAAGATTAGATCATAGTTCGCTTTGAAAAAGTTGTGTCGAGGTTTTTGGGCTGGTTTAAGTAAGTTCGGTTTTAGTTCCGGTACAGTAATCAATAACGGAGGATGCTTTCGGTCAATTTTACTTATAACATTTAAGGAGTTAGAAACCTCTAAAGGAACACAGTTGGTTAGAACAAGGTCCAGCACTCTGCCATCCTCGTTAGGAATAGGGTTCATTTGTGTAATATTATTTAGCGCCATGAAATCAGTGAGTGCCAGACCCTGTGGTGAATCATAATTAAATGCACTGCATGAAACACCGTCCACACTGCGAGACCAACCAATGAAGCCCATGTTGAAGTCTCCCAACATTATAACTTGATCAGCTTTGTCCAAAATATCGTTAGTATGCTCCAAAAACCGAGTAAGGCTTTCCAGGTTTACTGGTGGAGGAAGGTATACCACACAAATTAGTATTTTGGTAACAATGTTATTTGTTTTTATATCAATTGAGACCCATAGATCCTCCGCATCGCTCTCCCAGCTTGAATGTCTGAAAGAAGGTATATCCCTAGAAACAGCGACTAAAACCCCCCCCTCCGTCTTTTTTAGTAGTTTCTGAGCACAATCGATCTCTCCTATAAACAATATAACGCTTATCTATAAATTCTAAGTTCGTTATATTACTATTGAGCCACGTTTCAGTAAATACAATTACGTTGTAGTTATTAATCAGAATATTTTTTAAAGACATCCTCTGTTTTAGTTCTTAAGCCCCGCACATTTTGATAATAAATATTTACAGGCATTGTGGCAAAAATTACTATTGACTACTACTTGGCTAATTTTAAAGCAATAATTTTAAGCTTTCGTCGTCTTTAATATAAATAGCATGACTTTGTTCGTTTTTTCCTCGCAAGAATTCTTCCATCCCGTATCCACACAAACATGAACCCAGCCTCCTTGGCTTTCTTTCGGGCTGCAGCATGTAAATGTTTATTTGTGGGCGTCAGGTGTTCAGATACGAATACGGGCTCGCGACGTCCTCCGAGTCCAAGATGCTCGGTGTTGAGCTTATTATCCTTGTTCTTTTTGTTGAATCGTGTCACTGCAGCCAATAATTCATCGCGGTGTCGCTGACTGCGAAGCTTTACGATGACAGAACGAGGACGATTGCTCTCCTTGTTTAATTTGGCAATTCTTGTTACATGTAATATATCAGATTCAGCAATAGGACTCTCGACAATTCTACCAAGTTGTTCAACAGTGCTCAGGAGGTTCTCTGACTTGTGTTCGGGAATACCTGTAATTTCCACGTTACAAACGCGCATATTTCGCTCTATCTGCCCCAGTCTGTCCGTCAGGTTTTTAACCTGTGTTGTTAATTTTTCGTTCTTTGAAACCAGTCTATTGATTATTTCTGATTTCTCGTTAACAGACTGCATAAGATCATCGTATTGTTTGCTTATAAATGACAGGGACTCTTGAAACCCATAAAATAATAAGCCCCCCGTCTCACTTTCATCCTCACCAGCGATCCTTACTATTGATGTTAATTGTTTCTGTTTGAGGCTGCTCCGAATTTAGTTTACTTATTAGTAATAAGTTTTTTTTGTCAAATGTGATATGGTGCCTTAACTAATAATAAAAAGGAATTTCATAAATGCATCTTCATCGTCATTGTCATCTTTATCGTCATTTTCATCGTCATCGTCATCGTCATCGTCATCGTCATCGTCATCGTCATCGTCATCGTTATAGTCATCGTCATAGTCATCGTGGTCGTCTTCCTCATAGTCATTGTCATCGTCATCGTCACCATCTTTTTTCATCATCATCATCATCATCATCGTTATAGTCATCGTCATAGTCATCGTGGTCGTCTTCGTCATAGTCATTGTCATCGTCATCGTCACCATCTTTTTTCATCATCATCATCATCGTCATCGTCGTCATCGTCATCATCATCATCGTCATCGTCATCGTTACATATATTCATCGTCATCGTCATCTTCATCATCATCGTAATCGTAATCGTCATCATCATCTAGAAGCATTATTTAATTTAAAATAAGTATTGTGAAACTAGTACAAGTGTTTATCTAATTCACAAAAATATGTGCAAATATTTTTAAGCTATTGCATAGCTTCTATCGCGGGCCTTGAGCGCGGGGACCGAATCCAGAAATTCCGTAACGAAAAAAACCTCACGCTCCCCACTCCGACGGGCACGGAGGTGTGGCGTTGAAAGCCGTGCATCGTCTAACGTCGTTTCAGTTCGGCAGACTTCGGCACGGTGTTTGTGTGCGTGCGACTAGACGTATGCGTGTACACTAGCTGCTAACACAATGATAAAAATTCCTGATTAACCTACATGTATTGTAAGATATTAAAAATAATTTTAAACAATATTAACTTCTCATTTATTCAATAAGAGAAAAAAATTGTTTTCTTATCGGTCACCACGCTCAAAAAATGTAACTTGATTTACTATCAAAGACTTAACTGCATAAATAAAATAAATAAATAATTATAATTGCATAAGTTGATAAAAAATGCTATGCAATAGCTTTACCGCGGCAGTCAACGAGTGCCACACGTATTTTTTTAAGAAAATGAGAAGTCCTTCGTTCCGCATTTTGTCATTAAGAAAATTCAAGCAATGGGACTTAGATAGACTACACCATTAAAAATATAAACTATAAATCTATTTGTTTATTTTTCACCGATCCCTAAGAACACTTTTCAGTGCGGACGAGAAAACTTTTTCCGTCTACTCATTACGTGGGCGTGAACTATCGTCGACAAACTGCGTCACGCCATTAGCGAAAGGCTTTGTGGTCTATTAAACGCTACAAGACGCGGTTCTTCGAGTTATCTTTTCTTTACAGTTATTTATTTTGTATTTTAACATGAAGAATAACCTTAATATATTTAATATTAAAAAAAAAACAAATAATAAATGAGCTAAACCTATCTATAGCAAGAAAGGTTCATGTCCTATCACATAAACCCAACATATTTGAAGGTTGATTATAAATAAGAAATGAGGTGAAGTTTCAATGGACAGCCGATGGCAAAGAAATGTACTCAAATTGCAGCCTCGTACCGGTAATTAAGTATTAACCTGGTAAGACATGACACGATGTTGCATCCCCTTGAAATTTTATCGTATTTATCCAGGAAGAGCTTAGAGGATTTGTTCTGATTAATTTCAGCATTTAAACTTCAACACATCGCACATTGCAAAAAACACCACCACTCACGGAGCTCGGCAGTAAACTACTATGTGATAATGAGGAGCATTTAAACTTCAACACATCGTACATTGCAAAAAACACCACCACTCACGGAGCTCGGCAGTAAACTACTATGTGATAATGAGGAGCATTTAAACTACAACACATCGCACATTGCAAAGACCACCACCGCTCACGGAGCTCGGCAGTAAACTACTATGTGATAATGAGGAGTTTTCTGCCTCGCATGAATTTTGTATGGAATCGACAACCACCGGCGATTTTTCGGACCAGTACGACTTGACAAGAAGTGACATTTTTATTTTTTTTAAATGCCGACAAAGCACTTGCAATTCTTCTGGTGCTGCAGTTGTTAAAAGGCAGTGACACTTTCCGTCAGTTTAGCTGCATGGCCTTTTGCCCCACTTCTACAAAAAAAAATGCGAGAATTTGATAGATGCACGTAGCTCAGAACCGCTTTTGTAGCATTTCTTGGAGAAGGCCTATGTTTAACACTTGTGGAGGATGTAAACATGATGTGATTGATATAATAATATCTTCTGAGACCTCTTTCTCATTAATCATTACAAAAGTGATACAACGTTTGCTTTGTGAAGTCAAAAAACGTAAAGAAAAAACAAACGAACAAGGTCATGAATGTGTGTTTACGCAATAAGAAGATGAAACAGCTCAGTCTATGACTACACTGGTACTTTATACATTACAAATAGAAACCCAGCTATGGGCAGATTGCTTCCCTGTTATTAATAAAGGAAAGTCATACAATACAAATGATGGTTTGTGGCTTATGTGGGCTATGACTTTGTATTCGAAACAAAATACGTTTGCGTTCTCATCCCCTAGCACTGAGATGGTTAAGATGAAACTCTGGTTCTAATCTACCACTACACTTCTGAAATTAAACCGATTTATTCTTAGCTTTGCGAAAATCATAAGTTAAAATAATATTGAATTACGTATATATAATCGGACGTCATATTTATATAATGTGTATAGAGTGTGTTGAATACATTAAATTTAGAATATTAATAAAGATAGAGATGGAGAAAGTATTAAAAAGAAGAGCTTTTATAAAATTTAGTTTTAATTTACTTTGATTCATTAAATCGCGGGAACCAGAGCGATGTTCAAAAGAAGTCTTTAGGCTTCTTTTGGGATTACACAATTTTTATTTAAAATAATAAGATGACATTTCCTTTAAACAAAATTACATTAATTTTTATACAAATGAAGTAACAAATGAATTTGTCGTCCACCTGATGGTAAGTGACTAGTATCATTGATACCTACAACCAACTACGTACATAGAAGTCTACACATGTGTTGGCACTGCTACGGACTGAGATGGAGTGTCCTTACAGCCTTTAACTCTATAACCTTCAGACCGGAATATGACAGAGCACGCGCTGCTGATTGGCGGCAGATGTGAGTAGAGGGTGATACATATGCAGATGTATATTTACACAGGAAAGGAGTCTTTTAAGCCAGTAAAATATAAAAGATTCAGGCTTGGATATCATACTAATTAAAAGCAACTCTGAGGGAGCTACAGTGTTGGTATTTCAATGACATAGTTTTTTTTTATGATACTTCTTTAGAACTAACCCTTTCATATCTTGGAATTATTTTTAATTTCGAGTTCTTTGAAGTAAGTTAAATTATTTTCAACAAAACAGTTTATTTAATGTCGAAAGGATAATTATGCTTAAGCCGCTTACATTTTTCTGTGCATTCGTTTCGGAAGTTAAAACCTGAATAAGGAAGAGGCGGACTTTGGTTATATAAATTCATTTCAATACTTTAAAATGGGTGCGTTTTATGCAAAATTTCGCTCAAGTAACGACAGCTTGACTTTTTTTTAAATTAAAAGTACTTGTTTTTTTTTTGTTTATTTATATATAACTTTTTTATAGTGGTGTAGATATAAGTAGCTCAGCCCCTTTAACGTAGTTTAAAGTTCTGACATTAATTTGATCATTCTTCACAATTGAACTTGTGTAGGGGCGGTGTGAGAATATCGCCTGCCCCACATCGTCCCGTGGGTGTCGTGAGAGCGACAGAGGGAGACAAACCAACAGATAGCAGCAGTGATTTTCTAATAACTAAAATAAAATTTAAAAAACTACCGCATCCAACCTATCTGACAAGCGTGGCAACTATGCCAAATATGCCTATGTACAGCGGTACACTTTTGATAGGCCGTATGGTGAATAGTCAGTTGATGCCTATACTGAATGTATCAAATGATGTATGAATATTATAATATCTATTAAAGCTCGTTGCATGAAACGGAATCAAATTTCATTTTCATTTAGGTACAAAATATTAATATAAAGACGAACCCAAAGCTTACTCTAATAATTATTTTTTGTATAAGGTGGAAAGTCATTGAAAATTACACAACACTAGATGGCGTTAGAAATATACGAGTATTACTTTTGATGCTTATACTATTAAGTATCGATGCTCGTTTCAAGAACAGAAATTAACTCATTGATTAATCGAATTCACAGACTTTTTAAAATGGCCGAACCGATTTAAATAATTCATCTATGTCAAATATATTGTATATAATCTCAAGGGTGGTCCCGTTTAATAGTGAAGAAAAATCCTGCCCCTAAATAAAAAGGGGATAAATAAAGGTAGAAATAGATTAAAAGAGGATGAAATTTTAATTGTAACTATTTTCACGACATTCTAGTCGTTACTTGAGCTTGCGTTATTTATTGCTTAGTCAAATTAAAAGGGTAAGAACATTAAAGTTTGAACAAAAAGTAACAATCTACTTCACAAACTCAGAATGCAATAATTTTCATTGAATACCCTCTGAAGTCGGGGCTTTCTTTGAAATATCACGACTAAGAACCGATTACAGATTTAGATCCAGAAAATTATTTAATTCCTTTTTTTCTTTATTATTGAAGTCGCTTTTAACTTTCTAAAAAGTTATTTTTTATATTTTTTTATTCTTATTTAGCTTAAGGTTTCTTAAGTTATTTTAATCTTTTAATTATTTTTATGTATTATATTAATAATAATTTGTATTTACGTTGTTGCCCAAATAACAAACAAATGTGTTTTCGTTTTTGCTTCTTTCATTCAATCAGCCCATTTATCATCATCATCATTACAGCCCTTCACAAGTCCACTGCTGAACATAGGCCTTCCCTAAGGTATGCCACAAAGCACGGTCCTGAGCCACCTGCATCCATCGACTTCCTGCATGTCTTACCAGGTCATCACTCCATCTAGTGGGGGTCACCCTACTATTTACCTACCGGTACGAGGCTGCCACTCGAGAACCCTTCTTCCCCAACGGTTGGCGGTTCTTCGAGCTATATGGCCGGCCCATTGCCACTTCAGCTTACTAATCCGTTGGGCTGTGTCGGCCACTCTCGTTCTACTGCGGATATCTTCATTTCTAAGTTTATCACGTAGAGAAACTTCGAGCATAGCCCCCCTCCATAGCTCTCTGAGCGACTTTGAGCGTCCTCATACGGCCAGCAGTGAAGGACTACGTCTCGGTTCCGTAGGTCATCACTGGCAACACGCACTAGTTGTACAAATTAATTTTCAGGTTTTGAGGTATACCTGAAAACAATCAACCCATTATTATACCCAAATTAGGTTTTTTGTTGTTGTTTTTTCGAATCTGCAACTCACTGTATTTATACGTTTAGCCACTGCACTATCAAGTCGTCAAATTACAAAAAGGGGACAATCATTTTTGGGCCCACTAAAAATATTAACGTCACTTAATGGTATTACATCAAAAAAAAGACACCAAATTATAATAGTAAATGGCCTACAGATTTTTCAAAAATGTAAACGGAATCAAGAAATATGAAAAAAAATTAGTTGTTTTGATATTCGTGTTCTGATTAGTGTAATATGGGTAAAATGCGTGTACCTAATTAGTCATTTTGCAGTTTGTATAAAAAGAAAACTATTTTTTCACAAAGCTGACTTAAAAAAGATACCACTAAGAACTTTATGTTTAATTTCTAAAAATTTTAGCTAATATCACGTTATAACATAGTTCTAAATGACTGTGAACCAAAACGTTATTTTATCATTGACTTCCGGTAATTCCCAGCGGCCGGCGGCCGGGTACGGCGGGGCGAGGCGGCGGGGTATTACCTACGTCTTTAATCTTATTATTAACGGAACGGCATTGACGTTCGTCACGCTACTGTTTTTTTGTATTTATATGCGATTTTAAGAAAATGGAATCTGCTAGATCAGCATACAATGAAAATAGAAGTGTATGTTGCAATTGTGGAGTCAGTTTTCAACGCAGTGTGCGAAGACAATTGCTGGCCGAGACAACTGCTGATGTGCGCCAACTTTTATCTGTGTGGATTTCTCATGAGGTAGGTATAATATTATCTCATGGAAAGCTAATGACTGCATTATACAATCTATCTACTTACATATTATCTAGATTTAAACTTTATGAGAAATATATATTATTTTTGTTACTCTCGATTTTATTCCAACAATATTACTATACTGCGGAAACGAAAATTACATATTTTCTTTATTAATGTATTACTTAATATTTTTATTTTTGTTGAATAATATGGGATATGGTACGATTTTTTAGAAATAATACGAAAGAAAACGATCCACAGACTCCAGGCACACATAACGATCTATACATGATTAAGTACTTAATTATTTTAAGTTTTTAAAAGTAATAATAAATATCCCTTCATATTATTAATAAATTCATACCTTCTATAGCTATAATTTTAATCTTTCGTTATATTAAATTGATAAATGATATATTATATTGATTGAATTATTTTACATTTTGACACAAGATGACACTGCATTCTTTCCTGCTATTTAGCAACTTACAGGCATAGTTCTTTGCATTGACTCCATTGACTAGCATTGACTGTAAGAAAAAAGTCTGTTGTTTCAAACTATTTGGTAGAAAAAATATAATATGGTATAAACTTGTTTGTTTAAATTGATGTAAACTGTGTTCGTGTTAAAGTAAAAGTTTAAAAATGAAAATTCACGTAGTTTTACTGCTTACAAGTGGATTAGTATGTTAATGTCTAATTGATGCAAAAAATGTTTAACCTAAGGGTTATATCATGCACGTAAGTCAAATATTAAATACCTATATCACATTTATGTATATAATTTGCCAATGACATTCGAAAATGCAAACTGACGAGTAAAAGTCCATGTGAGTAATATAAAAGTTTATTTTTTCCTCCTAGAATTTTGTAAAATCTATAACTTATACTGAATTAACCTTTAACAAATGATAAACACAGGTCTTACTAATGTGTTAAATGTTAAAGTATTGAAGTTTTATGTTATTAGTGAAATCTAATTTAAATAATAGATAAAATAAAGTCACACAATATACACAAAAGAAGTTTTTGTGGCATGGTGTGATGTATCACATGTTATGTGTGTCTAATTATCTTTTGTCAGTCAATCAGAAATCAAAGTCGAAAAAGTGTAGGTATATATGTGTCAATATTTATTCACGATAAAATATTATGTAAATAGAAAAGTAAGTTATTTTGTGCAATGAAAAATATTTCAATCCACTGTAATATTACCGTTACAGCCAATTAAACTCCACTGCCGAACATAGGCCTCCCCCATATATTACTAATATTACACAACTCCATAATACTCTAATATTATAAAGTTTATTTATCACTATATGATATACCTGAAATACTGTAAATATTGTAAAATCATAATATATTAATCGATATTTGTCTTTTGGATTTCCAATTTTTTTTAATTGAAAATGTATTGTATTTCAAATAATATAGGGTTCCACATCAAACATTCACTTTCATGCCAACTTCGCTTCCCTCCTCAAAATGTACATTTATCTGAACTTAATATTTATTTACTCTTTTATTTTTAATTCCTGATTTTTTTCAGTTACACCCACTTGATGCAGTTTGTTGTAACTGCCTAAGAATATTGCAAGAAAGTGTTGCATCTGCTCACTCCATTAGAAGATTTGGGTACAGGAATATTTGTATTCCATGTGGATCTTCAATTTTAAGAGCACACCGTAGACGGATTGTGCCTATTAACTCTGAAGAAAGAGATATTATTTTGCAGTGGATACCATCACACCAGGTACTTACTTTATTTTAAAAGGCTGTAAATGGTCCCCTGCCTCAAATAGGCAGCCCAGAGGATTTGCCACAATCGCTTTGGTACACAGATTGATGTTTGTAAAATCAGACACCTTGCATACAATTTGGTCTGATATTTATGCTCATTCAACATGGCTGTTCACTAACAGGTTATCTTTAAATTTACAGTCTACCAAAAGTCTACTGCTGAACATAAAACTCCCCCATAGATTGTCTTATGCGGGGATATTTGACATTAATAACCACTTTTTTTATTTTTAGTTATTAGATGAACGATACTTCTTCCTTATCTTACACCCATATTTGTATGCTTTTGTACTTATTATACAAGTAATATTTTTTACCTTAAAAGACATTAGTATAAATAAAACGGGTTGGGTTTACAATTCGGTCGCCTCAATTTGAAGATTCTGTTACTGTGGGGGGCGTCAAGGGAGTTTATCTGAAGCACCTACACGCGAGTTTTGCTACCGGAGCAGCATCGAAGTATTTTTATTTATTTTTTGAAAATATTGGTAAACAACTAATTAATTAAATATTCTCACGTTTTTGACGTTTCATCTGTCAATGTCATATCGATATATAGTACTAAATCGATCTAGTGAATCGATATTTCACCCTAGAGAATCAAGATCAAATCTTTTCTGTTTTGTTAAGATTTACAAAATTATTTATAATTAGTTGAAAGTACCCCAACTCGTAAAGAATGACAGTTTTTCAATTTAATCATTCAATGTTATCTGAAACTTTAAAGAACTTGGGCTTAGTGAAATATTGTTAATAATTCTAAAATAATTACTTCTTGTCTGATATGTGATGTATTATTTATTTCTATTTAAATAAGTAGTGCCACAAAAATATTATGAGGGGAAACAATTGCATGCTAATATTTATAATTTTAAAAGACATTAAAACTATTTAGTGTTAGAAAGATTGAAATAAATAGAACAATAATAAATATTATTATTATTTAGAGTAGACACTGTAAAACTATAGTTCATTTTGTTAGTTGATAAAAAATAACTTTTTTCAGGTGGATCGTTTAGAACGAGTATGCAGTCCTTGCTGGCTGAGAGCTTCCAGAGCTGTATGGAGACAGAGACAACAAAATGAGAACAGGGATATTGAGTTACAATCCATGAATATAGAAGACATCGGTAACATCCCACAACCACCCCTATACCTGCACCTGTAACCCCAGCCATTTACAGAGCGGTATCAACAATTACTATGGCTAATTATAAGCGTGCTGCTTCTACTTCCCGTCACTGTATTTTTAAGTCATGTAATCATTCATCTAGATTTTTAATACCTAAACTACTTAAAGAGAGATTGCTGATAGATCACTCATTTTATGTGCCACTGTGCGCTCGTATTTGTGAATACCATTTAAATGAACCCCACAATGATTGGAATAATTTATACACGAGTAGTAACTGTTCAGATTTTACTGCATCTCAGATAGACAACCTTTGTTCCTTACTTAAAAGTAGTGTTACTCAAAATTATAATATTTTAAATATCATTGAACATAATTCAATATTATGCAAATATTGGTTAGGATTTACCAACTACCAATTTGAACAGTTACTAGTTGAAATTCCATCTATCAGTGAAAGAGTTAAATCACCTAAAAGAAATCTAGCTATGTTCTTAGTGAAACTTCGTACAGGTGATAGCAATGAACGCATAGCTTCTCTATTTAATGTAGCTTCATCGACTGTGTTCAATCACTTAAATATTGTAAGTCAGTGCTTTGAAGAGCAATTCATCCAACTGCATTTAGGGACAAATACCTTATGCATTCAACAAGTTGCTCAATATAACTTGACAATACCAAATGGCTTGTTTGGTAATCCAGATATGGATCCTGAATTTATGCCAGCCATAGTAATATGTGATGGTACATACATTTATGTGCAAAAAAGTAGTAATTACTTATACCAGAAGCAAACATATAGTTTACATAAGTATCGTAACTTAGTTAAGCTATTTTTAATAGTGTGCTGTAATGGTTATATCCTTGATGTTTTTGGACCATATCCTGCAACAGAATCAGATGCTTCTATAATTCTTAGACTGTTCAACGATAATAGTCCACTGCGAACCTATTTTAGAGAAAACGATGTATTTATTCTTGATAGAGGTTTTAGGGATGCAATTCCATTCTTGCAGCAATGTGGTTATAAGGCTTACATGCCTGAATCTAAACAAGCTGGTGAAATACAATTATCAACCATTGCTGCCAACAAGTCCAGATGTGTAACTTTGTGCAGGTGGGTGATTGAAATTGTAAATGGGAGATTTAAACGGGACTTCAAATTATTTCGTCAGGAATATTTTAATACTGCATCTACTCATCTCATGCTATACTTTAAAATTGCAGCTGCATTAATAAATCGATTTCATACGTTGATTCGTAATAATTTTCATGCTGTAGAGATATTGGCAATTGCTCAAGCCAAACTAAACACTCCAAATAATTTAGCCTCCTACGTAGAAATGCACAATTTAAATAGAGTGAGAGTGCGATTTGCCAGCATTAATGGTAATCTTCCAGAGCTGGATAATTTTCCTCAACTGACATTCCAGGATCTCATTCTGTTTAGTCTAGGAATTTATCAAATTAAACAAGCTCGTAGTTATTACGGGGAGCATGTCAGGGCTTCTGGAGAATATAAAATCGAGGTATACCTGCAATCTGTCCATGATTTTGGTCCAAATAGTTATCTATTGCGAGGTAGGACACAATCAAGGCACACTAGTAAAAAAACTTATTACACTTATATACTAGTTGACACCAACCCATCAATTGCTAACACTAGGGCTGCTCTTACTGGGTACTGTTGCAACTGTTTGGTAGGCAGACGCACTGTTGGCTGCTGTGCACATGTCATGTCTGTTGTCTGGTTTCTATCTTGGGCACGGCATCGAGATGAGGTTGAACCACCTGCATCTTTTTTTAGATGATATATTACTTTCAAGTAATGATATTGAAAATGATGAATGATGATTATTAATCTTAATGCGTATTAATATTGTAATATAAATGATCATTTTTGCTATAGTTGCTTCACTTGTGGCAACCAAAGTTTTTTGTGGTATTCTATAGGAAGATGCTGCTCCTTATCTCCTGGTATTTTTATTTTATTCTGTCGACTTTAACGACACCATACGGGACGGAACGTGATGGCAATTCACGGAAGGCCTCTGTAATATTTTACATTATATCTTTAATTTAGGAGCCATATGTTCGGCAGTGGACTGTTGTAATGATGATGAATAATGATGACTAAAAATTGTAATTTTTGTTGCTTATTTGAACTATTTCTATTTTACTGTGTGCTTTATTATCTGTTATATATTATGTTATTTGTGTAATTTATAAATAAACGCCGAGCAAAGTTGAATTTATTGCTCTGGCACCCTTTTTTATCTCTTTTAATTGACAATATCCTTCTGATTTCTAATAATATCGTAAACGGGCGAGACATTATATTTTAATGATGTATGGGATTTATACTTGCTAATAGATGAATACTTTAATGAACAAAGGGCCGGCACTGCACCTGTCTGCTGTGTTATTTTTAAAAGAGGACTCATAAAACACTGACTATTTTAACCATAATTAATGCAGTGATTATAGATGATCTTTGGGACTTATTACATATCAATATCGTATCATAAATAGAAATGTTACCATCAAGTTATTTTGAAAAAATCTTTTAATATGATCTTTTGATATGAAAACACGAAAAATGTTTCTACCTATGTCCGTTAGAAACCATCCAAGCGATTTTGATGATATGTTTATGTGTGTTTGAATGGGAATCTATATGATTCATATTCACATATGGACTCGGTAGGTGGCGCTGTTGTCGAAATCCAGAAATCACCTGTGCGAAGTCGGGGCGGATCGCTAATAATAAATACAATTAAACTATACCTGTGTGTTTGTTATCCTGGCACAAACAGTTCAAAACATCTTACTTCCTCACAATTTATCAGTGTGTAATAACAGATAAGCATGATATTACCTAGTCATTTTGGTATTTTAGAACCCAGTCATTTTAAGATGTATAATTAGGTATTTAATAATCAACCAAAGCATATTAAAAAAAGTCTTGACACCGGGCCTGTCTGTCTGTCTGCATAAATAGATCTGAATTATATGTCTGAATTATATAGACTATGTTGGAAATGATGATTTACTATCTATAAATACGGTTGCATTATAACTTGTTTTTTACACAGTCAGTTTAAAACATCTTTCTTACTATATAACGTGTGTTGGTAATATTGTAAATATAAATGGATATATTATACCTTAGTCATCTTGAATTTAATCATATTATTTTAACGGTAATTGGGAAGTACACTCACAATCAATATATGTAAAAAATTGTATCCATACCACATTTGTACACAGACAGGCACTATATTTTGCCGTAACTACTAAAAATATTGAAGTACCTGAAAATGCTGAATGTACCTACAACTTGGTTTTATATGAACTATTATTCAACAGTGCACTATTTTAACTTAAAATACCGGTAAAAACCACTATAAATAGCTTTTAGTTTATTTCTAGGTTATTTTAAAATTCATATTTTAATTGTTAATTTCTCGATTTTCCGTCTAGATGTGGTAAAACTAATATTACTTTTGTAAACTATAGATTATAAGGAATAAATCGACATCCATTTCATTGCGTGACGCGAAAATTTGTGGTGGGCCCATTCTCTATACAAAAATTGATTGTCTCCTTTACAAACTAAATAGATTCATTTATATGATGGTATAGTCATGTGTAAAGATGTGAGAAGATTAACGCCATAAAACTCCAATCTATTTACTTAAACTAAACGGAAGAGTGGAATTTACAAAGAAAATGCACACACACATTTGTGTGTGTATGTGTGGTAACAAAAACCGTTAATCTTGCATTTTATTCATTCACTCTATACCATTCATGTACCCATTAAACCCTATCGAAACTGCAATCTAGAATTCAAGCCTCCGTCATAGATAACCTTATAGGGGTGGGGAAGTGGATAAGTGGTGGTGACAGCTATGCCTTACTTTGAAGGCACAGTTTGAACCTCAGTTCTTAATAACTATTTTTTTATTATTAAGAACATGTTTTTTTATAGAATAAGGTTAACAAATGAACACACAGTTTCCTTAATTATAGATGGATTCTGTGGCCTATAGACATCTACGTGGCCCATAGACATCAACATCTATCCTCTGTGATGGCTAGAATGGAATGCCTCGTTTTCAGTAAAAAAAGTCTCCGGATCTCTTCACTCACCATACGAAACACAGCAGTATTAAGCTGCTATTTTACGCTGTTGTTCCGTGAGAGCGTATAGCCGACCCATCGGTGCTACAACCATAATATAGCTGCAGCGTGGCTCTACCGCGTATGATGCTGCTGCCCATCTCCTGTCTCATTTTCCTTCTGTTGCCTCTTGCTTCACTCAAGAGCATCCATTTACCATCAGGTGCAATGTGTTCTCCTTTGTCACCTAATTGAATGTAACAACTGGATGAAGGGATTCTCCCGATGCGGTGTAAGAATTTGCTTTAAGACTGCATGGCATTTCAATGCAGTATAACAGTAGGTAACCAATAGAGATAGCTCAGATTAATTTTACCCATAAAAATTGTCGACATCACCATTCAGTATCTCAATAAATATTAATTACAATAATTTTTCATTAGCAATGTAAGAAAGATTGTGGCTACGTCTGTAGGTTTTATTTTATTACTTTGTTCGTTGAAATTATTTGTTGGATGTCTATACACGGTTTACTAACATGGCTATATTCGTAATTCCTTTAAAATAATTTATCGTAAAAAAAAAAACACATTGGATCATGGTACTGTTACATATTTGTATATTATATCGTTGAAGTATTATTTATTTTGTGTCCAAGGAGAAAACAGAGGTCTGGACTAAAAGCCGCGCGCCGTTACTATCTTAAGGCTTTGATCTACCGTAATATGTAGATATTCACTTTAATTAACATTAAAGATTAGTTGTTAACACGTGTTTATTGTAATATAAGTTATTTATACAAATATTGTAAACTTGACATTGTACTATAGGATAGGATAGTTAGAAGTACCTCCAGAACAGTGTTGGGCGAAGACTGTACCTAAGTGTCAACTTCTTCTTCTGCATGTCTACGTTTGTGCTAATTTTGAAAGTATATTCAGCGGGGAAAATCAAGAGACCTGAAATAGTTTTAAATGAGTATAGAAGATTTAGTCAAAACATTAAAATTATACATAAAAAGAAGTTAACTTTTTTATTATAGAATAAGGTTGAGAAACATGGCCACAGTCGACCAGATGTTAAATAAATTCATTACAAATTAAAACGTAGATGCGTTATCACTCCTGAGAACTAAGATATGATACCTCATTTACGGTAAAATAGAGATTCTGACTCTCTTCGCTCACCATACGAATTACAGCAGCATTGAGCTACTTTTTTTTACACAGGTATTCTGTGACAGCGTGGTCCCTTCTCCGGTTAAACCGACCCATTCGTGCTACAACCATGATATAACTGCAGCGTGACTTTACCACGTATAATTTCAACTGGCTACCGAGCGTGACGACTAAGGCAAGTTCTCCCAAGAACGGGAGAGGTCCATGTCTTTGAGGCCATGACTCTTAGAAGTTGAAGAAGTAGACTATATTTCACGTATTGCAAACAACATATTGAGCTATTATAGTACAAGCATTAAGCGCCAGATATAAAATACATATAACACGACAAAATCGAATTCGATCCCCGCTGTCACCAGGGTTTTGTCAGTTAAAGCGCTAATTCACCAAGTGCTATATAGTAGAACTCTTACTCATTTCTAACACCATGTAATAGTTGTATGACCACTCCTGTTTTTAATTATAAGGACTTCGTCTGCGTCGTATAACGAAAATTCTCGTAATGTAACATCAAATTGGAGTTATTTAATACATTTCAAGGACAGTTACAGACGCGCAATTTGCAGAAAAGCAGCTAGGCGGATTCATTACTGCATATTAGCCGCCTGAAAAAGAGGACTGAGCCCAGCTGTGGGAAGTAGTATGCGAGTCACTTTAATTTCACTATAATAATCTTACGAACAATATTTAGATGCTTTCAAATAATATTTACCAATTAAAACGAAAATCAATTTTATATGATCAAAATTTTTTAAAACTTTGGAACTAAATCGAAATCAAACTGTAATAAATTTATGTATAAGCATTAGAAGGTAATGTTTTGAAAAACGAAATTTGTTACATGTCACGCATTTTCCGGGTGATTTTCCTTTTCAAATATTGACGACAGCAGGATACGGATTTTATTTTTTTCCATTTTTACAGTCTAAAACATTTTCATCTTTTATATGGACGTACATTATCTCATATCTTAAACTATATATTTGAAGTACGTATATTGGAATGGTGAACTTGAAACATCTATTTGCATTGATGGTGAATCTATTGGAAGATAGGGTTTATAGCATACAATCCATCGTTTGATGCTTATTTACAATTCAAGCGTAAGTATAGTTTACCCAATTCGTTTCTTATTTTCTTTGTGTGTCCGTTCGTTAATTAATTTATGAATCTATTTGTGGGTTCGTTTGTCAATTTGTCTGATTGACTAATTTATTGAAAATTTTTATACAGAATAAGGTCTTGTCGATTAAAAGTTCAAAGGAATCATCATTACATATCTAATTGCAACAAAAACATAGTTACTGATTACATGCGAAGGTGATCGCGGGCAAAGCTAGTGAAATAAATTTAGAAAAAAAAATATAATGACATTAAAAAAAATTTTTAGAAGTATTAAGTAAAAATATGAGAGAGGCTTTTTTCAGCTGTGGACCTGTGCTGTTATGATAGTAATGTTGTTACTTTAATAAGGTATAAACGCTATAACGACTACATGGTGCCGTCCACTATCTTCACATTCCTGTACCTTTACCTTAACATTATGTATAATATTATTATGTAATGTTTTTTTAAATTTAAATGATCCTGAATTATAAACCTTATTTATTTAATAGCTTCAGTCTTTTTTTCAAGTTGTCAAACTTATCTGCTTCGTTATGTATTAGGTAGAAAAGTTAAATATTTTATATTCTAAAATAATACCGTCTAATTCTGTGGATGAATAAATTTATATAATTTAATAATTATGCACTTAACAAAAGCTAACAAAATAATTAAAGAAACATCGGATTTCATTTTAAACTGAACGGGGAGACGCAAGCACTAGTACTGACCTAAGACCGAAATTCGCTATTTACCAATGTAAGAAAAAGGTTCTATTTCGCATCACCGACATTTATGTTTGTATAAACGATCAAAGGTAAACTGAAACGCTTCATTGACTATCAAATGGCAACAACAGAATTATTAAAGTTACGTTATGTTTCCTCGAGAACTCATATTCACTAATAGTTAAAGATAAATATTACCAATAATAGGCCTTAAAAATAAATAACGAAAAGCTAAGTGTAAGTATAGCTTGAGATATGTAGGTGATCCGTGGTCGCTTAGGTTACTTGTTGTAAATTTCACAGTACGCAACAACCGGGGTTCAATTCCTGCTGGCACAAATGACAATGGTAACAATTTTTTAATGTTTGTGTCACGGATTCTGGTTTATAATCAACCGGATCAATATTTACTTAAAATTTACATTTTCGCATGACTCCTTTTCTTTACCACTGTTAGACAATCGCATGACCTCTGACGATTATTGACGTTCTAATACCAGCCTTACCTAATTGTGTTGTGAATATGCTTCTGAGAGTCTGATACCGATTTCGTGAGGAAGAATACACTACAACTTTGAAAAGAACGCTGCACGACGAGGGAGGAACCATGTTCTAAGTACCCAGCACCGTCATAAAACACCAGCGTAACGCTGTTGTGTTTCGTATACTTCGTAACAGGAATCTGAGGCTTAGTAGTAACAAAACAAGCCATTTCATCTTAGTCCTCAAGGATGATGACGTATTAGAGTTTGATTTTTGGTCGAAAATAGAAATAGATATCTATGATCTTCAGCCAGTTCAGCAGAGCCTGGTTAGTTACAGACTGTGACGACTTCATTGTCACCGTGAAGACTAACATGTCTTCAGGGTGACAAAACACTGCCACGTAGTCCTCTTTGTTTGAAGTTGTTGCAGATATTAATAGAAGGTCCGTTCATTTGTCAAATTAATTATAAAAATAAAATAATATCTGTTCAAATCTACTTAAATATAAATTTAAAGTGCGTTCGGACATTTATGCTGATTTGAAGTTATGAAGGATCATGATTTATTAGTAACCTAATAAAAAAATAAAGAATGAAAAACGACAAGCAAGGCAACAGTACAAGTATTTTGCAATCTGTAGGTAAAGACTATCATCGGCAGTGGTCTTCGAATAAGTTACAAATAGAGAAATTCTGAACCTTACTTGGATTAAAAACAATAGCAAAAAAGAAGATTCAAAGCGAACAAAGGCGCAGGCACAGCTAGGCTACATTTATAAATAAGATCGTTAATCAATGTATACATAAACACATGCGCACAAAGTAAAGATTTCTCAACTTCACTTCTCCTACATACAAACCAAAAGTTATCGTGCTCTCAAGGAAGTTGTGCTACCATTCGCAAATTCAATAACCAAGGCTCTTGATGCACGTTAGTTTTGGCTTAAGCAAACTTTAACTTTGCCACGGTTAGTTATTTATTCAACGTACAGGAAGGCAAACTATATTATAGTAGCTGATTTGTAATAAAATGCTTGTAGTTCTTCTTAACTGTACGTGCAGTGCTGCCTGACAGTTCGCTATTGAATTAGCAAAGCACTCGGCGGCTCTGCTGTGACTAGCGGCGGGTTCAAATCCAGGCGGAGCAAGTTTTTTTTAAATATACTCGTAATATATAGAATAAGAGTGACAAATGAGCACACTGTCCGGTCTCCGGTTCACAACACTTACCACACGATGTACAGTATCATTAAAGAACTATTTCATGGGCGTATTCTGACATACTGATGCCACAAACACATGCCTTTTTATAGTATAAGGGTGACAAACGAGCAGACAGTCCACCTGATGTTAAGTGGATGCTGTGGCTCATAGACATCTACATTTATCTTCAATTAAATTTTAAATGCAGATGCGTTGCCAGCCCTGAGGACTGAGATAGAATGCCTCATTTCCAGTAAAAAGGGTCTCCGATTCTCTACACTCACAATAAGAAACACAGTACCATTAAGCAGCTATTTTACGCTGGTATTCTGAGTATTGTAGTATTGTGAGAGCGTGGTCCTACCCCGGTCGAGCCTACCCATTCGTACTGCAACCACAATATGGCTCTACCACGTAAAAATTTCTCTAATGCAATTAGATCTAAAATAGTAGGTAAGTTAAAATTAATTTATATATCAAAAATTTGATGATTCCAAACTGGAGATAAATGTATTCAAAAATGCAAAAGCACAATTTGTACACAAGACCTGCCACACTCTAGAGGCACTTCTGTTTTTTTGTTTGTTTTTCTTCTTAAAAAACTTGGCGGGTGGGTGTATTTGTTGAGTGGAATAATTTACCTGCGTCTATCTTTGTATCCTATTTCAATAAGCCGTGTGGTGTCGGCGTAAGGGAATCCACTAGCCTGTAATATTACCACGTAACAGGCAAGAAACGGAAATAGAAACAACTCAAATATTTTTTTAAAAAATGCAATCGAACCACTTTCCAAAATGGCCACTATTATATATATGTCTCTCTATTTAGAAAGCCTGTGTTCAGCTGTGGACTTTTAATGACCTTTAATATAATACAATACATATATGTAATACATATAGACGCCCCCGAGCAAAAAATCTGGTAATATATTATTATGGATTTCTTGTGATTCACCAGGTGCTCGTCGGTAAATAATAAGACCATGAGAAAACCTGCATGTCTGAGGAATAAAAATATTTCGAGGGCATACGAAGTCCGTTAACACGCACTTTAAATTGAAGAACGAGATCTTAATTAATTTGGTGTGCTCACTGATCGCCAACCTTCGTTACCAAGCTAAGCCTATTATATTCTTAGAGGAACAGAAAGTAGAGAGATCTTTCTCATTTTCAATCAATTTCTTACTCTTCTTACCTTAAACATATTTGATTTGTGTTGAACATAGAGAGGTACATTTAAAATGTTAAAATTACAAATGGAGAGAATGTAGAGCCGTAGGTCAGCGTAAAATAATAATCCATCAGCCCATTTCGTCCCGAGGGTGTCGTAAGAAGCGATCATAATTAATACCACAAGTATCGCATAGCTTCCGACAGATGGCGTTATGTGTTGTTTCCTAGTCTTCACCAGGTGTATATTATATGCAGAACGGCGCTGTCCAGCAGTATCAAAGGTGTTTACGTATGGTATTGCGGTCGTCAACCCACCTGCCAAGCGTGACTTTATATTCACCCTGCAGTAGAAGAGCCCCCTGTTCAGAAGTGGACTTTAAATAGGTAATGATGATGATAATATAGATGCGCCAAGGTTTTAGTTCGACAAAATTTAAGCTTTCCTCTTATTTACTTACTAAAATGTAATAAGCTTTTTTCTCCAATAATTCTTGTGTAATTTCAACTAGTTTTGGGATAGTTAAACAATATATGCTTATATCTATAACTTACAGTATGTGGAATTAAAAACATTCAACAACACCTCAAACACATTAAATTGGCTTAAGTATTTCAAAATTAATGACGATATTGAAATCTAATTAAATGGGTAAGTTGAAAGATAAGTTAGCACAAAGTGATATTAACAAGATTTCTTACATATGTTCAGGAGAAACTTCATTTCCTAATGTAGTACGATTTAAATAATCCAAGCAATGTAATTTAATATTAGTGTGCGTCAGAATTAGTTACAATTGTGCAATAATTTAACGAAAATTAAAGAGTACTGGCTATAAATCAAGGTCGTTGTGCTCAATTCGAATTTAATTGCACCTTGGTAGCTTGAATTCGATTACAACTACTGGCAGGTCCCAGAAATAAAATAATAAGATATGATGTTAAACTGAATCCAAACTAAAGCAGCGTAAAGGACTTCCTTAGCTCAATCACCTTTAAAAATTATAGTTTTAAATTGCTTTTTAAGTAAATTTTTTACACTAATTTCTTAAAATTGTGATCATGGTTTCTTGCAGTTTCTTTTTCATCTTTTAGTAAAAAGCTCACAGTTATGTGCTGATTTTTTTGTTGTAAAAAGTAGTAATTGAAGTCTCTTATAAGTGTAAAAGAATACCTGTGTCAGGAGGCACCGCTCTTCCCAATAATATTAAACATTACCTATTATATTATCTGATAAAGCTGTACCTTTAGTTAACATTCTTATCTTTTTTTCTTATTCTTTACTTATCTTCCTACAGGATCCGGTGGTTATGTTTGTGATGTAATTAGTGACTGCCTTATCTATTACAACTTACGGCCACAGAACCAACAGTGCATATTCCGCTCAATCGGACATTTCGAGAAATGAACGCAAAATACAACGAAATTTCAATTTCCAAGCTCCACTGGGCTTGCAATCATGTCATTGCTTACATTGTCATTAAATTAATTGCTTGAAATTACTTTACTCGTACTAACGAGAATGTGCAATATGGTCATAAATTTTTTTTTGGTTTAATATATTAGACTTATTTACACATTATGAGTCCTACGAACGCGCATTGGTTATGAGATGTGATAATCCTGATAATAATTTTAATATCGTCTTGGTGATCCTGACCAGGATACTAAAATAAAGTTATTTAATTCTCATATTGATATCTTCAAGTCATCGGTCATCTACAATTTGGTAAATTACATTAGAAATTTAGTTAAATAAATTTACTTTAATTATATACTATTTAAATGTAAGTTCTGTGCACCTTTACCACAGCATAAACGGTTTATTGGACAGTCATACAACAACTGACCATGATTTCAAAAAATCTTATATAGTTAAAAACAAAAAATTACAACGACCTTGAGGCACTCGTACACCATACCTCGTAAAATGTAAATAGGCAATTTAACCAACACACACACACACACACACACACACACACACACACACACACACACACACACACACACACACACACACACACACACACACAGGCGCGCGCGTACACGCACACGTACATGCATACGCGCACGCACACGTGCACGCGTTTGCTCACACACACACACACACACACACACACACACACACGTAAACGCACACGCACACGTACACGCACACGCACACGCACACGTGCACGCGTTTGCTCACACACACACACACACACACACACGCACACGCACACGCACACGCACACGCACACGCACACGCACACGCACATGCACACGTACACACACACGCACACGCGCATGCATACGCTCACGCACACACACAATGTAAATCGTTTAATTTATAACAATATTTTAATTAAATACTTTCCGAAGTAAGATGAGAGACAGGTTTTCTTTTAAACTCAATAGGATGACCTATCTACTATATTGCGTGCGTGTGCGTGTGTGTATGCAGGTGCGTGTGCGTGTGCGCGCGTGTGTGTATGTGTGTGTTGATATCAAAACATATTAACAATTGTCATCAACAACTACCACATACTTGGAACACACCAGCCGTTAACTCTAGCATAACCTGAGGCACAGCTACAGACATCGAACAGAGATTGGACCTACAGGCTTACTTTATCTTAAGTATGAGTATTATTAGACTATGTTGTTATATTTTGATTTGTATTAACTGTCACACTCTGTTCTATTTCATTATTTTTTTCTTCAACAAGGTCGTCTGGAAAAGTGACAGAATTATTATATGGTATTTGTATGTTAGAAATCTTAGACGGAGTATTACTGCTTTCCGTGATTTGTGAAGCGATAAGCTCTCGTCCGTTTATTTTCTTTACTGTCAGCAGAAACGCAATGATAAATCCAAGTCATTACCGTTCGTTATCCTTAATATATCCAAAAACTGTCTGGAAATCGAAAATGAACTAGAATGCTTATCTTTAGTATAATAAACAAATACAATATATATATATATATATATATATATATATATATATATATATATATATATATATATATATATATATATACCTAGGTATAATACCTCGGAGAAGTAGGAATGCTGACTTGACAACGAGGCGGAAGTGTTGTGACCCAACCCGTCGACGGAGTCTAGCTGGGAGGATCGCGCGGGCCGGCAGGACACTTCGGTGCTAGCGGTCGAGCGGATCACAGTCTGCTAGGAACCGTCACACGACTCGTTGTGTTTTGTACCAATTAAATTAGTTACGTGATCTAGATTACTTTGTTTGTTTGCTCGTGACCCTATTGCGCCCACACATTATGTTTTCTGAGGAAGGCTCCCATGCTGATCAACCTCATCAACCGACATCAGAAGTGGGATCCGAGCAAACAAATGGACGTCGCGCTGAGTTCATACAACGCGAAGAAAATAGCGGCAAGTGGCGGTTATTATTCAAAATGTAAAATTCGAATATGAAAGCCCTGATCGAAGCGCTGAGTAAATCACAGCGTTCCACCAAGCTTGTGACGCTTCCCGAATTTGACCCCGACAAGACTGATGCAGATGCACGCTCATGGTGTGTCACTTCGGAACTGTGTTTTGCCGATAATTCAATGGAAGGAGGCCAGCTTATTAGCAAGGCACTACCACCAGCCCCATTGTCTGCTTCAAGTGTGGTAAGCAAGTGTGGCATTTCTACCCGGTGCCCTAATAGAGGACGGATCGATGTATGCCTCGTCGATTACCCGGCAGGTACCTCGTATCATTAAGGTCAGTCATTTTCATTTCACTACGATTCCAGTGCTGAGTGCTCACTCATTAAAGAGAGTGTATCACGTAAGTTTAGAGGTAAACGTGAACAAAATGTCGTAATCTTAAAGGCATTAGTCAGAAGAGTGTACTCAGCACTGTACAGATTACTTGCGTTGTTTCTATTGATAACAATTTAATTGAACTATTATTGTTGTTACATGTTTTGCTCGTTGCATTTTTTGCAAACTGATATAATGCTGCGTCGTGAAATATTGTTGCTAGGATTTAGTGTTAGTATAACCGCGACACATTTTAAAATTTCTAAAATTCACAATGTAAAGAATTGTCATTTGAAACTATCCTCGGTTGATAGATCATGCGGAATATGATTTACATGTGCTAAAAATTTAAAGTTCATATATTTACGCGATGTACAAAAAAATAATGTTCAACTTTAATGTGCTATGAATTGAAATAAAATAAGTAACCATTTTGTATTCTAATGTTGTTAAGTGTTACAGTTTACCTCAAGTAGTCGTCGGCAAATTTGATATGGTCAGGTGCGGCCGAGTCCTGATAAAATTGAGACTACATAGCTGCAACCTACTGCTTCACGGCAGATCTTGCGTCGGGACGGCTCGGGCAGTCGCCGAACACATGGTTTTGTGACGGGTAGAATG
This sequence comes from Parnassius apollo, assembly GCA_907164705.1. NCBI lineage: Eukaryota > Metazoa > Arthropoda > Insecta > Lepidoptera > Papilionidae > Parnassius > Parnassius apollo. The sequence continues at coordinate 69,675 of CAJQZP010001109.1, read as the reverse complement.
AACAACAGATATGTGTGCAGCGTTCTCCACGAGGGCTAATTTGTTTTAAATAGCCGCGGGCGCTTGCCTCATGGCAGCTACTTATGGCGTGGGCTTCGTTTCACTGTGTCCCGTGGTGCGCGACGTTCTACGTGTGGCAGCGCTGCAGTCTGCCGCTGGCGCACAGCCTGGCCTACACCTCTGCAAGCAGCTTCCTTTTTTATAATGTCAAAAAATCACATACGAGTAGTAGTTGCCGTTTCTTATAACAATGTATGGTGAACTTTAGAAGTCCGGAATTCTATGGTTTGCAATACATTTATCTTCCTTTATTTTAATTCTTATTTTTCAAATCAGATCATTTAATCGTTTCATGCACCTTTTTTTCAACTTTCTACATCTATTCCAATCTTAAATTTCTTTGGATACGTGTTGAAGCAATATGTTGGATGTACTTGAGCGCACGCTTGTGCATATAACTTATTTGTTTCCATGTTTCTTGCTTTGACTGTCGTGTACTTAAAATTTTACATTAAAACTACTTGGAGTAAAATCCAATATGAAAAAGGTTTCAGGTACTAATTAACGCTAACTTTTTGCCTATGTCAACAACCACTGGGAGGTATGCAAACTTGGTGCTTATTTCTAGAGTTTTGAAGCCGAGACAGCTCGCTGGCGCAGACGCAGCGGCTCGCTGGTACGAAAGCAGCGGCAGCTGGCGCGAACGCAGCGGCTCGCTGGCGCTGGTGTGGCGCAGCGTCTCGCTGACGCGTATGCAGCGGAACCACTCACTGAAGCACGTTTAGCTAGGTAGCTTGCTTCTTTAGTGTTATGACGTAGCAATGTGTTGTTTTGCTATGTCACAAAACCCAGCGGTGTGCTGATGAATACTGGTGAGTCGTACCCATTTCATTATGATTCTGGTGACAAATGCTCTCTCATCAAAGATTGTGTTGCGTCAAAGCTTAGTGGCGAGTGAGTAAATAATTTTATAAATTTATCCGGAATTGGTCATGTTAGTGTGCAAAGTATCCTAAAATGTTTTAACTAAAGTTATGAATTATGATTAACGATTTGAGATATTATTTCATGTTGTACCTGATAGTTGTCTTAAAAATGATATTTTAAGCAATGATATTATAAGTAAAAAGATGTAGATAGGTTACCTACACAATATTCGATCTTCAAAAAACGGCACACTAGCGCACACATAAATAACTAAATATTGCAATAGCACACTACATTACGATTAGACGTCAAAGTAGGATGGCATCATTAAACTTTCGCAAGCGTAAAAGAGACAAATGTAATTTGCGACAGAGCGTGGTCTTGTGTAGTAGGAACGATGTAGAATAATTAATCAGTAATGACATTATTCCGTACACCCTGATTTATGCCTAAAACACGATTCACTCATGAGTGTAAGTAGTAAAAGTAATAAAGTAGTAAAAATGCATTAAAAGTAGGAAAATAAAAAAGTATTGGTTTTATTAAAAATTTATTATCAAATAAAGTGCAGTAATAATTATTTATATACGAACGTATATACCACTTCGTGACGCTACAAAACAATTAAATTGAGCTTATTATTTAATAACGACATAGTTAATTTACCCTTCAATAAAACAAGAGTTATATGTACACAATTTGAATTACGATACTCAGAAGAGACCTATCTGTTTTTTATGTTATCTGATCAGAAACAATATCACTTTCTCATTCAAACTCACTCATTAGGGTATTTTTATCCCTTTCTATTTTTTCTCTCATCCCATATGACAGCATTTTCGGTGCAAAAACAAAACACGAATTACTATCAACGCCGTTGTCAATGACGCGACGATAGCGCGACGACTAAGTTCAGGTTTGCTAATTAGCCTAGTTTTTACGTGTCACTTGCGGTGCGCGTATAATCTATCTACCTCTTTTCTTACAAAATCATTGATTTTAAGTGACCAATGATATTGATAATGTGACTCACAATTTGGAGGAGATTAGAGAGCACGCCACACAAAGTGTTGAAAAGTATGATAATTATGATAAAAATCTATGTTAACGACTGTAGAGACCAAATACCGTTCTTGGTAGGATTCATCAGGCGAGGTCCAACCTGAATGACGAAAGCTAGCCCCTTAGAGTTATTAATAGGCAGGGTTGCCCGATCTCTTAAAAAATAGTTTTCATAAGACAAAGGCGAGGCTTAATAAATTTTCGGTAGGTGATTTTGTTTTGATTTGAACGAGGAACGTAATCAAACAAAGTTAGATCCAAAATTCAAGGGGCCGTTTTAGGTCGCAGGGGTTCTCGACGGTGATCGTTATAACCTAAAAGCCCTTAATTCTAACCGTATTTACAAATACGCACACGATAGGTTGCGAAAAATTCCGGAAAATCAAAGTTTAACTGACGAAATTGAAGTAGAGCAAATTAGTTCTGACATTGAAGAGAGTATTTAATGATTTCTTAAATTTACGCGAACACTACACATTGAATAAAACTATTATTTACGGATTTTATCGCGTTTAATATCTTTAATTTATTTTTATTATTATCCCGACGTTTCGGGTGCTTTACAGCGCCCATGGTCACGGGGGGGACTGAGATGTTTGACGTCCCAATGTCATAGTTAGTCCGGCTACCTTCAGTTTTTTTAATATTAATTTTTGGTCCGATTTACGCAAAACGAGCTTATAGTATCATGAAGTCTTGCAGTGGTATGCTTGGGTTTGGGTTTAATTTTGTTGATTATAGGATCCCAAGCAGATGGTAGCACCCAACCATCTTCTCTATTGAAATTTGGATGTTTTTTAATTTCAATAGCCTCGCGTATCATCCTTGGTAGGAATCGGTGTTCTTTTTGCGAGAATTTGTGGTTTATCAAATCTAATGTAATGGTGGGGACGATCTTGAACATGTTCGCAGACTGCAGACTTCCCGGAGCGTCGGTGCTTCACATCAGCTATATGTTCCTTCACGCGGGTTTTTATAGATCTCTTTGTTTGACCTATGTAAGAGAGACCACATTCACATCTAGCTTGTACACACCTGCATCTTGTAGAGGAATATTACATTTGATGGATGGTAAAAATTGACTAATCTTCTTCAGCGGCTTGTAGTATGTCTTAATGGACGCTCGCTTCAAGATGTAGCCAATCTTGTCCGTGACTCCTCCAACATATGGTAGTAGACAGGTGCGCGCTCGACTGTTGCCGGCTTCACTCGTTCACTGTGACGTAGGCGCGGGACCCGAAGCTTGTTGTCTTGCAATACTTGCTTGACGTGCTGAAGCTCCGCGGCCAGATGTTTTCTGTCACAGATCCCTCGTGCTCTCTGAAACAAAGATTTACCCACGGTAGCTAACTGTGAAGGATGATGGTGAGATTCACCATTTAGATATCGGTTGGTATGGGTCTTTTTCCTATATATATTGGTCACACTGTGTATAGGAAAAAAAGACCCATACCAACCGATATCTAAATGGTGAATCTCACCATCATCCTTCACAGTTAGCTACCGTGGGTAAATCTTTGTTTCAGAGAGCACGAGGGATCTGTGACAGAAAACATCTGGCCGCGGAGCTTCAGCACGTCAAGCAAGTATTGCAAGACAACAAGCTTCGGGTCCCGCGCCTACGTCACAGTGAACGAGTGAAGCCGGCAACAGTCGAGCGCGCACCTGCTCTACTACCATATGTTGGAGGAGTCACGGACAAGATTGGCTACATCTTGAAGCGAGCGTCCATTAAGACATACTACAAGCCGCTGAAGAAGATTAGTCAATTTTTACCATCCATCAAATGTAATATTCCTCTACAAGATGCAGGTGTGTACAAGCTAGATTGTGAATGTGGTCTCTCTTACATAGGTCAAACAAAGAGATCTATAAAAACCCGCGTGAAGGAACATATAGCTGATGTGAAGCACCGACGCTCCGGGAAGTCTGCAGTCTGCGAACATGTTCAAGATCGTCCCCACCATTACATTAGATTTGATAAACCACAAATTCTCGCAAAAAGAACACCGATTCCTACCAAGGATGATACGCGAGGCTATTGAAATTAAAAAAACATCCAAATTTCAATAGAGAAGATGGTTGGGTGCTACCATCTGCTTGGGATCCTATAATCAACAAAATTAAACAAACCCAAGCATACCACTGCAAGACTTCATGATACTATAAGCTCGTTTTGCGTAAATCGGACCAAAAATTAATATTAAAAAACTGAAGGTAGCCGGACTAACTATGACATTGGGACGTCAAACATCTCAGTCCCCCCCGTGACCATGGGCGCTGTAAAGCACCCGAAACGTCGGGATAATAATAAAAAAAAAATAAATTAAAGATATTAAACGCGATAAAATCCGTAAATAATAGTTTTATTCAAAGAGAGTATTTAAGTTTGCATGATGATCGGACCATACCAGAGGTTGTCGTGTAGCCGTAGCTCAGTAGAAATCGGCGTCTACTAACTTAGTAGTCCGTGAGTACGCGGTAAAAAGTCAACTCTGGCGGAGGTCGGGTTTCAGTGGGAACCATGGAGTCCAGGAGAGACTCGGCGTTCCTATGTGGGGTTCGCATAAAGAAAAACTGAGTGACTGGAGGTCACTGGGCTATGCGTAGCCGTGATAACATGTAGAACCTAAATGTTTTTGTTTATTTGGTGAGAATAAGTCTCTTGTGAGATATCACGATGGTTAAATGTCAGTTTTACTTTGAATTTCTTAAATTATTAATTTTGATATTGTGTCAGATTATAGTTAAAAAAAACTTTGATGATTAGTTTTTTTTAACTGTATTTCTTTAAATTATTGTAAGTAATTGGGTTCATTAGTTTCGTTTAAATTAAATGTACCTAATTAGGTTTACTAGTCAAGTTGAAATTAAATGTAATTAAGTTTACTAGTCTAGTAGAAATTAAATATAGAGTTCGGTTAATATTGAGTTTCGTTGAATCTACGAAAATTTGCTGTCAATAAACTAAACATTTTATGGTATACCCTCATCTGTCAACAGGCCTCCTGAATGTTAGAGTACTCAATCGGTTTCGATTCTCGCGTATTTTAATATGTTACAAAAAAAGAACTTTGTTTGTGATAAGAATGTGAGTCCAACTGAAATAAGTTATGGGTTTAAGCCACTTGATTTCGAAATTGAAGCATAAACTTTTTTCATCGGGTCACTTAAGTGAGGTGTGTTATCTTAGAGCGTTTTTATGGATTAATGTTAAATAATAAGTGGGTAAAGTAAAATAATTATCATTTAAAGATTTGATTTTGTTGGATTTTGTGATTGTTAATGACTTGTGTGGAATAAAGTAGGAGGAGGTCGAATAATGTAATTTCAAAATAGAATTGATAATGTGTTACGAAGGGAGCGGTCCTGATTCGTATGTAATTTGTTAGCTTATTTTATAAGCTTTGTATATGAATCTCATACGAGACATTGCATAAATTGAAAATTTGATTACACGTGCTGCGATAGCGTGAGGTCACTCAAAGGTGACGCAGCGGATGCGCTTGGTTGTGTGGTAGAGTCGTGACAGTTGAGAGGTTATAGGACCGTACTATGTGATACTGTGTGATTAATGTTGTTTCAGAATAAGCACACAGGGACGTGTATCCTGTAGGATGGCCGTGTCGGAGAAGTAGTAATGCTGACTTGACAACGAGGCGGAAGTGTTGTGACCCAACCCTTCGACGGACTCTAGCTGGGAGGACCGCGCGGGCCAGCAGGGCACTTCGGTGCTAGCGATCGAGGGGATCACAGTCTGCTAGGAACCGTCACACGACTCGTTGTGTTTTGTACCAATTAAATTAGTTATCTAGATTACTTTGTTTGTTTGCTTGTGACCCTATTGCGCCCGCATATTATGTTTCCTGAGGAAGACTCCCATGCTGATCAACCTCATCAACCGACATAGTAATTTTGAGTAATTTTGACACAAGAGACTGACAGGTCTAATGCTCATTCATCGTTAGGTTTTTGTAATGTAATGTAATTATTACGTAATGTTGTACTATACAACTCAGCATTAAAATTTGTGAGTAAACAATAAATAACCCCTATGTCCCCACCCTTAGGGTAAATTTCATTTTCCAAATTTATATGATACCGATTTCGAGGTATATACCCTATCAAATAAAAAATAATTATCAAAATCGGACTACTTCCTAATAAATCACCCGTATTTTCTCACCCTTAGTAAAAAAAAATCCAAATTTATATGGGACCAGTTTCAAGGTATAATCTATCTAACAAAAAGGAATTATTAAAATCGGACTACTCTGCAATAAATCACCCCTATTTTAGCACCCTAGGGTAAAAACTTTTTTTTCCAAATTTATATGGAACCAATTTCGAGGTATATGTCCATCCAATAGAAAAGGAATTATCAAAATCGGACTACTCTCTAATAAATCACCCCTATTTTCCCACCCTAAGGTTAATTTTTTTATCCAAATTTATATGGGACCAATTTCAAGGTATACCCTATCCAATAAAAAAAGAATTATCAAAATCAGACTACTCTGTAATAAATCACCCCTATTTTCCCACCCTATGTTAAAAACATTTTTTCCAAATTTATATGGGACCAATTTCAAGGGATACAACTATCCAATAAAAAAATAATTACCGAAATCGGACTTCTCTGTAATAAATCACCCCTATTTTCCCACCCTTAGGGTAATAATTTTTTTCCATATTTATATGGGACCAGTTAAAACCTAACCAATAAAAAAAGAATTATCAAAATTGAACTACTCTGTAAAAATTTATGCATGGTCATAAAAAAAACTATACACGTCGACTTGAGTACCTCTTCCGTTTTTCCGTCGGTTGAAAATTCAAAACAATTCGGGGCTTTAATTCTTTATTACACTGGTAGTTCGATGATACCGTCTTAGCACCGAGCTTTAGAAGCTATTAAAATAAGTGAAAACTATTTCATTAAATAAATTTTTTTTATAAATTTAATCTAGATCTGACAAGTAGTTTTTGAGTTATATATCTTTAATAATGCGTATTTAACTCACTTCGAATACATTGCCGATATTCTGATTTTAATTATATTGAATTCGTTGTACAATTTTTTTTTAAATTTTACCACTTGTTTATTGGGTAAACTTTTTTTCTTTTCATTTATAAGGTAAACTAATAAAAAAATTAAATCATTTCACAATTAACGAATACACTGCGTAATAGTGTCACACTACATACAAAATCATTCTGTCGAATTGGGAGCCTCCTCCTGTTTTCGAGTGAGCTAAAATTAAAGCTTACATTGCTACTTAATTTAGTGTATATTATCATCTAGTAATTAATTATCACTAAATACAAAATGATACATACTGTCCCTTTATTACATAAAGTTGGCTTTATATTTTGTAATTAGTGGCACAACATTAGTTTTATGTTTGTCTACGCCTTACTTGTCAAGTACTATAACTTACTGGGGCTACCCCAATTTGGCAGTGCATCAGACATGTTTGCAAAGGCGCATACGGTAACTATTATACCATTATGAGAAAGAAAATAGCCTCGTCGCTCGGCAGGGTGCAGGCTAGCTCCATCCTGAAAATAATTGCTGAAAGATATAACTGAAAAAAAGCTCAAAAAGAATTTAGGCAGTGCTAGCGCCTCTGTTTATTTGATAAGGCAATTGTATTTAAGAATTAGGTTCAGGTACTACCATAGATTATAAGTTTCATAAATACCAACAAATTATATGAATTACTTGGTTATCTGAAGTAAAAATTATTATTATTATCATAAGTATGTATGTAATTAATAATGTTACGAGCTTGAGGTTCGTGACAATAAAAATTGCTGATAAAATTACCTAAATTAACACTTTAATTTACTTTACACAAATTAAAACTAAAAACACTAATAATTAAACACACTAATTCACTTAATTCCGCTCCGAAGCTTCGCTTGTGTCGCTGAGTTCAACTCTGCTGCGATCGCATCTTGCAGCACCTATTTATTTAAATTAGCAAAGAAATATCCAGAATGTTCAAGTAAACACGCGCAAGGTACCGAGCGTTCGAGTTTCGACTAGGCGCTGTCGGTTGAAACATTTGTGATGTCATTTTCTCAATGCTCCCCTCGCTCTCGTTCCTGACACTAGATGGCGCTAGTTGACTTATTCACGCAACACTGCCCCCTCCTAAGACATGCTCGTCCCGAGCATTATCGGTCCCATAATAACGCGCCAAGCGATCCACATGGACGATCTTAGGAGTCCCTCTTGCGCCTTTCTGTATCCGGTAGGTCACATCGTTGATCCTGGTTACAATCCGGTACGGGCCGTCCCATTTAGCTTGAAGCTTAGGAGATTTCCCTTTGCTGCGGACTGGATTGTGCAACCACACTAATGAACCTTCGTTGAACCCTTTATTGTTCATTTTGCGGTCGTACCGGGTTTTCATTTTCTCAGACATTTGCTGGCCCGATTGTCTGACGTGCTCATAAATGTCGTTCATTTTGTTCCGCAAGTCATTTGCATAATCGGTTATACTGCGTGGGGCATCAGGTGGTATCCCGGTAATCAGGTCCGCAGGCAGCCGTAATTCTCTTCCAAAGTTTGGAAAGCTGGTGTCACTGCTGTACTTTCGTGAACAGAACTTCGATATCACAACAAAAACGGTTGTATGTGCTTATTCCAATCTCGTTGCCGATTTCTACAACTTTTGCTAGGTACCTCTCCAATGTCTGATTAAATCGTTCTACCATTCCATCAGATTGCGCGTGATAAGAAGTCGTTCTTGTTTTATGAGTACCCATAACTCGGCAAGTTTCCTGGAATATCTGAGACTCAAAATTCCTTCCTTGATCGCTGTGAATCTCTAAAGGTACTCCAAAACGACAGAAGACTTCATGAACTAGTTTATCTGCAACTGTTGAAGCTTCTTGATTTGGAATGGCGAAGACTTCTGGCCACTTAGTGAAGTAATCCATCACAACCATGAAATACTTGTTACCGCTTTCACTCTCCGGAAACGGCCCCGCCACGTCAATGGCTATTCTCTCCCATGGTGCACCTACATTGTACAACTTCAATGCACCTCTACTACGAGTCTGAGGTCCCTTTACAGCCGCACAACTTGTACATTTGCGACACCAGTCCTCGACATCGTTTCGACAGTGGACCCAGTAAAACCGTTCTCGGATCTTCAGTAGAGTTCGTTTAATTCCCAGATGGCCTCCTGAATAATCATTATGGTACAGCTGTAAAACATCCGGTACTTTAGTTTTAGGGACAACCATTTGTAAATGACAGCTGTCTCCCCGAACATTTTCCCATTTACGGCACAGAACTCCATCCTGAAGCAGCAAGCTGTCCCACTGGGCCCAATAGCTTTTAGTGGTTGAACTCATTGCTGAGACGTCGCTCCACTTAGGCTTGGGAGCACTGGCCTTCATCCATTCCAGGATCGGCTTGATGTCCGGATCTTCCTGCTGTGCACGTTGAAAGCTGTCCTTCCACTCGTTGCTGAGGTGGTCTGCCCTGAGCATCCTCACGGATACCACTTCCTTAAACTCTTGCCTAGTACAATGTTTGCAATCCTCAGGACAAGGTCTTCGTGATAATGCATCTGCGTTGCCATGAGATTTCCCGCTGCGATGTTCGATCTCAAAGTCGTATTCCTGTAGTAGTTTAATCCACCTCGCAACTTGTCCTTCTGGATTTTAAACTGCAATAGCCATTTTAGTGCAGCATGGTCAGTTCGTAAGTGAAATTTTCGCACACGAGCTAGCAATTCGCGTCTTGTGACACAATAGTTCCTTTCCGGTTTTGACAACGACTTGCTGAAGTACGCTATCACGACCTCTTGGTCACCATTCCGTTGAGACAACACACCGCCAAGTCCTATATCACTTGCGTCTGGACCAACTATAAATTCTTTGCTTGCATCAGGGTATCCCAAAATAGGTGTTTTGCACAGACGGTCCTTGAGCTCCTGGAATGCGATATTACAACTTTCATCCCAGCAGAAATGTCGCTTCTCCTCGGTTAGCTTATGCAGAGGTTTGGCTATATCTGCAAAGTTCTTCACAAAACGTCGGTAGTAGGAGCACAAACCCAAAAATGCTCTAATCTGCGTCTTGTCTTTTGGAACCGGCCAATCCTTTACAGCTGCGATTTTCTCTGGATCCGTGCGGATACCTTCTTCCGACACTACATACCCCAAAAAGTTGACTTGCCGTTTGAATAGTGAACATTTCTTCGGACTCAACTTGAGGTTGGCACTCTTAATCTTCATGAGCACGCGTTCCAAATTTTGAAGGTGTTCCTCAAACGTACGGCCTACGATGATGATGTCATCCAAGTAGACCAGACAGGCGTCGCCAATTAGCCCGGTCAGTACAAGTTCCATCAGCCTTTCAAACGTTTCTGGAGCATTGCGCAACCCAAACGGCATTACTTTAAATTGCCACAGACCCTTTCCCGTCGAGAACGCAGTTTTCTCCTTGTCCTTAGGGTCAATTTCAACTTGCCAGTAGCCACTTTTTAGATCCAGCGTGCTAAATTACTTTACTCCTGTAAGCTAGTCCAGCGTGTCGTCAATTCTTGGCAAGGGATAGCTATCCTTCTTAGTGACGTCGTTCAGACGGCGGTAGTCAACACAAAACCGCAAGCTGCCGTCCTTCTTCTTTACCAGTACCACTGGTGAACACCATGGACTAGAGGAAGGTTCAATAACACCATCCTTCACCATTCCCTTAATCATGGTTTCCACTTCCTTTTCACGTGCTACCGGCAATCGTCTTGGCCGCTGACGGATAGGCAACTCTTCACCTGTGTTTATTTTGTGTTGAACTAAACCAGTCTTTCCTATGTCAGCATCGTTTGATGAGAATACATCGGCGTACTCGAGTAACAACTTCTTCGCCTTGACCAATTCGTTCGGGGACAGAACACTGCGACAGTCTTCCAAAAGTGTGGTCACTCTCGTTTCTGAATCCTTCCTGGGGGTCCCACTCGATATATAATGGTACTGACGTAACCAATCCACTTCCTCACAAGTACCAACCAGTGTGCCTTTTTCTATAATCTGTTCCCGGTCGCAAAGGTTCAGCACACGTACTCCTGAGATGTCAGTGGTCCTGACCAAGGTTCGAGCTACTTTCCATGGAAGGTCATTGTTTACCCTTTCCACAAGTACACAACGGTGAGCTTGCCCAGCGTTTCGAGGAAGACTAACCGGAACAATCGTTTCCGATCTCGGCGGAAGAACAGTCTTCTTAATGCTGTACACGTTCCCTGGTAACGCACCTTCCATAAAAAGTTCCTCCTGTCCACATTTCAAAACACTTTGCTTAACGTCGATCTCACAACAATTATTCCTCATAAAGTCTAGGCCTAGGATGCAGTCGTCCATTATATCAGCCACGATGACATTATGCAGGTAGATCACGTTGCCCAGCTTCAACTCCATCTCCTTCTCTCCACGGACGGGTATACGCTGACCGGTGGCTGTTACCAAATTAATGCGTTCTATGTTGTATGCGGAGTCCCCAAGGAACTGACTTATAAGTTGGGAACTAACAACCGTACGAGAGGCTCCAGTGTCTATGGTCAGTTTACACGGCATTCCGTTGACCTCGCCCTTGATGATTAGACTGTTTCCATCATGGGTTTGTGAGATCGAGATCCTTGGGGCTCTTTTAACATCAGCCAGCACCCGCCCCGCAGTTCTGGCTTTTACTCGTTTCCCTGCTGCTGCTGGGCGGTGCTGTTGGCCGCACTACCCACCTGGAATCGTTCACCTTCCCTTTCTAGGGTTCGCTTAGGGCAGCTGGATCGAAGATGGCCTTTTTCCCCACAGCCATAGCACCTTGGGCTGTATCCTTTGTTGCGGTCGCAAACTGTAGCTGCTGCAACCTCCCTGACGCGATGGGAATGATGATCCTGCCGCACGGCTTCCACTTCCAGTGCATGGGCCAAGACGTCCTTAAGTATCTCGTGGTGCCCGAGCCTAACAGCAGCTCTGACCTCCAGGTCGCGGAAGCCGTCGATGAATGTCTGCACCAGGTTCCCTTCAATGAGCGCAGGTACAGACCGGTATGCTTTTCGCACCAGCTTCTCCACTTCTAGAGCCCACTGCTGCAGGTTTTCGTTGATGCGCTGCACACGATCTATAAGCTGCGCACGAAAGACGTGTTCCAGGTGAGCGTCGCCATATCTCGCCTCCAATGCCTCAAGGAGTTGCTCATAAGTCACTTCCTCCCCGAGAGCTTCCAGAACTGTTAAGGCCTGGTCGCGCAGGCCTAGTGTGAGAGCAGTCATGGCCTGACTTTTATTCCAGCCGTTCGCCTTCATAACAGCCTCGAACTGGATTTTGTAGGCTGACCAGGAAGAAGTCCCGTCGAACGGTGGCACCTTGAACCCACGTAGCGAAGGTGCTGTAGCTACTACGGGAGCTGTTGTTCCATCCCCAAGTTTGAGGTCCTTCAGCGTTTTCTTCACGTCAGCCATCACGTTGTCAACCCGATTGTTCACATGGTTGATTCGGGTTTCAGTTTCCGACAGGCGGTTGTCGTATTGAGCAACCCTATCCTTCACCTCCCTTATCTCTTTCCCAAAGGTAGCGTGAAGGTCCTTCATGAGGAGCATCTGCTCTTCCAACCGACGAGCCTGTTCCGCCTGCTGATCTTCCAACCGACGGGCCTGTTCCTCCTGTCGGCGGGCCTGTTCCTCCTGTCAGCGGGCCTGTTCCTCCTGTCGGCGGACCTGTTCCTCTTGTCCGCTCTGCAGCTGCTCTTTTAACTGACGGACCTGTTCCTCCTGTCGGCGAGCCTGCTCCTGCAGCATCACCATCAGAGCACCTAAGTCGGGTGCTGCAGATGTAGGAGCTACTGACGGGCCTGCAGCCGGCGACTGTCCCTCCGACGTCTGCGGCGTTGCACCACCAAATCTTCGTTGGTCCGTCTCCTGCTGACGTTGACTTCGGGTACGGACACCCTCCGTTTCCTCCTTAGGTAAAATCGGCATTATTTTATCCCACTTCTGACACCAATTGTTACGAGCTTGAGGTTCGTGACAATAAAAATTGCTGATAAAATTACCTAAATTAACACTTTAATTTACTTTACACAAATTAAAACTAAAAACACTAATAATTAAACACACTAATTCACTTAATTCCGCTCCGAAGCTTCGCTTGTGTCGCTGAGTTCAACTCTGCTGCGATCGCATCTTGCAGCACCTATTTATTTAAATTAGCAAAGAAATATACAGAATGTTCAAGTAAACACGCGCAAGGTACCGAGCGTTCGAGTTTCGACTAGGCGCTGTCGGTTGAAACATTTGTGATGTCATTTTCTCAATGCTCCCCTCGCTCTCGTTCCTGACACTAGATGGCGCTAGTTGACTTATTCACGCAACAACAAGACTGTTATATAGTGTTCTCATCTGGTTGGACAGTATAAATATAAATTTTAAATAAAAAAAATACATAAATATCAATAAAATGAAATTAATACATAAATAAATCATAACCCCAACCAGTTGGAAGCCCTCGGAAGGGGAGACCAAACGGCCGAGGGACAGAAGCCGGCGGACAATGCGGGCGGTATCAAGGATCACCGCCTTCTGCATTTGAGCTTGGAGCGGTTCTTCACGGAGTCCCAGGAACCACAGACGACTCGCGAGGTTAACTGGGATTAACCCGTTTGCAGAAACGACTACAGGTATAATTTCAGTTGACAGTACACCCCACATCTCGGTCAACTCGTGAGCCAGGTCCAGATATATTTTTTTCGCAGAAACAAGAACCTTGTAAAAGCCGAAACAGACAAGTTTCGGCTTTTACAAGGTTCTCGTTATACAGAATGGTAATGTTGACCAAAAATATCTTTGACTGTGCCTGGTCCATCAGCATAATATAAGGCATATTCGCAAGAATAGTCCTGTCTGTGACGATGCAAAGGTCCCAGTAGAGCCTTGCGCGGTCATTATCAGCACGGCTTCCGGCAATTACTTGTAATACGGCAATTTCCGGTCCACGAAACCGTATTTCTACTAAAGTATTTTATAGATTAGAAATCAAACTTAGAAATATCCTTAATTTTATGATTTTTGATCGATGTCACTATTATCTAGTTTAGTAGTAATTACTTACTATAAAATTTATTTATGACTAAAATGAAATAACAAAAATCTAAAATCGTAAATTAAAATTTAACTATATAAATGTCAGTTATTTATACGGAGGCAAAATGTCTTCGCTTTTTGCATTTTACGTTAGATTTTTTTGTTGAAGGGTTACAAACGAGTACATAGTCCAACTGGTGTTAGGTGGATGCCGTGGACCACACATACACCTGAAGACTTAGATGGAATGCCTCCTTTCCAGTTAAAAAAGGTCTTCGGATCTCTACACTCACCATAAGAAACACAGCAGTATTAAGCTGCTGTTTTACGCTGGTACTCTGTGAGAGCGTGGTCCATCTCCGATCGAGCCGACCCATTCTTGCTACAGCCACAATAAAGCTGCAGCATGGCTTTACTAAGTTTAAAAACACCATTTTTAAGATGGCACTGTCTTGACAAAGTGAATACAACAATAATTTCGTAAATTGTCAGCGTAGCTCAATTTATTACGCAACGGTTAAAACTAATTTTGGACTTTATTTATAAATATTTTATTTATTTTAGTAACACATATAAATCGTATAAAATAGAAATTAACATCTGAAGGAAGGAAAATACTTTACCCTTCTTTTTTTGACATTCCGTAATCAGATAAAAAGTAGCCTATAAGTGGCCCCAGGTCCCTAACTATATACACACAAAATTTCATAGAAATCTGTTCAGTAGTTTTGAATCTGTTTAATAATTTTGAATATACAGACAGACAGACTAAAATTCTAAAAAACACTCATTTGGCTTCTGTGCCCTTTATTTAATCCCCTGACAGACTAATTAAAGGGCATAATTATTTTTCCAGAAAATATTAGCATTACATATACGACTTTTCTACAGATGTATTACATGTATAGATTAACAACGTTATAACCTTATTAAAATTATATCAGGAGACGTAACGAGAGCTACTTCTACGTCCAAAATCTTGAAAGGTGTGAACCAATATGCGTAATTTTAAGATCTTAAAGGGTGTTTACCCATAAGTATCTAACGCGTTATTCGCAAATCAAAATACATTCGTGCCATTTATTGCGCATTACTTAAAAAACGCGCGTACCGAATTTATTTTCAAGTAATTAATAAATGCAGTATGAAATTAATTTCGACATAAAACTAATTTTATGCTAATAATTACAAGCAATAAATCCAGCTTTATGTAATAAAAGGACAGTATGTATCATTATTATTATTTGTAATTACTAATAATTATTCACTTGGTGATAATAAACACTAAATTACGAAGCAATGTCATTAAAAAATTAAATAATCATGCTTCCATTCTAGCCGACTGTTAAACTGGAGGAGGTTTCAAATCCGACAGTATGTTTTATTATGTAGTACTACGTTACTTACGTTAACACTAATTAGCAGTGTATTTGTTAATTGTGCACTGATTTAACATTTTATTATTTTCCTTATAAATGAAAAGAGTAAGTAGAGAAATAGCTTTCATTTATTATAATAGCTTTTGAAGCTCGGTGCTAAGACAGTACAGTTCTTCAATACACTAGTAGTATCGAACTACTAGTGTATTGAAGAAGCCCCGATATTTTTATGTTATTTAAATGGCTACATGTATTGTACATGTAGCAGCAATATTATTATTAAGAATCATATTGTTTTCATCCTGGCCTTAAGCGGAGAAATCGTAATTTCAAGGTCACAGTGTAGTAGTCCCTTATATATGTATAATTTTTTTATTTGTTAATTACACTATAGAAAATCATTACAGTTCATTCTCTATATCCAGACAGCTTCCGGAAATATTAAGGAAAACGCACGATCATGACTGGGTTTATCATTGCGCTTCTGTTGACAGTAGTGCAAATAAACGGACTTGGGCTTGTCACATCACAAGCCCCGGGAAGCGGTGATACTCTAAAAAGTGTGACTAACGTACAAATACCAAGCAATAATTCTGACACTTTTCCAGACGACGCTGTAGAAGAAAAAAATTTTCAAAGAGAATTGAGTGTGACAGTTTATACAAATAGAAACACAACAACAAATTCTTATAATAATCATACTTATGATAAAGTAAGCCTCGAAGTCAGATCTATCTTTGTTATCAGTAGCTGTGCCTCAGGCTATATAAGAGTTAATGGCATGTGTGTTAAAATTTGGCAGTACTGCTTATGACGATTGTTAATCTGTTTTGATTTAATGAGAACACATCATAATATATGGACAGGTAACTAACATGAAATGGATTTTGCAAGTCTACACATGCGGCAATTGGATACATTATAAAAACTTTTTAAACGTTGTTATTGAGCAAATATTTGAATTATGTGGAATTTCAACGTACCTATAGAACCTTGAAAATTCATATCGTTTTTATTGTTGATTTAAATTTATTTTTATCATGACTCTTGTTGACAAGGTCATATTTAATAACATTTTGCAGGTACAATGATCGTTACATGAAATATGTTTTATACAAACAAAATGCTCCTTTCATTATTCAAATTACTTTTTGTTGACGGTATTTGTTTTGTTAATAAAGTGCACTTAAAATAAATTACTAATATAAGACAAGGGCATAAACATGTAATTTTTCATTACACAAAATTTGTATAAAACACACTTTAATTAGTTTCTTGTGTATCTATCTATGTTATGAAATCTTTTAATGTGATATTCACTATTATATACTTACAAACACAGTATTACAACGTGCTCATAAGATTTTTATTTTTATAATGGCGTAGAATTATTGATTCCGTTACTAAGTCAACCCAGTAGAACTATATTTAAAAGCTTAGGATTCGAATACATCACTCGAATTAGGCTTAAAATACATCAGTTTCTCCGCCACGAATCTTGTGTTTCTGCGGGAATATCTTTTGATGTCTCATTATCAGCCCTCCCTCGGTAATTACTTCATAATGTATATTTAGAGTCTACGTATCAATGTGCCAAATTACCATTTCTCTTTTCGATTTCAATAAGTGTATATTTGTACTCTATCTCACTGAAAAAAGACTTTTTTTTAATTAATTGTATGTATAATAATTATAGTGCTATTATTTTGAAGTTCTACTTGAACCATTCGAAACAATGCATGAAGTTTCGTTTTTATATATATTAAGGTAACGTAGTAGAACTATATGTAAAAGCTAATGGACGACACACACGGTCAGTTCAAGTGATCATTCCAACTGATCAGTTCAAACTAAAACTGTTGATATTTTTTTAACATATTGAATTTTCAATATATCGATTATTATAAGCATATCAATATCGGAGTTTTGCATATAAATTTATTCATCGTCATATCGAAAATTCAATATTATAAAGAATGTCAACAGTTTTAGTTTGAACTGATCAGTTTTTTTTTATTTATTTATCAGATCAAACAAAAATTACATTCCAATATAGGCTTAATTAACATCTAAAAACCACAGAGGTTTACCTTGATGCTAAATAATTAAATTCAAGTAAGCGAATTATGTACAAAACACAGTCTAATTCAATAGTTAGGTATATGAGTAGGTAGAAGGTGTAACAAGAATATAAAGACTAAAAAGGTAAGTTAACAACTTAGTTAAAGTCAGAAGTAGCAAGGTAAAAGTAAAAGTAAGAGCTAGGCAGGTAGTATATTATTATTAAGTTGATATAGTATGTATTTATAATTTAGATAGGAAAAAGCTTTTCAGTTTAGTTTTAATGTTTTGTTGTGATACTTTTTCGCGTACATCGAAAGGTAAGTTATTTATTAAATGCGGTACCTGATAAGCAGCCGTCCGTTGCCCGTACACATTATTAGCAGTGATATGCCGGAGTCGGTTTTGTGTCATAGCGCGCGTACGTACTGGATGTTCTTTATTTGATTTTAAACTGTCGCAAAAGAAATATTTTTTTAATAACATGAATTTAATTTGGTCATAAACTGGTAAGATTTTACAATGTTTAAAAATCGCATTTTCATCATCACCAATTAGGATACGTATATTAGGGGATATAATATTTTTGAGAATACTAAATTGAAGATCATAGATCTGTTTTAAATATGATTTGTACGTCCGACCATAGCTCGACAAGCCATACTGAATATAAGATTCAGCCAGGGAGTTGTAAAGCATAAGTCTTACTTTGAAGGGTATGCGATTTTTTAGGATTTTTATATTGGCTAGAAACTGACGCAACTTATTACACACTTGTTCAATGTGGTAGTTCCAGTTAAACTTTGAGTCAATTATAAGGCCAAGGTATTTTTGTGAGGTCACAACTTCGATTGTAGGGCATTGGCAAGTTCCTAGTTGATGGAGGCAGTCGTGATTATGAGCAATTAATGGTTTTGGAGTAGGATACCTCATATACGGAGATTTGATAATCATGAGTTTGGTTTTATTGGCATTTAACACTAGACCAACGTATCATCATGTCTAAATCGGCCTGGAGAGCATTACACGCATTTGAGATATCCTTACCCGAAACGAGAAGACACGTATCATCTGCGAATTGGTAACAGGAACTGTGTTTCAGACAGTTATTCATCTCGTTGACATAAGATAAAAAGTGCAACGGGCCAAGTACTGATCCTTGGGCCGTGCCTTCTGTCACATTCTTAGGGTCACTGAACGCGTTATTTAATTTAACCGTAAATGTACGATTTTGGAGGTAATTTCTACACCAATTAAGTAACGGACCCCGGATACCACAATCATCCAGTTTATGGGCTAAAAGTTGATGTTGCAGCGTGTCGAAGGCACGAGAAAAATCAATAAAAAAGGCCAGAACACATTTTTTAAGGTTCAAATGCTCGTTTACCTCATCTGTAAACTTACATAGAAGGTCCGTAGTACTTTTACCTGCTTGAAATCCGTACTGGTTTTTGTTTATTACTTCGTGCTTGCGGTAAAAATTATGAATCTGCTCACAGATAGCTTTTTCAACTATTTTATCAATATTAGAAAGCAGAGTGATTGGTCGATAGTTGGAGTAATCATCGTGTTTGCCCTTTTTGAAAACAGGTCTTACACAGCCTATTTTGAGGTCGTCGGCATATTCTCCAGACGCAATACTGGAGTTAATTAAATTGGCAATTGGTATGGATATATGTTTATCAACCACTTTTAGATCAGTCACTCTAATACCGTCAGGTCCAGGAGCCTTTTGTAAGTTCATTCTCTTAATAATTTCGTTAACATTGTTCTGAGAAACTTTTTTGAACAAAATACTTGAATCCACCGGTCTCTGATAAGTTAGTGGTTTGGTTAATTTTAAGCTGCATTGAGGAACAATGTCTTTAACTGCCTTTTCAAAGCTGTTTGCGAAGTTGTTAGCTATCGCTTTGGTGGTAAGGCCCTGTCCGTCAAAAGCCTTCAGTATCGCCTCGTCAATGAATAATGTTACTCGTCCTAACATCTGGTTAATGATTTTATAAACTTTTTTTGTATCTTTAAAGTTATTATGTATTTCATTAAGATAGTATGTATTTCGTTTTGATTCTATTAGTTTATTGAGTTTATTTCTAGTTTTATTATATTCTAGTCTTATTTTAGGATCAAAAGAGCTATTTTTCCAAAGCTTAAATAAGTAGTCCCTTTTTTCACATAATCGGGTAACATTACCATTGATCCAAGGGGCTATAGGCAGATTCCTACGATTTTTTAGAATACCTAACAGACCTACTAATAGTCGCAGTCTTTATAGCTGTTAGGAACGATTTTTTTATAAATGAAAGTATATCATTTGACGAACTCATGTTATTTGTCTGTTTCCAATCTGTAATACTCACCGCATTACTAAAAATGGTATGATCAAAAGTAGTTTTTTGTTTTACATTCTGCACGCATCTTGTAGGTGGTGAGTCGTCAAGACACGTAAATACTATGCCCCGATGGTCAGCCAATGCAACGTCCAACACAGCTGAGTACGGATCTGATGTGGGGAACCTCGCAAATATGTGATCAATGCAAGATTTAGTGACTTTATTTTTTCTTGTTTCAATTCTAGTATAGTTTGAGATTCCGTACATTAATCCGCGCTCGCTGAGTGTTTGCAAATAAGTGTCCCTGTAAGATGAAATTGTTTTTAGGTCAATGTTGGAATCGCCGATTAATAAGAGGTTTTTATTAGTGTCGTAGTTTGAGATATACCTGCCAAGCTCCTTTACAAACAAATCCTTGTTTCTTTTTGGAGGTTTATAAATTGCACATACAACTACATCTACGGTCGGGGTCAGTTTTAAGGTACCCGTTATGTTTTCGAACATGGTACTTTTATGTGGTGTTAGTGTAAACTTGAGATAGTTTTTGACATAAGCAATGATACCGCCTCCCCGTTCCGCCGATCGCAATCGGTAGTACATATTATAACCCGGTAAATTAAAAAGGTTAACAATCATATCTGTTACACCAACTTCGGTTAGAATAATTAAGTCTATGGGGTATTTAGAACTATGAATAACTTGTTGAAGCTTTGCAAAATTCTTTATGAGTGATCGTATATTAAAATGTAAACTTGTAAGTAATACATGACGTTTTTTCGGTAATTGTTGAAAATAGTTATTTATATCGTTACAGTTACCAAATTCTTTAATGTTTACGGTCATAATGAAGTTTGAAGAGTAGTGAGTAATTAGGTAGGAATATTTGAACAATGGTAAAAAAGAAAATAATATATGATTAAGAGGTTTTAGAGCCATCTAATTGTTTTAGGAGTAATTCAATATCATTATTTGATCGAATATAGTAAATTTTAGTATTAGGACCTTTCCTGACAAGTACTTTACCGTCCTTACACCAAATATACTGAAAACCTTACTAAGTTTCGCTTTGGTGTTATATAATAGAGTTTTTAAGTGCTTGGTAAGGGCCTCCCTGATGTACACTCGTTGTTCAGCTACTTCCTTCGGCGAGTTTGGTAGGATAGTTCCCACGGAGAGACTTTTCTCTTTACCAGCTTCAATCCATTGTTTTTGAGCTGTCTTTGTTTTCATCTCAACAAGGATTGGACCAGGGCGGTCCTTAGAGCTGGGCAAGCGTTGTGAAGATTGAATGTCGCTCACCTTAGTATTCAGTTCTGAAGCTAGCGTTTCTAGGATTTTATCGACGTCTTTGATTGAAGCCTCCGGTAGGCCTGCAATTTCTACCATATTTGATAAAGATTTCTGCTGAAACGTTTTTATTTCTTGTTCTAGTATGATCACCCTAAGTTCGAGGTTTTTGTTCTTATTTTGTATGTCTTGATTTTTATTTTCTAGTTCTTTCATTTTGCTATCGTGTTTTTTTATGGTTTGGTCAATAGTACTCAGCTGCTCACCCAGGAAAACAATCGAAGTTTCTAGATTTCCAATTTCTTCCCGGAACGTTTTCTTTAACTCCCGGCTGATGTCACTGATAAGCTTCTTGGTGTCAATTTGGGTATTCAAAGAACTCATAACGACAGAGTCATCGTCATCAGCCTCTCCGTCCGGAATGAAAAAGGAAGACCTGCGGGATACATTTTTTATACATTCATCGCAGCTCCACTCGATGCTCGGCGAATTGCGTATAGCATTAATCTGTTTATTAGACAGCTTGACGCATGTTGGATCCGAATGGACAGTAATGTTGCACCTGCTACATACCAGACCCGGTGCTTTTTTGGTAATATTTTTCTTACAGTTAGCACACTTCACCAACACCATTGTGGGTAGTTCACGGGATTTGGGCGCAAAGCACGTCAAATATTATTAATTATCACTTCTTTAGCTTTTTTCTTTATATATTAATGTAAATAAAATAAAGTTTTTAAAACGAAAAATAAAATTGTGGTATTAAAATATACACAAAAATGACAGTTGCTAAGCGACACAGTTACCTCTTACCATTTTTCCTTGATTTATACACTGAATATAGAATGATCAGTGGAACTGACCGTCTGTGGCGACCATAAGGCTCGAATAAATTACTCTAACTAGGCTTAGGACACATCATTCACCAACTTGTAGATGACCGATTGACTTGATAATTTGCAATCGTATCAAGGATCTATGAAAATAAAATAATTTAATAACTTTATCCTAGTATCCTGATCAGGATGACTGAGATAAAATAAAACATTTATCGGAATCATAAAAGCTCATAATCAATGCGTATTATTTAAGTTTATTAAATTCTATTATTTATAAATTTCGTTAAAGGAAATGCAAGGGAAGACACGTGATAGATTACCCATGTTCATCAGATCGCACTTAATGAATCTAAATTCTTGACGTAAGCTGCGTAAAATACTTTACTTGTTATATCAAGTCATAGAGAACGGTACATCTCTCATTTCTAGGAGATACAAAAAATGATGCAAAAAAGCATGTCTCACAGTTCAAATGTTCCAGCACAAATTGTTAACATTCACATGTCTTGGTTTTTCATTTTAATTTCGATTGACTTCCAGGCTTGTACGAAATCAAACCATTTCAATTATGCGAGCAGGGATTAAATTTGATTTACTCTTGGCCATACTGAAATTTGCATATTATTCTCATATTGCGAAAGTAAAATTCATTTTATTAAGAAGACGTATTTATCACACCTCTCTGCTTAGGTCACCGTTAAAAAAAGATAAAATAATATTCTATATGTTTCAACATGTTGTTAAAAACGTATCTAGGTTTAATTTCCTTTTACAATAAATCGAAGCTGCAGAGTTTTTTTGAATGACCGGAAGGTAAGAGACAGATTACTTTCAGCATTTACACAATGATTCTCGAACAAATTCAATAAGATGTTAGTAGTTTAATAATTATAATTATGAATGGAGTAAGTGGCTAAGCTGTAGTGTATCGGATAAATTGGTACAGAAAAAGTTCTGCTAGCAACCCTCGTCAGAAAAATGAACTCATAACTTTATATTTGAATCAATCAGTCAGCGATACCGATATCAACGAGAGAGCTGTTCTAGGAAGGATTTGTTTCCTTGGCAGGCTTTTATGACGATCGCAGTACGTCTAGCACTTTGTATCTGGGTCCCTTTCCTGTTACCACATACATATCTATTGTAGGCCTTTATATAAATAAGACATAAAATATATGAATAATCCCGTCACCAACACCTACGGTGACTAAGGAAATAAATGTGGTGATGGGTGATCTTACCTCCATCACACGTCACATTACAAGGGTACTTTGGAATTAACGTATCTGCTTATGATTTTATCGCGTTTATTTCATTACTTTTACTTATTTTTAATTCCCGACGTTTCGGGTGCTTTACAACACCCATGGTCACGGGAGGAACTGAGATGTTTGACGTCCCAATGTCATAGTTAGTCCGGCTACGTTCAGTTTTTGAATATTAATTTTTGGTGCGATTTACGCAAAACGAGCTTATAATATCATGAAGTCTTGCAGTGGTATGCTTTTGGTTTGGGTTTAATTTTGTTAATTATAGGATCCCAAGCCGGTGGCAGCACCCATCCATCTTCTCTATTGAAATTTGGATGTTTTTTAATTTCAATAGCCTCGCGTATCATCCTTGGTAGGAATCGGTGTTCTTTTGCGAGAATTTGTGGTTTATCAAATCGAATGTAATGGTGGGGACGATCTTGAACATGTTCGCAGACTGCAGACTTCCCGGAGCGTCGGTGCTTCACGTCAGCTATATGTTCTTTCACGCGGGGTTTTATGGATCTTTTTGTTTGACCTATGTAAGAGAGACCACATTCACAATCTAACTTGTACACTCCTGCATCTTGTAGAGGGATATTACACTTGACGGATGGTAAAAATTAACTAATCTTATTCGGCGGCTTGTAGTATGTTTTAATGGAAGCTCGCTACAAGATGTAGCCAACCTTATCTGTGACTCCTCTGACATATGGTAGTACAGCAGGTACACGCTCGACTGTGGCCGGCTTCACTCGGTCACTGTGACGTAAGTGCGGGACCCGAAGCTTGTTGTCTTGCAATATTTGCTTGACTTGCTAAAGCTCGGCGGCCAGATGTTTTCTATCACAGATCCCTTACGTTCTCTGAAACAGAAATTTACCCACGGTAGCTAACTGTTAAGGATGATGGTGAGATTCACTATTTAAATATCGGTTGGTATGGGTCTTTTTTAACACAACTTTATTTTTCACAAGACGTGCATGTTTTTGGCGCTCGGTACTCTCGAATAGTCAACATATAATTAACCATTGCACCAAAAAGAAAAGATCCAATATTTTTAAAGTTTTTTTGCCATTAAAAAGAAAAATTTGAACTGCTTACTAATTTATAGTTATAGTAAAATCTTACTTAAGTGAATATTGTAGCATTTTAGCTAGCTCAGAAAGAACAGCAAACAGATTGTAGACACGGGAATTGCAAATTTTTTGCTAACTTGTATATTTTTCTATATTTTCACTTTGAGACAATATTTATGGATATAACTTACAGAAATTCTTGTTGAATTTATAAACTATCGAATAAAATTATTTTTGGTTGCTTGAAATTGTAATAAAATTCATGAATTACCCTTTATAACATAGTAGTAGTATATACTTCACTTTTTAGTGTCAAAATTACTACTAATTTGAATTCTACACTTTTGTTTTTGGAAAAATTTATACGAAAACGTTTGGAAATAAATATATTTTTATGTTTTATGTGTTTCTATTCATTACTCATACCAGAATATTAAAAAAAATATTTATCTCTATGACATTTCGAACAATATTTCAAATATATTTTTGTGTGAATTTGAAATAAATACAACGTCAAATTATTAGAATATATTTTATAAAACTATTTTTTAGTTACATTTTACACTAAACTAAATGAGAATTGGAAAAATAATACATTTTTGACCCAACCGCCAAAATGGGCCTTCTCGATTTCGAAGTAATTTTGGCACTTACTTTTCACTTGTTATGCCAAAAATTATATATCTACGTGTTAACTATATTACAAGGAATACAAAAAGTATAATACTTTCGTTTTTAGTCCAGACACAACTATAAGATTCTACAAAAACACGGAGCACCTTCTGCAATGCGACACGTGGAACGCCGAAAGTTCAGAGTGATTTCTTTTTTTTTTCTAAGAAATATTGCCAGGTTATGGTTTAAAATAAAAGAGCATATCTTTGTCTTTTACTATATTATGCATTGCATATTGTCTTTGGTTTTGTTTAAAACAAAAAAAAACATTTTTTCATAGGGCAGTATTTGGTATCAAATTTGATACCGTCCTGAGCCAGCCGTAGGTAATTTTTTGATATCGAATAAGAGTATGGCCGTGAGCTAACGCATTAAAATGAAATTGTATTTTTTGTAATAATTAGAACGCAGTATATCAAAACATATTTTATCTGCTCCAGTCTAATACAGTGGCACTTATAACATTTTCCCCAGCTCTGTGTATAATCTTGGTGCACTAAAGCTACGCATCGGCAGAACTAGGATGCTAACTCTTAACTTCAGCTTATGCGAAGGCACGTCCGTTAACTTCAAAGAGTTCTTAAGCCTCAGAAGTGTCAACGTATCTGTGTATTTCTGTGCTTGAAGTTTGCTGCGTGTCTCTGTGGACTGCAATAGCCACTTACCATCTGTCTGTTGGTTTGTCACTTTTGTAACAATTACAGATGCTCAAACGCTATGTTAAACTGTATTATAAGAAAATTGTCAAAGTTAAATACGGTATTGTATTCTGAAATCAAAAGTTACAAATTTTGCTTAATTTCATTTTAGCTAGCGCAACATTGTCGTATTTATATTTTGGTTTTGCTACAAAAGCTGTTTCTCTGATGTTTTACATTCAATACAAGTTGTTAGAAGGACATAAACGTGAGCAGTAATTGATCTGCAAAATAATAACTACCTCTTCTGATAATGTATGTAATAAATAATGTAATATATGTGTACATAATATATTAGGAGTGTGACCGAAACCATGACAGCTTTTTCTTCAAGTGATAAGCTCTCAAGCACACATTTCACTCTAAGGATTGACAGTTGAAGCTCTGATAGCTGGTGAGAAGTGTCGCCTTTGTGACTACCGACTGTGTGAGTAAACCTTTCAAGTGAATAATTAGTTATTGGTGTATTCTTTGGAATTCATGTGTTCAGCAGTGGACTTGATAGACTATTGAGATGGGAAGGACATAATATGACCAAAAATAAATAATAAAAAGGAAAAAAATGTATTTTAAAGCCGATAAAAATGTAATTACGTTTATTTAATATGTTAATTCAAGTTCAAGTTATTGAATCACACGCGAGACCGTTGTTTTTTTTCACGAATGGATTTAGGAACGGACGCGAGAAAATGGTGTTATCTTCATAAGTGTGATTTTATCAAAATACAACGGTACTTACAATGAAACTGATTCTCATAACCTTTTTTTAAAATTTCGTCAAATAGATCATCACCGTCATTACAGTCCTGCACAAATCCACTGATGAACATAGGCCTGAACATGATGTTCAAATAGATAAGGTACAAAAATACATTGCCCACAGTTTCACCTTTATATAACCCGTAAGTAAAGTTTACATCACTAGATGGAGTGGTAAGGCATGTCAGAAATCGATTTTTTTTAATAGAAGAGGGGGGCAAACGAGCATGCCGCTCACCTGATGTTAAGTGACTACCACCGCTCATTATCAACCTCAACACCAGAGGAATCGCAGGTGCATTGCCGGCCATTTAAAAAGGAGTAAGCTCTTTTCTTGAAGGTCCCCAGGTCGTATCGGTCCGGAAAAATCGCCGGTGGTAAACTATTCGACAGAGAGGTCATACGCGGAAGAAAACTCCTTTTGAAATGTACAGTGGTGGGCCGCCAAGCATCCAGATGGTGTGGATGGTATCGGGACGTTTGCCGCGTAGTGCGTTCACGAAATTTGGCGGCTGGGATTAATCCGAACAATTCCTCAGAGCACTCCCCATGGTATATGCGAAAGAAAATGTAATCGAGTGAATCGACTGTGAATCGAGCCGATCGGAAAGCACTCGGTCGTCGACGATTCGAGTCGCTCTGCGCTGGATGCAGTCAAGAGGAAGGAGCTGGTACTGGGGAGCCCCAGCCCAGAGATGGGAATAGTATTCCATGTGCGGCTGAACCTGCACCTTGTAAAGTTGCAGATGGTGTGCCGGCACGAAATACTGTCCCGCTCTGCTGAGCACGCCAAGCTTTTTAGATGCCAATTTGGCATTCTCTTCCTAGTGACCACGAAACTGCAAGTCAATCGATATGTCGACGCCAAGAATTCCGACACTGGCTGAGGCAACAAAGATATTGCCTTGAAAGTGAGGAGATACGACAAAGGGGTTATTTTTAGCGGTTAACGCGCAAACTTGTATATTTTGGGGGTTAAACTGGACTAGATTTAGTCGACCCCAATCCGAGACTCTGTTTGCAGAGACTCGACTTCAGACACAAGTTTGTCCCGGTACTCGGAGACGTTTTCCCGAGAAATATTGGCACGGACGGTGTACAGAGCCAGTGCTGTCATCTGCATAGCAATGAATGTTACGGGTTTGTAACATATCATTGATATGCAGAAGAAACAGCGTTAGCGATAGCACGTAGCCTTGTGGAATACCAGCATTAATAGGCTTGTAATTAGAGCTTGCACCGTCTAGAACGACCTTGATGCTCCGATTTGCAAGAAAGCTGGTGATCCAATCGCACAATTTTTCGGGAAGCCCATAGGAAAGGAGCTTCAAAAGAAGCGCTTTGTGCCAAACCCGATCAAAAGCCGATAGTTGCATGTTGTCAGTTGACCATGTTTTGTGCATTTCTTGGAGGGGCCTATGTATGCTCAGCAGTTGAATTGTAAAGGGGCTACCAGCTGTAAAGTATGAAACATTTTTAAGCTTTTGCATAGCTTCTATCGCGGGCCTTGAGTGCGGGAAAATCCAGAAATTTCGTAACGAAAAAAACCTCACGCTCTCCGACGGGCACGGAGGTGTGGCTTGAAGGCCGTGCATTGTCTAACGATGATCTAACGTCGTTTCTTTTCCTCAGTCTTCGACACGGTGTTTGTGTATAAAGTGTTTTGAAATTTTGAATATGAATGAACAAAGTGCATTTATTATTAATGAAGAAAGTCACGAAAAAATAGTGAAAGAAAATGAGTGAGTACTCTATATACATACCTACATTTTATTATTACGAGTATCACAAATGCAGTACTAATTTTTAAATTGAAAATATAATACTGCTATAAAGATAACCTAAATTTTTGATATTAAAATGAGCGATATTAAAAGTAGCCCTCTTTATATACACACAAACACACACACGCGTATAGTTTAAATTCTCAATTTAGATTCTCAATATGTATATATATACTCGATTAACCGGACTAATTGTTGCCGTTAGGGATTCGGATAATCGAAAATCCGGATGATCGAATGTATGAAGAAAAAGCGGGTTTTGTGCATTTGTAGTACATATGTACATACATAATGTTATGTGTTCATTAAAAACAACAATTTCAACAAAAATCAATGTTTATTAAGAAATTATTATTTTTTAATAAACATTGATTAAATTCCATGAAGAGATATAAATCTATATAACCATCCGTTACTTGCGACAAACAAGCCGCCATCACCTAATTTTTTATTTTTATTTAACTGTAATGCTTTTTCACAAAGCAAAGGGCCAGATACCATTTGCCCAGTTGATCGTTTTTGTAAAAACCAACAATACAAAGCGTCTTCTAATTGCCAATTTACTCGCGGACATAGGTCCTTATGTCCGGGACGGGGGTTTGTTAGCGCCTGATAGTAGATCGTCTTATCTCAAGCGGTGTGAAGCGACGATTATCGTCGCTAAGGTGCGGGAGGGGGAGGCTAGCTGCATTTGTGCGCGCGGTCGGTCACCCCTAAAGTTGGGCGTTATAACATACAACAGATAATATATTTCATTATATATTTTTAATCTTACAACATATTAGAATAATGAACCATTGACTGTTATAATATTATATTCATTATCGTTAGAAAGCGTCATCTGTTTATGTTTACGGTCCAACCGTCGCGTCGGCCGAGACAATGGGAGTCAATAAAATACTACCTACATTCATTATGCTACAAGGATTGCGTATAGCTTACACTAATTTAAACTCTAAGCTAACTTAATAAGAGCTTATTTTACTAACACAAACGCGAAACCAGGTTGTTCATATATTGAAAGTCTCCTTGTTTTGTCTTAGACTTATGTTAATAGAGCGTGCCATTTGAACTTAAAGACAATTAATTGGACAATAAATAATAAGTGACAAATCTTGCCGTGGAGCGTCGAACTGAGTAGTTGCGCGTCTTGTTAATATAATTGCCCCTGACGTATGTACTGCGCGAACCTGAGTTTTTTGCGACGCGGTCCGGTGATACAGTATTTTTCACAAATAGTGAGTTTGTTATAACTGTATAAATCTGGTTGAATTTGATTGAATTAACCTAAGTAACTTGAATTAATATCAAAGAAAAAGAAATACTGCATAAATAAAATAAATAAATAATTATAATTGCATAAGTTGATACAAAATGCTATGCAATTGCTTTACCGCGGCAGTCCCCGAGTGCCACACGTCTTTTTTTTTATTTTGACTTTATATTACTTATTACTATTGTCTTTTATTTTAACTGACATTAGTAGACTGACATAGTACTGCTGTCGAAAGACCCACGCGAACTTAACGACATGATAGAGTTCCTTAGCCATCACAGTGAGACCGTTGGATTACAGATTAACTGGGACAAAACGAAAATAATGACTAATCGTGAAGAAATACCTATATCCATACAGTCTCAAACTATAGAATATGTCACAGATTATACTTACCTCGGACATCTAATCTCAATAAAATCCTGTACAAAAAAAGAAATCGATCGAAGAGTAAAGAAAACGTGGAGTAAATACTGGGCTATGAAGGAAATTTTCAAAAGCCCCATACCCACAAAACTGAAAACAAAAGCGATGAACATCTGCCTAACGCCGATTCTTACCTACGCATGCCAGACATGGTCCCTCAAAAAAATCACTCTTAAATAAAATAAAAACCTGTCAAAGAGGACTAGAGCGGAGTTACATGAACATCAAATTGAAAGATAGAGTCAAAAGTTCACTGATAAGGAAAAGAACAAAGGCGAAAGATGCAGTCAAACAGGTCCTGACATTAAAATGGAAATGGTCTGGTCATATTCAGAGAGCTACGGATCAAAGATGGTCACAAATAATCACAAATTGGTACCCAATATATAAAAAACGAAGGAAAGGTAGACCATTTAAAAGATGGAGTGACGACATCGGAGAAATAGCCGGAAACTTATGGTCCAGACGGGCAAATGATAGAGCCACCTGGAATGGTTTGGATGAGGCTTTCACCGCAAAAGGCGGTCCTTACACCTAACAATACTAACCTTATTTAAAAACAAAACTAACATTACTAACAAATAAATAAATAAGCTTACTTAATAATAGTTAAGAAATACATACATGTAAGGGATAAAATAAAGCTAATAATAATAAATGGAGTATGCCATTCACCCTTGTTATATTTTATTTTAAATCTAGACTTTACTTGTTATATTACTCAAGTTACCAAGATACCAAGAATCATTAAAATTAGCGCACAAGCACCACACGCTCTAGTGCTTTTAATTTTTCGTTCATTTGGTTTCGCATTGCACTACAGCTGAGTTACGTTGGAGAAGGTAGAATTTGGGGGTACATTAAAAACATACATCAATTATAATTAAGAGTAAATTACGCTTTAGCAAACCTAGTAAATTCAAGCTCCATTCCCATCGACGTCTGTCGTCCATCGGTGTCTACTAGATCTTTTCTGCTTAGCACACACACTCTCTTTTGTGTTCCGATTGTAATAGTAATAGAACTGTTTACAGGCTGATTAGCATTTCATCTTAGTCATCAGGGGTGTACCTTGTTCGTGGCCTGCACTGTATAGATTTAGTTAGTTTCCCAGATTGAAAGTCTTAAAATTGTCAAAAAATTGTAAATTATTAATTAAAGATTTTAACAATATTTATTTTTATATAAATAATTTGAACATTATTATATATAAATTAATACATTCTTTCTATAAGAAATTCCTTTGCTCCACTCTCGTGCAACATAAAAATACATTCATAAAGAATCAGAGGAGCCTTACCGTCACTCGAAAGGTGCAGGTGAGGTTGAAATTTGGAGAAAAAGTTTTTGTAATTGAAAAAAATCTATTGGTAACTTAATTCAAGTCGCTAAAACACCAAAAAAATTATAAAGTGAGCGTACAATACTTGAATATGCAAGTTATTTTAAATTTCCGTTCATTTTTGTTATGTAATTATAGTGAAGTGTTTCTGCCGTGGCGTACCACAAGTTGGCTTTAACCGTAAGAACTTCCTTCAGTTTGAAATTGAAATATGAAAAGGCAGATTTGCAAACTCTTCATTTAGCGCGACTCAGGTGTAGAAAATTAGCATTGCTTATGAAAAGTGGTGTGAATGAGAGAGAGGTGAATTTTTAAACTAGAGTTATATGAAATAGTGAATGTACGAAGATTTTTACTTCATAATAAACACATTTAGTTTGACATGATACTATTATACATTATAATATTTTTTTAATTTTCACTTGTTATTTACGAAATCAGTGGACACGTTCATAAAAGAGTCATTAGATTTAATTTTTTTAAAACGTTGGACGGTCGATATTTCCTAACCTAAACTTTTTTTTTTGTTGGGAAATCCTCATGGATACCATTCGTTGCGGGGGCAACGGGGTTATGCCGGACTCCTACTGGCTAAAACCCCACGGTGATCACCATCAGCGTGTACGAGGGGTCCCTAGCACCCCAACAGACCACTTCCGAGTCATCGTTCTCTTCGGGGGTTACATAACTAGGCGTTCGAGGCCCCCGCCCCGAGCGTCTGCCACCCCGGAGGCCCCGTTTCTGGTAGGGGAACACCATTTTCCTAACCTAACCTAACCATGTTAATCACTTTAAGGTAATAAGTAAACAATGTACCAAATTTGATATTAACAAGTTCAAAGATGTGAAGAAAAAGAATAACCACTTTGCACTCAAATTCATCAAATTACAGCAGTGGATGCACCATTGCTTACTTAGACATATTGTGTATATGAACATTAAGTAATGCTCTAATTCATGGAGACTAATGGGCATTAAAAATGATTCAAATAAAATCATGATCACTATCAACTGCCCTATGAAGCCCACACTTTGACGTAGACCTTACTAAAAATGCACTAGCTGGCGAACACTGCTTAAAATATTTGTTGTTGACCAACGAGTAAACAGCCCACCCGTGGGTAAGTGGATATCGTGGCTCATAGACACCTGCATGAATCCTCAAATAAGAATCAAACTATAAATGTGTTGTCAAACCTGAGGACTAAACTAAAATACTTCGTTACCAGTAAAAAAGTCCTACTATTATCGTTATGTATTTATATCGGGTATTCTAGCTTCTTGAGTCATCTTTTGCAGCACTCATACAAATAAGAATAAACGATGAACTTTCTAAATGAGCTTGTTTCACAACGATCTTACATTGTTGTAAAAAGCAAATTTAGTTAACAACTTCATAAAAATCGTTTGATGTTATGTTCCTGTCAGCTGTAACATCCCTGTAAAAAAACATCAAAGAAGTCTCTTATAATTCAATGTTTTTATTCGTTTACACAATAATAATATTTCCATATTGAAAATCCCAAACAAAGCGAATCCCATGTCATAAACGTCTAGTAAACGAAAGCTTAAAAATTAATATATTGTACAAAAACTCTCGCAAAAAAAAAAAAACATGTAAAACACAAAATAATAAAAATATTAAATATGTTAAATGTTTAATAAGCTTTTTGGGCATAAATTATATGTGTTTGGAGCGGGACAATGTTGTGAAAACTGGCCAGGACTCGCATCGCGCATGTTCGGGTTGTGGCTGTAGGGCAAGTTTTTTTATGCAGGGATGGATTTAAAAATAATGTTTAAGAACAAAAAAAAATATTATATAAGATAAAAACATTCTTAACACTAACATCTATTAGCGGCAAAGGAGAAACAATCGCTCCATTCCATCATGTTATAAGAGAAAACTAATGGAAATGCCTGATCTAGTGGCCTCAGATAGATACCTGTAAAATTTGCAGCCGAAACAGAAAATAACGTGTTGAATGCAAGACTACTGTTGACTTGAACATTTGAAGATGCTCATATATGCGTATGTTCATGACTACAAATAAAAATTAGTCATTCCGAGAGAGTCATAAGAGACGACAGAGGGATATGAATCATGAGACGGGTAGCTGCATCTTTCTAATAACAACTCAAAATAATGTAACACCAAGGTTACCAACACGCCCCCCTCCAAGAAACTGTGGGAAGTATGCATCCTGTAGGGCAATTTATGGGTGAGACCCATGCTCAGCACTTTACCGTTAGTGTGCAATTTGATAGGCTGTAATGAATTGATAAATAAAAAAGAATAAAATATATAGATCAATTTTAAACACAGTCTGAGTCCGTCTCCGTTATTCGCTTTAGAGAGTGCCGCACCAGTCGGCCCCAGTGCTTAAGCCAAAAAAAAGTCGGGCGACGCAACTAAATAATAATTGCATTACCTTATCTCAAAAGTCAAATCTAATCGCGGTACACAGACAGAATAACTGACGCGAATTAGCGACAAAGGGACACAAACTTTAATTTTGACAAATCTCGCCTGACGCTAGTAAAATTAAAGGTCTTTTATTGAATCAAAATAGTTTTAGTTATTTTTATTCAACCGTAAGTAAGTCCATAGTACTAGTTCTAGTAACTTAAAATCTGATAAATTATAAAATGATAATTAAAAGGTATATTGTTTCAAAATACTTTCATATATCAACCACGTAACTAAATCGTAACTATGACACTGCTACCAAAACAAACACGAAAGTTTTGAAGTATGAGGCTTCTCGAGAATAATATGACTTCTAACGTTGCTACATTTCTATTCCTTTTTCTGACCTAAATATTTTAGGTCTGACATTTTATATATTTGGCGTTCCGAAATATTGGTTGTAAAATTTCCTAATATTTAATGTAAACCACAGGAGAAAATTGCCTGATAGCATATTGTCCTTCAGACCTAACCGGTCTTAAAGGAGACTAGATATCTGTTGGAACGGTAATCCGACACGAACGGGTATTTCCAATGAGAAACATAAAATCACCATCATCATTACAGCCCATCACAAGTACATTGCCGTATATAGACATCCCCAAAAAATGCTCCTACGCACGATCTTAAGCCATTTACGCAATTTTATTTAGTACATTTACGACTAATTCCGCAGTCCGCATCAAACTGCACTATTTAATTCAAATATGAAAAGGAAATGGCGTGTCGAAACTACATGCCGTGTAAATTTAATCTGATTGTTAAAACAAATCATTAGGTTGTTATTATAATTGTGTAAATATTTAACTTAAAGATGCACAGTAAAGTAACAACTTTAAAACGTATCACATGTTACGCATAAAAAAATTATTCAATTCCAAAAGTAAAGAAACATACTACTCACAACTGGAATTAGGCTGAAAATCTTTTCAAGCTCATATTTACTCAAAGGCCTTTAAACACCAAAGAAATTGTTAATTGCAGTTTTAAAGGGCTATTTTGTTAATGCAAACATCGTTAGGGAGCTTACATGTCTAATAAATAAAATAATTCGATGAAATGTGAAGTCCAACAGCACGTAGTTGAGCAGCACGGCAGACTTAATACTCCACGACTCCCAAGAATGAGAGGAGGCGAGTGCCCAGCTGTGGGACGTAATAAGACCGTACATATAGTTTACTTTATTTATGTATAAATTAATCACACACAAATAAAAAAAAAACAAAAATAAATGAAATCATGGAGAGAACTCTTAATTAAGTTATTATTTCCAGTAACCTTCGAGCCTTAGATAAATTTTCTCTCTTTCAATCTAATCAGAGCATTGTGCGAGTAAACGTGAATCAGGAGAGAGCGTTGTCTAATACTTCTATTGACAGTTTTAATCTCGATTTCAGTAATAAGATTAAATTAGAAAATCCAAAAGTGCATGTCTCATAAGCGTTTTTATTTTTTTCATTAAAATTTCATTAAAGTATGATGAAAAAAAAATATCTTTTAAATATCTATGAGTTTGATAACAACCATTAATAGGGATCATCCTGAAGATAAATGGAAACTTATTCAGAAAGATTTATTTCATTTCATTGCGTACATTTTTCCTGAAACGTGCAGACAAGTGCACAAACTAACTGACAGCCGTACTAATAATATTAATTACTTTTTTCTAAACATAACGAAACAAATGAATAAAAAAATACGATGACTTTATAATTTAATATATCTAGTTTTAAAAACATCCCTTTCTTATTATATTTATTTAGTATCTAAATTGAGACATGCTTACAATTTTGATGACAAACGAGAGCGTGCCGCACAGAGCCGTGTGACTAATCACTACTAGTCGGCCAACAAGCAAGTCGGGATCAGTGAACGAAATTATCAGCAAAGTAAGAATTAATTTTCTACTTCACTTGTGTTTATTTTTAAGAAATGACAGAGAGAAATAAAACACGAGATTAGCATCTTTTTTTACAGGATTGGCTGATTGGCACACAGTCCGTCTGATGGTAGGTAGTTGCTGCAGCCCATAGACATCTACATCTATCCTCGATTACTAATCAAAATGCAGATGTATTGTTACCCGTGAGGACTAAGAAGGAATGCCCCGTTTCCAGTAAAAAGGATCTCCGGTTCTCTACACTCACCATACGAAACACAGCAGCATTAAGCTACTATTTTACACTTCTATTCTGTGAGAGCGTGGTCCTTCCCCGGTCGAGCCGACCCATTCGTGCTACAACTATACTACTAATATAACTGCAGCATGGTTCTACCACGTATGAACCTTTCTTTTATAACCTTCCTGATAAAAGCTCAAAAATACACTGCGGTTGTCAACCCACCATCCATGCGTGTAAACTATGGCACATATCCTCTCTATGTGGCACTCTAAGGTGGAGCCCTATGCAGCATTAGACTTTCCATACGCTGTGATTAATAAACGGCGTGACATTTTTATTTAACAAATGAACGAAACTTAAACAGTACTGGCTTCATCTGATCATGGGCGCCTAATTTAATTTTCCCGTTATCTTGGGTTAAATTACTAAAAACGGCTATCTGAAGAAATAAAATATAATTCGAGGACATGGAAAAACCAGAAACAAGGAAAGTGTAACAACTATTTATCAAAATGCTAAAATTTTCTGCAAGTGGAGTACCGTGCTTAGTAGAAAACAAGACTTCGGCACATTATGAGTATTACATCAGGTTGTAAGAAAGTGATGCAAAAGCTTTTAAATTAAAAGCAATGCTTATAATTAATTCTTTGAAAATATTATATTTTAAAAGCAGTATTAATAGATTTTATTATAACATTATAATTTAAATAATTTTATAGTAACAAGTCGACACGAAGGTGGTAGAAGTATTTTCCTGGAGACTTCACTTCACTACTGTGTTCTGGTTTAAATGCTACAGAAAAAAAATATATTACAATACTTACTACGACTTACTACTACCAAGGTCATTTATTAAGCTGTGTAGAGGTGGGATTATAAATATCTTTTTAAATAGAACTACTTTTACGGATTTTATTGCGTTTATTTTGCTTAAATTTTCATACCCAACCTGTAAGGGGCTTTCAGGCACCCATTGTCACGGGTAACTGAGGTTATTGACGCATGTATCTCAGAGTTAACCCAGAGTACCTATAATTTTTAATTATTAGATCTACGCAGAATGAACTTACTATGTCTTGTAGTCTTGCAATGGTACGCTTGTGTTTAGTTTTAATTTAATTAATTACACGTAGAACACTTTAAAGCGTCTAAAGAACATATGGCTGTCGTGAAACACCAACGCTCGGGAAGTTTTCAGTTTGAGATCATATCCTAGACAGCCCTCACACCACTATATCAAACTTAGTAGACCACAAATCCTCGCGAAAGAACATTGATATCTGCTAAAGATGATACGCGAGGCTATTAAAATTAAAAAAACATCTCAATTTCAATAGAGAATGAGGCTGGGTACTACCACCTTCTTGGGAGCCTGTAATTAATAAAGTCAAAACTAAACCCAAGCATACCTCTACACTCTAAGATAGATTTTAATAAAACAAAGACTAAATCCTTCTTGGGAGCCTGTAATTAATAAAGTCAAAACTAAACCCAAGCATACCTCTGCACTTTAAGATAGATTTTAATAAAACAAAGACTAAATATTACTCGAAGATACGCTTTATAATTTTCGTAACTATTCTTTTGAAAATTATTAGAACTTTAGACGTGATACGTTCGTAAACAACAGACAAGCAGACAATTCTAAAATTATAGAAAAATATATAACTACTTAGTTTTAGTCCCTCTCAATCATTTTTATCACAAAAATATAAAATGTACAGATATCTGCAATTTGCAATTTCTTATGTGTGTAGATAGATTTTATTTTAAATAATTTATTATTAACGTGGTATAAATAGTTGAAATTCTAGCTTTGATAATACAAATCAGAAAATTGAGCTTGTAAAATAAAAAAACTACATCATTAGCAAGAAGATAAGAGAAAAAATGTTTAAAATAAATAAATATTTTAAGATTTACATGCATTGTGAAATAAAAAGGTGGGTGTATGTGATGTAAGTGCGACATCATTAACACGGATATTAAATTGTAAACGTCGGCCAACGTAGTCACGTTTACTATGGGCATAAATGTAAGAATATTGGTCACATAACTTTGAAGCTTGGTAGAGCCAGGCTGCAGTAATATTATGATTGTAGCACGAATAGGTCGGCTCGATGCGACCTATTTTCACTGCATTCATAATACAGTGGCATCGTAACTTTACCAAAAAATAGCAATTATATCTAGGTTCACTGATAGTTACTTTTATCACGTTTCCTTCTATAACATTATAAGACTAAATTAATTTATTTTTGCAAGACATGTAAATACCTATCCAAACACGGAACACTTGCTGGTCAACGAAATATAAATAATATAATATATAATATATTTCAATATAAATATAATATATTTCCATCACTCAAAAGTGTTAAATTTACAGAGATTTTACTATTTTTATTGTTATGTAAAACGTTATGGAAGCCAGACAGTCTGCAGCTCCCTCATCAAGGGACTCAACTTGAATAAAGCTACTTAAGTGTAAGTGAAACCAAGACGCAGAAGGCGTCGTTGAGAATAGGAACCCGCCAAAGAACTATTGCAGTGACGCAATGCAGCAACACGTAACAAGTATCAACACGACTATCGTCGTGCTTACGCCATCCCAAGGTCCGCCAATACGATCCCGGTGGACATTTCCACCGGAATACCTCCGTCATTCTTCGTCTTAGGTGCAGCACACCCGCAGATTAGAAAGATAGTCGACGTATGATAACGCCCACAATCGGTAGGGATGTGCAATGCACACGCGCAAGCCGTATTGCTACAACTAACCCACTCCCACCGGCACTAAGGTGATATGCTCAGGACACGTTTGCTAGGCGTGGCAACTATGGCAAATACACCCCCCCCCCTATGAGGCAATCTATGGGTGATGCCTATGTACAACAGTGGAGCACGAAACACGTATTGCTTTAATGTATATGTAATAAATACGATATATTTATTTTATATTTTATTTCAATTTTTTTTTTCAGAATAAGGATGGGGTTATGACGGACTCCTACTGGCTAAAACCCCACGGTGATCACCATCAGCGTGTACGAGGGGTCCCTAGCACCCCAAGAGACCACTTCCGAGTCATCGTTCTCTTCGGGGGTTACATAACTAGGCGTTCGAGGCCCCCGTCCCGAGCGTCTGCCACCCCGGAGGCCCCGTTTCTGGTAGGGGAACACCATTTTCCTAACCTAACCTAACCATGTTAATCACTTTAAGGTAATAAGTAAACAATGTACCAAATTTGATATTAACAAGTTCAAAGATGTGAAGAAAAAGAATAACCACTTTGCACTCAAATTCATCAAATTACAGCAGTGGATACACCATTGCTTACTTAGACATATTGTGTATATGAACATTAAGTAATGCTCTAATTCATGGAGACTAATGGGCATTAAAAATGATTCAAATAAAATCATGATCACTATCAACTGCCCTATGAAGTCTACACTTTGACGTAGACCTTACTAAAAATGCACTAGCTGGCGAACACTGCTTAAAATATTTGTTGTTGACCAACGAGTAAACAGCCCACCCGTGGGTAAGTGGATATCGTGGCTCATAGACACCTGCATGAATCCTCAAATAAGAATCAAACTATAAATGTGTTGTCAAACCTGAGGACTAAACTAAAATACTTCGTTACCAGTAAAAAGAGTCCTACTATTATCGTTATGTATTTATATCGGGTATTCTAGCTTCTTGAGTCATCTTTTGCAGCACTCATACAAATAAGAATAAACGATGAACTTTCTAAATGAGCTTGTTTCACAACGATCTTACATTGTTGTAAAAAAGCAAATTTAGTTAACAACTTCATAAAAATCGTTTGATGTTATGTTCCTGTCAGCTGTAACATCCCTGTAAAAAAACATCAAAGAAGTCTCTTATAATTCAATGTTTTTATTCGTTTACACAATAATAATATTTCCATATTGAAAATCCCAAACAAAGCGAATCCCATGTCATAAACGTCTAGTAAACGAAAGCTTAAAAATTAATATCTTGTACAAAAACTCTCGCAAAAAAAAAAACATGTAAAACACAAAATAATAAAAATATTAAATATGTTATATGTTTAATAAGCTTTTTGGGCATAAAAGTATAAGTATTGGAGCGGGACAAGGTTGTGAAAACTGGCCAGGACTCGCATCGCGCATGTTCGGGTTGTGGCTGTAGGGCAAGTTTTTTATGCAGGGATGGATTTAAAAATAATGTTTAAGAACAAAAAAAAATATTATATAAGATAAAAACATTCTTAACACTAACATCTATTAGCGGCAAAGGAGAAACAATCGCTCCATTCCATCATGTTATAAGAGAAAACTAATGGAAATGCCTGATCTAGTGGCCTCAGATAGATACCTGTAAAATTTGCAGCCGAAACAGAAAATAACGTGTTGAATGCAAGACTACTGTTGACTTGAACATTTGAAGATGCTCATATATGCGTATGTTCATGACTACAAATAAAAATTAGTCATTCCGAGAGAGTCATAAGAGACGACAGAGGGATATGAATCATGAGACGGGTAGCTGCATCTTTCTAATAACAACTCAAAATAATGTAACACCAAGGTTACCAACACGCCCCCCTCCAAGAAACTGTGGGAAGTATGCATCCTGTAGGGCAATTTATGGGTGAGACCCATGCTCAGCACTTTACCGTTAGTGTGCAATTTGATAGGCTGTAATGAATTGATAAATAAAAAAGAATAAAATATATAGATCAATTTTAAACACAGTCTGAGTCCGTCTCCGTTATTCGCTTTAGAGAGTGCCGCACCAGTCGGCCCCAGTGCTTAAGCCAAAAAAAAGTCGGGCGACGCAACTAAATAATAATTGCATTACCTTATCTCAAAAGTCAAATCTAATCGCGGTACACAGACAGAATAACTGACGCGAATTAGCGACAAAGGGACACAAACTTTAATTTTGACAAATCTCGCCTGACGCTAGTAAAATTAAAGGTCTTTTGTTGAATCACAATAGTTTTAGTTATTTTTATTTAACCGTGAGTAAGTCCATAGTACTAGTTCTAGTAACTTAAAATCTGATAAATTATAAAAAGCTTATTAAAAGGTATATTGTTTCAAAATACTTTCATATATCAACCACGTAACTAAATCGTAACTATGACACTGCTACCAAAACAAACACGAAAGTTTTGAAGTATGAGGCTTCTCGAGAATAATATGACTTCTAACGTTGCTACATTTCTATTCCTTTTTCTGACCTAAATATTTTAGGTCTGACATTTTATATATTTGGCGTTCCGAAATATTGGTTGTAAAATTTCCTAATATTTAATGTAAACCACAGGAGAAAATTGCCTGATAGCATATTGTCCTTCAGACCTAACCGGTCTTAAAGGAGACTAGATATCTGTTGGAACGGTAATCCGACACGAACGGGTATTTCCAATGAGAAACATAAAATCACCATCATCATTACAGCCCATCACAAGTACATTGCCGTATATAGACATCCCCAAAAAAATGCTCCTACGCACGATCTTAAGCCATTTACGCAATTTTATTTAGTACATTTACGACTAATTCCGCAGTCCGCATCAAACTGCACTATTTAATTCAAATATGAAAAGGAAATGGCGTGTCGAAACTACATGCCGTGTAAATTTAATCTGATTGTTAAAACAAATCATTAGGTTGTTATTATAATTGTGTAAATATTTAACTTAAAGATGCAAAGTAAAGTAACAACTTTAAAACGTATCACATGTTACGCATAAAAAAATTATTCAATTCCAAAAGTAAAGAAACATACTACTCACAGCTGGAATTAGGCTGAAAAGCTTTTCAAGCTCATATTTACTCAAAAGCCTTTAAACACCAAAGAA
Source organism: Parnassius apollo (assembly GCA_907164705.1). NCBI lineage: Eukaryota > Metazoa > Arthropoda > Insecta > Lepidoptera > Papilionidae > Parnassius > Parnassius apollo. The sequence goes on along the minus strand of CAJQZP010001109.1, from coordinate 27,951 downwards.
ATTGTTAATTGCAATTTTAAAGGGCTATTTTGTGAAGGCAAACATCGTTAGGGAGCTTACATGTCTAATAAATAAAATAATTCGATGAAATGTGAAGTCCAACAGCACGTAGTTGAGCACCACGGCAGACTTAATACTCCACGACTCCCAAGAATGAGAGGAGGCGAGTGCCCAGCTGTGGGACGTAATAAGACCGTACATATAGTTTACTTTATTTATGTATAAATTAATCACACACAAATAAAAAAAACAAAAATAAATGAAATCATGGAGAGAACTCTTAATTAAGTTATTATTTCCAGTAACCTTCGAGCCTTAGATAAATTTTCTCTCTTTCAATCTAATCAGAGCATTGTGCGAGTAAACGTGAATCAGGAGAGAGCGTTGTCTAATACTTCTATTGACAGTTTTAATCTCGATTTCAGTAATAAGATTAAATTAGAAAATCCAAAAGTGCATGTCTCATAAGCGTTTTTATTTTTTTCATTAAAATTTCATTAAATTATGATGAAAAAAAAATATCTTTTAAATATCTATGAGTTTGATAACAACCATTAATAGGGATCATCCTGAAGATAAATGGAAACTTATTCAGAAAGATTTATTTCATTTCATTGCGTACATTTTCCTGAAACGTGCAGACAAGTGCACAAACTAACTGACAGCCGTACTAATAATTTTAATTACTTTTTTCTAAACATAACGAAACAAATAAATAAAAAATACGATGACTTTATAATTTAATATATCTAGTTTTAAAAACATCCCTTTCTTGTTATATTTATTTAGTATCTAAATTGAGACATGCTTACAATTTTGATGACAAACGAGAGCGTGCCGCACAGAGCCGTGTGACTAATAACTACTAGTCGGCCAACAAGCAAGTCGGGATCAGTGAACGAAATTATCAGCAAAGTAAGAATTAATTTTCTACTTCACTTGTGTTTATTTTTAAGAAATGACAGAGAGAAATAAAACACGAGATTAGCATCTTTTTTTACAGGATTGGCTGATTGGCACACAGTCCGTCTGATGGTAGGTAGTTGCTGCAGCCCATAGACATCTACATCTATCCTCGATTACTAATCAAAATGCAGATGTATTGTTACCTGTCTTGGACTAAGATGGAATGCCCCGTTTCCAGTAAAAAGGATCTCCGTTTCTATATACTCACCATACGAAACACAGCGGCATTAAGCTACTATTTTACACTTCTATTCTGTGAGAGCGTGGTCCTTCCCCGGTCGAGCCGACACATTCGTGCTACAACTATACTGCTAATATAACTGCAGCATGGCTCTACCACGTATGAACCTTTCTGTTATAACCTTCCTGATAAAAGCTCAAAAATACACTGCGGTTGTCAACCCACCATCCATGCATGGAAACTATGGCACATATCCTCTCTATGTGGCACTCTAAGGTGGAGCCCTATGCAGCATTAGACTTTCCATACGCTGTGATTAATAAAAGGCGTGACATTTTTATTTAACAAATGAACGAAACTTAAACAGCACTGGCTTCATCTGATCATGGGCGCCTAATTTAATTTTTCCCGTTATCTTGGGTTAAATTACTAAAAACGGCTATCTGAAGAAATAAAATATAATTCGAGGACATGGAAAAACCAGAAACAAGGAAAGTGTAACAACTACTTATCAAAATGCTAAAATTTTCTGCAAGTGGAGTACCGTGCTTAGTAGAAAACAGGACTTCGGCACATTATGAGTATTACGTCAGGTTGTAAGAAAGTGATGCAAAAGCTTTTAAATTAAAAGCAATGCTTATAATTAATTCTCTGAAAATATTATATTTTAAAAGCAGTATTAATAGATTTAATTATAACATTATAATTTAAATAATTTTATAGTAACAAGTCGACACGAAGGTGGTAGAAGTATTTTCCTGGAAACTTCACTTCACTACTGTGTTCTGGTCTAAATGCTACAGAAAAAAAAGACGTGTGGCACTCGGGGACTGCCGCGGTAAAGCTATTGAATAGCATTTTTTACCAACTTATGCAATTATAATTATTTATTTATTCTATTTATGTAGTTAAGTCTTTGATATTAAATCAAGTTACACTTTTTGAGCGTGGTGACCGATAAGAAAACAATTTTTTTTTCTCTTATTGAATAAATGAGAAGTTAATATTGTTTAAAATATTTTTAATATCTTACAATATATGTAGGTTATTCAGGAATTTTTATCATTTCGTTAGCAGCTAGTGTACACGCATACGTCTAGTCGCACGCACCCAAACACCGTGCCGAAATCTGCCGAGTGCCGAAGTCTGCCGAACTGAAACGACGTTAGACGATGCACGGCTTCCAACGCCACACCTCCGTGCCCGTCGGAATGGGGAGCGTGAGGTTTTTTCGTTACGGAATTTCTGGATTCGGTCCCCGCGCTCAAGGCCCGCGATAGAAGCTATGCAATAGCTTAATAATAAATGCTTTTTGTTCATTCATATTCAAAACACTTTATACACAAATTTTACAAGTACAGCTATTCACTGTTGTACATAAATACCTATACACCTATATACTTTCTCATAAACAGCTGCTTATGTATTCGTCCGATTTCGGAGCAGCTCGTCTCGATTCGTGCGAGCTTGGTAGAGTCGTACAATACGTCTAGTTGCGCGCACACAAACACCGTGTCGAAGACTGCCGAAAAGAAACGACGTTAGACAATGCACGGCCTTCAAGCCACACCTCCGTGCCCGTCGGAGTGGGGAGCGTGAGGTTTTTTCGTTACGGAATTTCTGGATTAGGTCCCCGCGCTCAAGGCCCTCGATAGAAGCTATGCAATAGCTTAAAAAAATATTACAATACTTACTACGACTACTACCAAGGTCATTTATTAAGCTGTGTAGGGGTGGGATTATAAATATCTTTTTAAATAGAACTACTTTTACGGATTTTATTGCGTTTATTTTGCTTAAATTTTCATACTCAACCTGTAAGGGGCTTTCAGGCACCCATTGTCACGGGTAACTGTGGTTATTGACGCAAGCATTTCAGAGTTAACCCAGAGTACCTATAATTTTTAATTATTAGATCTACGCAGAATGAACTTACTATGTCTTGTAGTCTTGCAATGGTACGCTTGTGTTTAGTTTTAATTTAATTAATTACACGTAGAACACTTTAAAGCGTCTAAAGAACATATGGCTGTCGTGAAACACCAACGCTCGGGAAGTCTTCAGTTTGAGATCATAACCTAGACAGCCCCCCCACCACTACATCAAACTTAGTAGACCACAACTCCTCGCGAAAGAACATTGATATCTGCTAAGGATAATACGCGAGGCTATTAAAATTAAAAAAACATCTCAATTTCAATAGAGAATGAGGCTGGGTACTACCCCTTCTTGGGAGCCTGTAATTAATAAAGTCAAAACTAAACCCAAGCATACCTCTGCACTCTGAGATAGATTTTAATAAAACAAAGACTAAATCCTTCTTGGAAACCTGTAATTAATAAAGTCAAAACTAAACCCAAGCATACCTCTGCACTCTAAGATAGATTTTAATACAACAAAGACTAAATATTACTCGAAGATACGCTTTATAATTTTCGTAACTATTCTTTTGAAAAATATTAGAACTTTAGACGTGATACGTTCGTAAACAACAGAGAAGCAGACAATTTTAAAATTATAGAAAAATATATAACTACTTAGTTTTAGTCCCTCTCAATCATTTTTGTTACAAAAATATAAAATGTACAGAAATCTGCAATTTGAAATTTCTTATGTGTATAGATAGATTTTATTTTAAATAATTTATTATTAACGTGGTATAAATAGTTGAAATTCTAGCTTTGATAATACAAATCAGAAAATTGAGCATTACAAACATACAAATCAGAATCATTAGCAAGAAGATAAGAGAAAAAATGTTTAAAATAAATAAATATTTTAAGATTTACATGCATTGTGAAATAAAAAGGTGGGTGTATGTGGTGTAAGTGCGACATCATTAACACGGACATCAAATTGTAAACTCGGCCAACGTAGTCACGTTTAACTATGGGCATAAATGTAAGAATATTGGTCACATAACTTTGAAGCTTGGTAGAGCCAGGCTGCAGTAATATTATGATTGTAGCACGAATAGGTCGGCTCGATGCGACCTATTTTCACTGCATTCATAATAAAGTGGCATCGTAACTTTACCAAAAAATAGCAATTATATCTAGGTTCACTGATAGTTACTTTTATCACGTTTCCTTCTATAACATTATAAGACTAAATTAATTTATTTTTGCAAGACATGTAAATACCTATCCAAACACGGAACACTTGCTGGTCAACGAAATATAAATAATATAATATATAATATATTTCCATATAAATATGATATATTCCAATCACTCAAAAGTGTTAAATTTACAGAGATTTTACTATTTTTATTGTTATGTAAAACGTTATGGAAGCCAGACAATCTGCAGCTCCCTCATCAAGGGACCCAACTTGAACAAAGCTACTTAAGTGTGAGTGAAACTAAGACGCAGAGGGCGTCGTTGAGAATAGGAACCCGCCAAAGAACTATTGCAGTGACGCAATGCAGCAACACGTAACAAGTATCAACACGACTATCGTCGTACTTACGCCATCCCAAGGTACCCCAATACGATCCCGGTAGACATTTCCACCGGAATACCTCCGTCATTCTTCGTCTTAGGTGCAGCACACCCGCAGATTAGAAAGATAGTCGACGTATGATAACGCCCACAATCGGTAGGGATGTGCAATGCACACGCGCAAGCCGTATTGCTACAACAAACCTACTCCCCACCGGCACTAAGGTGATATGCTCAGGACACGTTTGCTAGGCGTGGCAACTATGGCAAATCCCCCCCCCTATGAGGCAATCTATGGGTGATGCCTATGTACAACAGTGGAGCACGAAACCCGTATTGCTACAAGGAAAAATTGGATTTAATAAATACGATATATTTATTTTATATTTTATTTCCATATTTTTTTCAGAATAAGGATGACAAACGAGCACACAGTCCACCTGATGGTAAGTGGATGCTGTGGCCTATAAACATCTACATTTATTCTTACTGAAGAATCAAAATGCAGATGCGTTGTCATCCCTGAGAACTAAGATGGAATGCCTCATTTCGAGTAAAAAAAGGTCTCCGAATCTCTATACTTCCCATACGAAACACAGCATTATTAAGCTGTTATTTTACACTGGTGTTTTGTGAGAGCGTGGTTCTTCCCCGGTCGAGCCGACCCATTGGTGCTACAATAATAACATAGCTGCAGCGTGGCTCTGTCACTTATATATTTCATAAAGTAGTACTGAAGTGTAGCTCTCTCTGCTACATTCGCTCGATCACTAGACGATCAAAGCCTCCCCGTCACCACTAATCCCAGCTCCACTATTAGTGTAGTGGTGTTGGGAGCAGTGATGCTGGGTTAATAGTGACCGGAATAATACACTGAAGGATGCCGGAAGGTGCTCTTTAGACTATTAGCTATTTAATTTTTGACATCTTTAATATAATGCATTTCCGCAAAGTAACGCCTGATTCCACTAGTTATACTAGAAGATTGTTAAGTCAACAGACGTTATAGGATATTCCAATTCAGAATCTGCAATACAGGATAGCTAAAAACATTTTGACAATGAACACAAAATAATAATTTTAGCAAACAAAAATATTCTTTATTTTGGGATTCGTATCAAGGGCCTACCACTTACCAGCTACACTGTGTCACACGATTGTCAACTTATAATCGGATTAAGAGTAGTTAGGTAGCCCCAGGGGCATTTGTTTCTTGTACCGTAATTGAATAAAATTGTACGGTGTGGCTCAGCTACGAGCACCAACTTTTATATCAACAAATTTTTATTTGAAATGAGCCCCTAATGATAACTCATTCAGTACATTCGGAATCACAACTACTCAAGCTTTATTATTATGTTATGACTTTCAAATGTAACAGAATTGTTACAAAATTTATTCGTATTTCGACAAATTCAAGTATTCATGGTATGAAATTGGCCTTTAATGACGTTTCATACAGTACATTCAGAATCGCAACTCATCGTCTTATTAATTATGATTGTTTTAATTTTGGTTTAAAGAAATTAATTTCTCATAAGAACATACAATGGTTCACTTATAATGACAAAGTAATTATTATACCAAAGTAAAATTAGTAGTCGAAATAAAAATAATTAAAAAGAAATCTAGTGCTGGAAGTGTTATAGTTAAAGCTTATTTACACATGAGGTTACACATATTCAAAAACGATGACATTGTACGTACATATTATCTAAGTTTACTTTTAAACAATTTCATGTTATTGCAATTTTTCATGTCATCTGGTAGTTTATTGAACAGCTGTGCTGCCTCAAACAACAGCGCCGTTCGTGCAGTTATTAATTGTACTTTATTTTTACTTCTTAAGTTGTGTGTTGTTGTTTTTTTTATGTAATTGTATGTTTGACTGAATAGAATTAATGGTAATATTTTTCATTAAGGTACAAGTGCAATAAGTGTATAGTCGTATAAAATTTATTAAATTCGTTTTTTCGTATATTACTTTCGTTGGAGTTAGATAATTATGGTAGAATAATGTTTTGATGATTTTATTTGTCCTTTGAAGTAGTTTAAGATTAGTTTTAGCGGCTGATCACCATATCTCAATTAGATATTCAATATGTGATTTAACTAAAGAGTTGTATATAATTGTACGTACCTTATCCGGAATACAGTTTGCGACTTTACGTAATACACTTAGTATTGACGTCAGTCTTGATTTGACTTGATCAATATGCAATCGCCAAGTGAGCTTATCATCTATCAATATAGTAATAGATCTAGATATTTATCCAGACTTGAACGTTTTATTATTTTATCTTCTTAGCAAGATGTGCAAACTCTGGTAAGGGTTTATTCTTTGTAGAAAATATTATAAAAGGTGTTTTTGACATATTAATTGTTAGCAGGTTATATTCTAACCATTCTCCGAGTAAGTCAAGTTCTTTTTTGAGCGTAGGTTAAAATGTTGTGAAGATTTATCGAAATAGAAGTGACATGTTTCGTCGGCATATAATGTTAGTTGGCTTAGGCTCTTAATATGTAGTATAAAATGTTAATAAACTGCACCGATGACCTTATTCTCATAGATTATTATCAATTAGGTACTTTTGAGCAGTATTAATTACACTTAAACAATTTTTGCTTAAAAAAATAAACTTTTTCATAGGTCGTGCGTATTTTTGGGGCTGTGTTTTAAAAGCGTATACATTTCCATATAGAAGAATTACTGACTCTTGGGAGTCGAGAAACTGATATAATTAGCTTGTGCCTGTTCCATTTGTAATTAAATATTTTTTGTGTACATACATAATTCTTTCGAAAATGTACTGTGAGGCCAAAATGATCAAATATATTTATTTACATTTTCTCTAAAGGACTCCTTCAGACTTAGGTCATAAGTTGCTCTCTTATGCAAAACAAAATAAGTTTAAGTGTCCCTCACCTTACTCCACAGCAAGATTCCGTATAACATTATGCTATAGAACTTACTAAAATAAACTTGTCTAAGTGTTATAATACATGAAAGATCTTTAATCTTTTGACAGCATATGCTTCAGAACTCTTTGCTAGCTAGTTTTGATGTATGGGAGTCCTATTAAAGCTTCGCGTCAACTGTAATTTCGATAAAAACGATAGAGTCAACAAGTCTCAGCTCTTTACCACTTAAAAGCACACTGGTATTCACCTGTTTAAAAATGGGTATTTGTAAGTTTTATAAATTCCATGTTGCCATGCTTTTACTACATAGTTTGTAACAAATTAATGTCGGAAACAGAAATAAAAAAAATAAACGTGAAGTCTGTATTTCTTGGGAGGAAGGGGGGGCGTTTTGTTAAATACTATATAATTATGCACACTTATGTGTAACATATTGCCTAGGAGTCTATCCACTCCCTGTGAGCTCTGTGATTAACGTTAGCCGTTAACTGATACAAATCTACAAATTCGTCAAATATCCTCCTATTTACTCATTTTCGTGAGCGCTGTACATATGACAAATATTACCTTTATTTATGAACTCGAAGGTGACTATGTCAACCGTAACAATTTTATCGTCCATGTTAAATAATGTCGCGCACATGTATTATCTTACATTTTACTTAATGACTGTGGGACTCAATTATTGTGACGGAATCTTTCTTATAAATGTTAATTAAACAACACATATATTCGTATAATATGTTAATAAAGACTCGGTTAAAAATGTACGCTATATTTTAATTAGGTTATAGAAGGTATATAGGTACATGGATTGCGATTTGATTCTGGTTTGGAGTATGTACTGAAATGATATCTTCACCATCCCGTTTTTATTTATATTATCAGTTAATGTAAACAAATTATCAGAGCATCCCCGTTTGCAGTAGCCATGGGAATTCAAAGAATGATTGTCAAATATTTTGTATGTTTGATTAATTCCATAAGGGTTTTAAAAATTTCATGGAATTTAAACTGGTTGATATGCGAGTTGGACCAAAAAATCATTGTGGTAATAATATTAAAATTGTATTAAAATATTAAAATAATATTAAAATAGATCCAGAAATCAAACATGCGAAGCCAATCCTTAATACATCGTATCGTATCGTCAATAAACGTCACAAAAGTTTTTCGCGGCTTGAGTCACATTTTTCCCTTTTTTGTAATAAAACATCAGAATGTATCGAATTTCTTTGTTTGATTCACTCATATTGGTGGACGGAAAAACAATTGAATAATGCCAAATTTATGAAAATAAAATAAGAAAAAACTATTTTCACGACTTTATTAGCTTGTTAATTCACGGAGATCCCAGATAAAAGTGAATTATATTCCTTGGTTTTCACAGAAAGATCATGAAAAAAAAACATTAAAATTGAGTAAATTAAGCTTACCTGCAGCTGACTTCGAAGAACTAAAAGTAACGAAGTAATTTTCATTTTTGAATTTTCTGGGTAATCTTTATTTTTTTATACACTGTCTTAGCAACGCTCTCGAGCTTATTATGAGGAGGTTATTTTATTTTTTTGGTATTTTCATGTTAGCTTTTATTTTTATCAAGTGTTTTATCTTATTGCATACAATATCTTCTCTTAACTACTGCAAAATAGATAAAAGTTTGCATCTTTGCCAAATTTCCTAAGCATAATAATAATCGTACGTTTCGAGCTATGTTTATCTTTATACAAACAGACGTTTAGTTTTACGAGGCTGCAGTACGTTGAAGTTCGGCTGCAACTGATTGCATGTTCACAGTCACGAGTCAGTTGGCATGTTTAGATTGGAATATCCAACATTTTGTACGCTGCGTTACAAATTGATCAAATATTATGCTCTTATTAATAGATTAGAACTGGATCACATTCTATGTTTCTTTTTATTACACGTGTATCACAGCAAATACTATATAGAAACCTTACAAACAAAACAAAAATAACACACTGCTAAACAGAGTTAGTATAGACAAAAAATAGAAATGTTCGATATAAAACTAAAACCAAGACCACATTTTCAAGAGTGACATTAGTCATATGGCAGCCAATTTCGCGACTCAGTGGCATTTTACACACGCGCGTTTCTATTATCATCATCATCATTACAGCCCTTCACAAGTCCACTCCTGAACATAGGCCTCCCGCAAGGTATGCCGCAAAGCACGGTCCTGAGCCACCTGCATCCATCGACTTCCTGCATGTCTTACCAGGTCGTTACACCATCTAGTGGGGAGTCGCCTACACTACGCCTACCGGTGCGAGGCTGCCACTCGAGAACCTTTCTTCTCCATCGGTTATATGGTCTTCGAGCTATATAGCCGGCCCATTGCCGCTTCAGCTTAGTTGAGCTTCAGTTTGAGGTATACCTGACGAGAAGATGTGCCGTAATTTCCTGAACGCTGCCCAGCCGAGTTGAATCTGTCGATTGACCTCTCGGTCAAAGTTGGACTTACCTAGTCGGACTATTTGTCCCAGGTAAACGTACTCGTCAACAACTTCGAGCATAGTGCTCCCAACAACTACTAGCATAGGTGTGACATGGACATTAAACATGATCTTTGTTTCGTCCATGTTCATCTTAAGGCCTATCCGTTGGGAGACACTAGTGAGGTCATTGAGCATAGTGCTTAGGTCCCCCAGCGATTCTGCCATAAGGACTATATCGTCGGAAAATCGAAGGTGAGTGATGTACTCGTCATTGATTTTAATACCGTATCCCTTACAGTCCAGTAGTTTGAAAACGTCTTAAAATGGTGTGTTTCACTTTATATTTAAATAAATTTTAATTTCAAGCTCAGTGCAGTATTATTTCGGTCAATATTATAATCTTGCGTATAAAGCTTCCTGCCTTAAGCTGTTAAGTAGTGTTTGCGTCATTGATAATGAGCAATATACACTCTTTGGCTACACCAGCAATTAATAAATTTATCTCGTTCTTAACAGTCTTAACTGTGCTATAATACATTAGCATACAATATTTGTATAGCACAATTACAATATTTAGCGTTTGACACATCACACAGCATGCTCGGCAGTTCTTCATTCGAACACATAATTACGTATTTAAACGTTTAATTAAGCGAAAATAATTTTGAAGATATGTTAAACCCTTTTTATATTAGCTGGGTGCCTAAAATTATTTAATAAAATTGGAGATATTTTTTGAATCCTTATAGAAATAATCAAATATTTAAAATATTTTTGCAATTGCCATGGCTGTTGTAAACGAAATAATAAAATAATATTCGGTTTACTGCACACACTCGATTCTAAAATATATGGTATAACTATAATTTCAAATGATTTTATAAATAAAATTGGTATGTTGAAGATAGCAACGCAAACTCCATACCAAAACTACACTTTTTTGTAATTAAATAATTAATATTTGCAATTCAAATATTATGTAAGTTGATCGTTACCACGAACAATTATTTCTCAGGTTTCATTCATTTTTCATTGGCATTCTTGTTCAGTATTAAGCGAAAGAATAATGTTGTTCCGCTTTGTTCAAAAGATAGTTCAGATTTTATATGATTATCATTTGGCCTCCGTAGATTATTGTTCAGTTTAATTAGGTCTGAGATGCCTAGGTTCGAAAAGCCGATTTCGGGAAGTAAAAGTGACAGACGGAAGCACCGAGGAACATCATAAGTTCTCACATACATTACGGAAAAAGTTTTTTTTAATTAAGTCACACGCAATTCAAAGTATTAGGTAAATTGTTCAAATTAAATTAATTTTCTGTGTTTATGAACATTGCTATGGAAATGAATGTGTAGCGATGTATGATAAACTCTGTCGCGGTTGGCGTTACGACATTTTTTTTTTTACTTTTTGAAGTGAACTGATTACCGATTAAAACATTTATTCTAAACAACTTTATTTAAAACGACTGGACGTCTTTAAAAGAGTTCTAGAAAATTTTCTTTTCTTCAGTGTAGGCGTAATATTATAATGACAGAGTGCGAGTACGAGTGTGTGGCCTGCGTTTTACACTTACTGTCATGTATAGCCGAAAAAATTTTTAGTACTTTAAGAAAAAGTATTTCCATTAATCATTGTTCTTAAACTAATATTTGAGATCTAAGCATCTTATCGCAAAAAACGAAAAATGTAAGACTTTGGCGACTTGTTCCATCACAGGTAGGGCAAACATCTATTCTAAGGAGGTGTCGAATTTATGATCCACAAGCATTGATATACAAAAAATCCTTTTTTTTTTTTTGGATTTTTTGTATATTAATGTCCACAAGTATTAAAAATGGGAGTGTATCGATGAGAGTTGCATACCTTATACTTATAATCACCAAACATATATTTTTAACTTATTCTAATTTTAAATTTATACAAAAAAAATATTATGTTTTAATTGTAATATTATTTATGACTAGAATAGTCAGTATTATCCCACCAAAAACATTCTGTAAAAAAACTAGCCAAGTCTCGATGGAGCTGCTTGTTTATCTCTAAAAAGTAATGAAATCTAGACAAAGTCGTGCCAAGTCTAAGGTTCCTTAGTGCGATTTCTTTATTATTATAGTTAATGTTGTGTGACTTGGCCGTTGAAGGGTACACAAGGGTACAAAACCAGGTGCTACATGACACCCTTGCACCAATCTGTCGTCAGAACCGCTACCCATTGACAATGGAAAATTGCCACTTGGAAAACGTTGATTGAATAACCAGTCAATTATAGGCGTCAAATCGACCACCGACCTAACATAAAATAGACGTACAGACGGACTTCTATCAATGATTCGAAGTCCGCCTGTACTGGAAATAATTTTTTATACTGTTTGTTTCAAGCTCGCCTATACAAAAGCATTATTGGAATACGCAGCTTTATCAAGCCTACAATTGACTGGTTATTCAATAAACGTTTTCCAAGTGGCAATTTTCAATCGTCAATGGGTAGCGGTTCGGCGACAGATTGATGCAAGGGTGTCATGTAGCACCTGGTTTTGTACCCTTGTGTACCCTTCAACGGCCAAGTCACACAACATTAACTATAATAATAAAGAAATTGCAGTAAGGAACCTTAGACTTGGCACGACTTTGTCTAGATTTCATTACTTTTTAGAGATAAAGAAGCAGCTCCATCGAGACTTGGCTAGTTTTTTACAGAATGTTTTTGGTGGGATTACACTTCTTTTTATAGAAACGTGAGCACATTGATTTATTTTATTAGATTTTCTTATTCGACACATTCTTTTTCTTTTTAGGAGTAATTTTTTTATTATTACAAATCTTTCTTTACTTTTTTTCCGGTTCTGATTCTTGTACAGTAGCAACAGTTTTTCGTATTGCCCATTCGCGTTCATTATTTATTCTTTTAGACGGTTTAGACGGTTTAAAATCTGAAAGATCGGCGCGGTATTTACGCCTAAGCCGGTTGTATTTGGTGATCGCTGAAGCTTGAGCTTTTATACTCTTGAAGTCAACATTTATGAGGTGCATCCCATGAAGATTGGTTTCTCGTGAAAGCGCCACGTAGGCTTGGTCACAAGTGAATATGGAGACGCCAATGTCCATGAGGGCATTATTTATACTTAGACCTTGGCTCTTGTGAATTGTTAGGGCATACGCCACACAGATTGGGAATTGTTCCCTGTACACGTATGCCCGGGGTATGATCTCAAATTTTGACTTAATAGGCAATAATTCGTGAATCAAATTATTAGCGAATTTTACTACCAATTGTTTAGTCTTTGTTTGGTCTTCCGGGTCCCACCTCACTTTTTGTACAATGCCTAATGACCCATTCACTAAACCTAACCTAACATCAATATTTCTTCTAAGCATGAATTTAGCTCCCTCTTTAATGATTATAATTTCTTCCAGTCCAGCAGTCATCGACGCATCATCTTCATATTTTTGTAAACACGCCCGGGCTTTCGTTATCATACATTTTGAACAATCCAAGGAATCTTTAGCAACTAACTTTATCTCGGGGTGGGGAATCGCTTTTAACATAGCATTATTTAACTGCATATACATATTTCTAGTCGGTAGTAAACAAACTGTATCTTCTGGTAAGTCTAGTGTAATTTGTTTATATAACCTTTCTCTTACTGCGCCCGCCGTAACAAAAAACAGCTTTGTCACCTCAGCTGGCGGCACTTGTTATAAACATTTATGTTTCTCACTTATGTTTAAAGAGGTTTTTGTTACAGTTATTTAAAGCCGATAAGATTTTCGATAAGCAGAAACAATAACCATAACATTTAAATGTTTATTTTATTTTGTACAGCTCTTTGTTTCTAACGGATCTTGATAAAGTGTACTTACTGAAAACAAATTTTATTTTATGAATGAAATATCATAAGTTTTTATTTTATTTTTATGTCTTTACAATCAATACAACATATTCTTCCTAAATGAACTGAAATTATGCATGTAATAATTATAATAATTCTAATTTTTAACTTGCATACATTTGCTAAAAATTCGACAATAGACAGTTTACGCGCGCTTTGTAACCTCATTTTCAAAACATTTTTGTGTATTTATTATAGCGTCTTCCTTTATTTTTCTTATACAGTCATATAGATATAACATTTAGCAATTCCTAGTAAAAGTATTTACTATGGTATTCCAATAAGAAATATACTATTGTTATCTTATTAGAAATCTTGACCGTTATGAATTGTTCGCGTAGAGGTTTTTTTGATTCTACTTTTTTTATCAATTGAAACATAAAAAGTTACTGTTGTTGTAACTTAGATCATTCAAAAACATTACGTAGTAAAGATAAATAACATTACTTACAGTTTTTAGAAAGAAAATCTAACTAAAATCACAATCACAAAACTTCAACGATTACGCAACTAACAGCACCTACAACACAAAAGCGAATGGCTGTTATATTTGATTTTGTCTATGTAACCGAGTGAATATAATTCTTCAGAATACTCTTTAGTTCGTTCAGAATCGAATGAAATAGTGTCCAATTGAAAATATACTGTATTTTTATATAAATTGATGAAGAAAATAGCAGCACGTAATGCAGACATGAATTCATGTCCGCGGTACTCAACGGTCTCGTCGAGATGAATTCATGTCCATGATACTTTAAGGCCGAATACGAAGAGAACTAGCGAAAATTAATGTATTTCTCTTGACTAGAACTTTGACGTGAAGTAATTCTAAGCTTTAAAATATTTTTGTAGGTTTGTTCGGGTCCTTCACAAGGTTTCCGTCATTTTAAAATTTTAAAATAAATGAATATACCAACAAATAAAAAAATGTTAAGAAATGATATACAAAATTATTGTTCTTCCAAAACTCTGACAATTTTAATTTAGGAAAAATTCTTTTTACGTAAAAATGTTTGTATTGTGATTCCGAAGGTACCTGCTATCTTTATTTTTTTCTTTATACAAAATATTATTTAATAACATAATTCGTTTTAATTAAAAACACCTAATAATAATATCGTATATTGCCAGATAAAAGTTTGCCGTAATAAATTACCAGGCGCTTCGACGTGTGACGTAAGGTAACAACAGTCGATGTGTCTGTAGCGAAAATCGTTAATTTAGTGTTTTATACGCGTTTAAGTGACTATAAATGTAAATATGGGTAGGAAAAGAAATAAATGTTACCTAAGTGGTAAAACAAAGAGAGTTTATACTGTATTTTGAGGTTAATACTTATATTTTTGTAAGGTAATTTTTTGTTTTATGCTGCCTAATAGGTTGCATTTTTACTCATACTTTTCTATTTTCAAGTGAGAAACACAAAAAATGTATATATCAAGACCCAGTCGGAAAAGAATGTACAGAGTAGTGCAAGCACAGAGACCGCAAATAGTGTCATATTCAATGTATTGTCCGAAAGCATGGGGTAAGTACATAATTAAGAAAAAACCGAAATACTTGTGATGTGATATGATGTGAAGTGATTGACCAGTCGGAGTAGTCTTGTGAGAATTTACATACACAGTACCTATCCCCACTATGAGGCAATCACTGACTTTTTAGTTTTTTTTATTTATTATTTATGCAATTTGCATTACGGCATCTTGTAAGACTCACAAGAACATTTTCAGTTATATGAGGTTCTTTACGTACGATGCACCAATTAAGAAAAAAAATCGTTATCAATTCAACAACTTTTCGAACAATATTTTATAACGAATAAAGTACAGAATTTATAATCTATAGGAACTAATATTATAAATAAGAAAAAATTATTTAAGAAGTAAGCAATGCTCCCTGTGTTGTTTATTACTCTGCATACTCGGTCAAATATAATATAATCAAAGCCCGTACGGCTTTGATTATAGGTATTATACATGTCTATATAAACAAAGCGTACCGGCGGCGCGTGGTTTGCTGCGAAACGAGCAAGGTCATTCGCGTTGTATTCGGCCTTAAAGGAATTTGAGTAATGTTCGAGTAGAATAAAGTTAATCGTTCGAATATTTTTACTTGTAAACTTGTAGGTATAAGTATAAAAGCCAATCTAGTGTTATCCAGAGTTTTCCTTTAATTTTATTTATATGCGTATTAAAAGCAGAAGGGGAGGCATTTACCCAGCAGTGGGACGCTATAGGCTAGATTAAATTAGATGTGTCCCACTACGCTGGATTTTTGCAATGACAGTAGAGTTTTATGTACCAATGGTAGAAGGGGGCATTACCATATCTCTAATACAGCTGAGACCAGCTGAGGGTTCTTCATCAGATAATTTAGACCTTCGATTTTTGACATCAAATGAAGCGGCCCACCAAGTTGAATATTTTTTTGTAAAGGCGGTATGTTGATCTCTTCTAATAGTTTGGTTGGGCTCTTGTGTTTTCTAATCAGGGTCACCAGGTACTCCAGATGTTCGATTATCCTAGTTTTTATAGTTTTCCCTTTATGCGGCCATTAAACCCTAACTCTGTACCAAATTTCAGCTCTCTGAGTTTATGGGAAGTACTAGTTCTATTTTGATGATCATGAGTGAGTGAGTGAGTGTCTAAAATGCGAAACTTTGCTTTCGATTAACTTCGGAACTAAATGACCTACAGACTTGAAATTTTGGATTTTAAGTATGTGATTATAGTTTACTGGATGACGAAAATTTCTGCGTTCTGGTATTATCCAGAGGTTCTCAAATAGGGGCCTGAAAATGCGGCGAAATGGTTCCAGTAAAGGATGGCCCTGCAGTGTTTGCTTCGCGCTCGACGGGGGCACTGCCGTGCCCCCGATGAACATTTGTATCTAGATTTTATTTCTTTCGCATGCCGCAGCGGTACGGGTGAAACATTATAGGATTTAAGGCATTTAAAATAATATACAAAATGCCGATAAAACCAAAACATCCTTTTTAACGAGCAATATTTTATCGCGGCAGTCTCCAAGGGATTATGCCATAAGGACCTTAAAAGGTGTAAAATGCCAACCGGCATTGTTAAATTCTATCGCAGCAATTATTTTGAATACAAGAAGACAAAAAATAATAGAATTCATAGGTAACCTAACATTAAATTGTCAAAATCGTATTAATATATTATAT
Source organism: Parnassius apollo (assembly GCA_907164705.1). NCBI lineage: Eukaryota > Metazoa > Arthropoda > Insecta > Lepidoptera > Papilionidae > Parnassius > Parnassius apollo. Next base: position 10,897 of record CAJQZP010001109.1, on the reverse strand, counting down.
TGCTAGACTTTTGTACAGAGGTGGTGCTATGCGCAACGTTTCAACAACGAAACAATGGTCTGTAGGCCACACAAATATTTATTTTTAACGGGATTTGAACCCGTTACCCACAGTTCAACTGTTTAATTGTTAGGAACTGTGTTGCTGAGCCACCATTTAAGAAGGAGGTTATAAAACAACAGATAAAAATACTCGATATGAAACTATCTCCCCGTTCATTAGGAATTCCCCAAGCGTTTCTTACCTTGCAATAATTTTATTTATTAAAGCTAGTAACTTATATTGTAAGCAAGGCCTTTTTCAAAACTACCTAGTAAATAATAATAATAGGTTTTGCCCGCGTTTTATCTGCATAGAGTTTGGATAGACACATAATTTTAAAAAAACCGCAGCTTAAGTATTTTTTTGATATGACACATCATACTGTGAAATTAATGTCCAAAGTAGCTTGTTTATTTATCGCTAATTCCTCAATGAATCCTTTGAACTTGAACTTAGATTATATTAGAGTTTTGAGAACCGAGGAAGTTTGATTATTATGTTAAAAGTTTAATTTAAAATCTCTGTATATTTAAAGCGACTGTCTCTAAATTGATAACAGTTTGATAAACTTTGTGACTGATGGAAAGCTTTCGTTGAAACCTCGTACTTAGACGCACATTACAAACTATTTATCGATTCTAAGCTTGTGTTACTCTTATCAAGGTTCAAGGGCAGATTAGTAGATTTCGTGGCTAAGTCAAAAGTACTAATACCTTAGCCTTATTACGAAAAATATTTTAGGCACCGACAACTATTAAGAGAACTTTGATATTGTGATTTTAATTCGTCGATATAAAAGTTAAAAATGACATTTAAAAAAAGTAAAAGCCGAATTCAGAGGACTTAAAATACTCAAATATGTTTTACATCCTCAAGTTTTTAGTTTAATGCCTTTAATTCTTCCCTGTTATCTTAGAACCGACAAACAAATATGAAATTATTTTTTTTTTCAATTCTGTATTTTTGATTGGCCTTTTACTTTTTATAACAAGGTATTTTTTGGAAGTACCTAAAATTTTAAATAAATACTAGTTTTAAGGATTTTATCGCGTATATTAAATTATTTTATATTCCCGACGTTCCAAGCACTATACAGCACCTATGGTCACGCCGCAAGCTGGCAGAAGTCGAGCGTGTGCCTGCTGTGCTGCCATATGTCAGAGCAGTCACTGACAAGATTGGGTACATCTTGAATCGTGCTTCCACTTAAAACATACTTCAAGCCGCTAAGATTAGTCAGCTTTTAACAGCAGTCAAATGTAATTTGCCTCTGCAAGATGCCGGGGTGTACAAGCATAATTGTTATTGTGTTCTCTCCTACATAAGACAAACTAAAAGATCCACAAAACCCTCGTGAAAGAACACATATCTGATGTGAAGAATTGACGCTCCGGGAAGTTTGCAGTCTGTGAGCACGTACAGGATTGCCCCCATCACTACGTCAGCTGATTGACCACAAATCCTCGCTTAATAATGCCGACTTCTTCCAATGATGATTAGCGAGGCTATTGAAATAAAAAAAACATCCTAATTTCAATAGAGAAGATGGCTGGGTACAGGCATCTGCTTGGAGACCTATAATAAATTAAATTAGAATCCGACCCAAGCATAAAATTGCAAGATTTCATTATACTATTAGTTCAAACTGTGCAGATCGGAACAAAATTCTGGTGGTAGTCGTGATTAACAATGATATTGGGACGTCGAACATCTTATTTCCCCCGTGACCATGGGTCATATAAAGTGCTCGAAACGTCGGGAATATAAAATAAATTAATATACGCGATAAAATCCGTAAAAACTAGTTTTATTTTAATGTCTAGTATTTGCTTAAATATAAGAAACTATTAATTTAAATTTAATTATTTATAAATTATTCAGCGAGCAAGCAATATGTATGAATAACTATAATGTTATAGATGACGCTATACAATCTCGCTAACACCAGACGCAAAAGGCCGGCGACAGGCAGCAGCATCAAAGCTGTCAGGCGTTTGGTCTGCGATATGGTCTGTATTACGATCGTCAATCTACTTTCCGAGCGTGACAATTCGGATAAATCCTTTTAACAACGTGAAAAATCCATATTCAATTTTGGACTTGACTTCTGCGAGCTAGCGAAGAAGATGACATGAATGTAGATGAAAAGTGAAAAGCAGTATATTTTGTAATACGTATAAATACGGAAACGTCAATAACTGTGCAGTGTACTAATTGCTTTATTTTTTTTATTTACCAATAAGCATTTAAAGCCCACGAAGGGAGTAAAGGAACCGTATAAACGGGTACTTTATTCTGATTTTTATTTAATTTAATCACCCGTAGCAGTTTAGCGTTGTACTTGTTCTTTATTCGTAGCCAGCCTTAAATGCGAGTGTATTTGTAGAGCTGCCAATTTTATTGTAATTTGCTTCAGAAATAGTTTGCTGCACAACAATTTGTTGAACTATCGTAGCCACTAATAGAAGATTAAATTAATTGTTTTACTTAGTTGAAATGAAATTATGGGAAGGAAATATAAATATATTTGTATAAATGTAATAATTTCCTGTTGGCATGTAGTAAATTTGATTATTTTATGAAAAAATATCCGGCAACAATTTACATCGAATCTGTTGATTGCATGTTTGTATGGGATGACTGTTGTGAAAATATACTCTATCGTTTTAAAAAAAATCATGATATTTTATAGAATTTCATATAGTCCGTCTGTTATTACCATATTTTAAAAACTAAAACATATTCAAGAGTAAAGCGGTAACTTTATACCAATATTATTTTCGATTCAAATTTTGTTCATTGTCGGAAATAGTTTTGTAATGTTTCACTTTAATAGCGTTGTTTTTTAAATCCGGTGTTCGCTTCAGCTGCATGACTTTTGAATTTATTGAAAGTTTAGTAGACTGTGAAGGTGAAAGAAAAGTGCAAAAACAGAGTTTCAATGACCTAATTAAAGGAAAGAATTCTTCAATTAAACCTTTAAAGTAAAATTCAAAACTATTTGGTAATTGAAGGGCACAGACAGCGTTCCGTTTCTGAAAGTATTTTGGAAGCAAAAACCGTAAAATTTCCACCAAAGAAATGGTAAATTTTACCACTAATCGTATCATTTTGTAGGCCTATATCCAACAGCAAACTTCAACTTCATTAGCGTATAAAAGGCAATTGTTAGACATAAGCCTAATTGTAATGTTTTGGGTCGAATTTACTGGGGAAGAACCACGTTTTCACATGATACCAGCGTAAAATAGCGGCTCAATGCTGCTGTATTTCTCAAAGTGAGTGTAAAGAACCGAAAACCCCTGTAACAGGTGACTATGCATCTGCATTTTGATTTTTAATTGAAGATAGATTAAGATGTCTGTGGGATATAGAATTTACTTACCATCAGGTGGACTGTGCACTCGTTTCTTACTCTTATCCTTTATAAAAGTCTAGGTACTTAAAGTCTCGCACATCTTTACGGCATTTCTTCGTGAAATTCCACGTCACGTGGGGTATCTGAGATTTTTGACGTCCAAATGTCATAGTTAGCTCGGCCGCCTACCAAGTATAGTAAATATGCTATATATAATTTATGAAAGAGACCTGTGTTTAACAATGGAATTTTGATGCTGTAACTTTAACAGTAGTGAACGTTACTTTATATGTGTTTATGTGCGTGGCAGATGGTACATCTGCTTTTCTACCTAGCACTCCTTGTGACCATTTTTTACCTATTTCTTCTGCTTTACATCTTTAGAGCTGTGTTTTTGTCTGAAAAGCATAGTAAAGCAGCATAAATACAGCCGTGTCACCTTAGTGCTCATAGGTTAGCACAACTGTAACCTCCTTTGTTTAAATTTGTTTGCAGGTATCCGCGGACTATAGAACCCGGTTAACAACTTGTGGTCAATAAGTTCATTTGTCTTATCAGTTAAAAATTAGACAAATATTACCGAGATATGTTGCGAAGTGCGATAGTTCATCAACTCGTCGTATGAAAGACCATTTTAAACATAGTACCAGTTATATCTGCGAACGAGTAATTTATTTAAGAATGTTTATAAAGTGCAGTGTGTTCAAAACGACATTCCATGCAGGAATATGGACTTACTTTTTGCAATTAGAACTTCATTTGAAATCGCTTAGATACTTATGTTCAGTTTAATCATTTTTGTGCCTAAAATTTACGCTAAGCTATATGCAGCCTTGTAGAATGACATGGTAAATAATCATAGTTAGTTAACACGTAACATAAACTTCTTTTAAGTTGCTAAGCTTGCTAATTAAGAAGTAAATGTTGATTTTTATACTACTTTTTAGTGATTTTAAATGTCATACAACTATACTTGAACTTACTACAACAATTAATGAATAAATTTTAAAATGTCTAAGGAAAATGTACAATTATTGAAAAGTTAATAATATTCAGTTAAAGATTCTTCAATTTTTCAGAAATTTCCGTCGAAGATGTCTATGATGAACGACAAATACTAACTTCGTCGAACTTGCATTTGTAATGCGGCCCTCTACCGTCTAGATTTTGCATTAAAAGCCCGGCTTCATCGCTGTTTGAGTTTGATGGAAACATTTGTAACGTAAAACAACGGAAACGAAAAGGAGCTAAATGAACCATCCTCGATTAAGAAACAAAAAGAAAATGCGAAGATGCGTTGCCACCGTTGAGGACTAAAATGGTCATCTGGTGGTTCGATCGTCATTCTACCCACCAGGTGTGGCGATCAAGGCAAGTGCTCCATATAAAGAAAGAGGCCAATGTCTAGCAGCGGAACTTTACGAGTTGGTGAGGAAGAAGCAGATTTACAATTAATGATTAATCTTTGTCTGGATTGAAATAATTGTTAGGCAATAATGATATGCGAAATCAGATACCGTAAAAAATCGTGATAAGTAATAACTTTTCTTATATTTACTCGAACATTACACATTTACTAATACTAACTTTACAGATTTTATCGCGTTAAATTTATATAGTTTTTAATTTCCAACGTTTCAGTTGCTTTCTAGCACCCATGGTCACGGGGGACTGAGGTGACTGACATCCCAATGTCAGTGTTAACCCGGAGTACCTTCAGCTTTTTAGTTACTATTAATGGTCCGATCTACACAGATTCAATTCACTGTGTCTTGAAGTCTTACAGTGGTATGTTTGGGTTTAGGTTCAACTTTATTATTTATAGGAACCCATGCAGGTAGTATTACCCAGCCTCCTTCTCTATTGAAATTAGGATTTTGTTTAAATTTCAATAGCCTCATGTATCATCCTTTGTAGAAATCGATGTTCTTTCGCGAGGATTTGTGGTCTATCAAATCTGATGTTATGGTTGTATGGAACGTTGATGCTTCACGCCAGCTATATGTTCTATTACGCTGGTTCTAGTTGATCTTTTGGTTTGCCCTATATATGAGAGACCACATTCGCAATCAAGCCTGTACATTGCTGCATCTTGTAGAGGAATATGACATTTGACGGATTGTAAGAACTGATTAACTTCTTCGGCGGCTTGTAACATATTCTTATAGAAGCTCGCTTCAAGATGTAGCCAATCTTGTCTGTGACACCCGAAACGTCGGAAACTAAAAATCATATACATCAAAAGCGATAAAATCCGTAAAAGTAGTTTTAATCAAGTAATATCTTTTAAATTATAACTCATAACATGTCACGAAATTTCGAATAAATTTCTCTTTTTCAAACATTTTATAGTCAAACAATTTAATTCATTTATAAGATTTTGCGAGTATATCGTCAATATTTTCGACCTAACATTATGAAAAAAGTACCAAGATTTTATATTAATTATTCTTAATAGTTATTAATGTTTCATCCTCAAGGAAATGAAATCTCACTTGTTATTAGAACGCAAGGCCAATCCAATTTTCAATAGTGATGCCTCCTAAGATCACTGCGAATACCATGGACGATAAATTATGTAATGTTCAACAAAGATTCCATAAATAACAATCGTATTTTCAAAAATGATATGTCATTTTTGAAAAAGCGATCGTGTTGTAGTGCATACCCCAGGCAATTTCACGACGCTGCACATTTTACACACGCGCGTATCTATAAAAAAATAAAATACTGAGCAGCTGATATTTCCAATAGGTATAAATATATTCCCCTGGTGTTTTTGATGTTCATGGGCGGCGGAAGACACTTAACATCAGGTGAACCGTATGCTCGTTTGCCCCCTATTCTATAAAAAAAGATGTTTTGTTATGAATGCAGCCTAAGTAAAAATGTGCAGGGCCTGCTACATCTACTCAGGCTACTAAGTCTAAATTATTAGATCAGCGACAAGGATACTCCCTCATATATGATTTTTGTGCAATTTGTGTGAAAAACTTGTTTTTGTATGGTAGAGCCATGCTGCAGTTATATAGTAGTGTTACGCGCCTTAGTCGACGGCACTAGTGCCATCTAATCTCGAACCGAAGAACTAAACTTCTTGAAGTTGAAACTCGAACTCTCGGTACCTTGCGCGTGTTTACTTAAATATTCTGGATATTTCCGTGCTAATTTATATAAATAGGCGCTGCAAGATGCGATCGGGGAAGTATTGAATTCGGCGAGACAAGCGAAGCTTCGGAGCGAAATAAAGTGAATTAGTGTGATTAATTATTAGTGTTTTAAGTTTTAATTTGTGTAAAGTAAATTAAAGTGTTAATTTAGGTAATTTTATCGGCAATTTTTATTGTCACGAACCTCAAGCTCGTAACAATTGGTGTCAGAAGTGGGATAAAATCATGCCGATTTTACCTAGGGAGGAAACGGAGGGTGTCCGTACCCGAAGTCAACGCCAGCAGGAGACGGACTAAAGAAGATTTGGTGGTGCAATGCCGCAGACGTCGGAGGGCCAGCCGACGGCTGCAGGCCCGTCAGTAGCTCCTACATCTGCAGTACCTGACTTAGGTGCTCTGATGGTGATGCTGCAGGAGCAGGCTCTCCGACAGGAGGAACAGGCCCGCCGACAGGAGGAACAGGCCCGCCGACAGGAGGAACAGGTCCGTCGTGTGGACGAGCAGCTGCGAGGCGGACAGGAGGAACAGGCCCGCCGATTGGAAGAGCAGCTGCGGGGGCAGACAGGAGGAACAGGCCCGCCGGCAGGAGGAACAGGTCCGCCGGCAGGAGGAACAGGCCCGTCGGCAGGAGGAACAGGCCCGTCGTTTAGAAGAGCAACTCCAACGCGATAAGGAAGAGTAGATGCATGAAGGACCTTCACGCTATCTTCGGAAAAGAGATACGGGAGGTGAAGGATAAGGTTACTCAACATGACAACCGCCTGTCGGAAGCTGAAATCCGAATCGACCAAGTAAACGATCAGGTTGACAACGTAATGGCTGACGTGAAGAAAACGCTGGACGACCTCAAACTTGGGGATGGAACAACACCTCCCGTAGTAGCTACAACACCTTCGCTACGTTGGTTCAAGGTGCCACCGTTCGATGGTACCTCTTCCTGGTCAGCCTACAAAATCCAGTTCGAGGCTCTTATGAAGGCGAACGGCTGGAATAAAAGTCAGGCCATGACTGCTCTCACACTAGGCCTGCGCGACCAGGCCTTAACAGTTCTGGAAGCTCTCGGTGAGGAAGTGACTTATGAGCAACTTCTTGAGGCATTGGAGGCGAGATATGGCAACGCTCACCTGGAACACGTCTTTCGTGCGCAGCTTAAAGATCGCGTGCAGCGCATCAACGAAAACCTGCAGCAGTGGGCTCTAGAGGTGGAGAATCTGGTGCGAAAAGCATACCGGTCTGTACCTGCGCTCATTGAAGGGAACCTGGTGCAGACATTCATAGACGGCATCCGCGACCTGGAAGTCAGAGCTGCTGTGAGGCTCTGGCACCACGAGACGCTTAAGGACACCTTGGCCCATGCACTGGAGGTGGAAGCCGTGCGGCAGGATCATCGTTCCCATCGCGTCAGGGGGTTGCAGCAGCTACAGTTCGCGACCGCAACAAAGGATATAGCCCCTAGGTGCTATGGCTGTGGGGAAAGGGGCCATCTTTGCTCCAGCTGCCCTAAGCGAATTTTAGAAAGGAGAGCTGATCGATCTCGAGAGGGTAGAGCAGCTAACGGCACTGCCTGGCGGTGGCAGGATCGTCGTCCCCCTCGCGCTAGGGAGGTTGCAGCAGTTACGGTTCGCGACCACAATAAAAGATACAGCCCTAGGTGCTATGGCTGTGGGGAAAGGGGCCATCTTAAATCCAGCTGCCCTAAGCGAACCCTAGAAAGGGAAGGTGAACGATCTCAGAAGGGAAGTGTGGCTAACATCACCGCCCAGCAGCAGCCGGGATACGACTTTACTATCAGACATCGCAGCGGGAAATCTCATGGCAACGCAGATACATTGTCAAGAAAACCCAGTCCTGAAGATCGGAAAAATTGTACTAGGCAAGAGAGTAAGGAAGTGGTATCCGTGAGGATGCTCAGGGCAGACCACCTCAGCAGCGAGTGGAATGACAGCCTACGACATGCACAGCAGGAAGATCCGGATATCAAGCCGATTCTGGAATGGATGAAGGCCCACGCTACCAAGCCTAAGTGGAGCGACGTCTCAGCGATGAGTTCAACTACGAAAAGCAATTGGGCCCAATGGGACAGCTTGCTGATTCAGGATGGAGTCCTGTGCCGTAAATGGGACAATTGCCGAGGAGACAGCTGTCGTTTGCAAATGGTTGTCCCCAAAGCTAAAGTGCCGAATGTTCTATAGCTGTGCCATAATGGTCGTTCAAGAGTCCATCTGGGAGTTAAACGATTTCTGCTGAAGGTCCGAGAACATTTTTAATGGGTCCATTATCGTGACGATGTCGAGGCTTGGTGTCGTACACGTGCAAGTTGTGCGGCCGTGAGGGGACCTCAGATACGTAGTAGAGGAGCACCGAAATTGTACAATGTTGGTGCACCATGGGATAGGACAGCCCTTGACATTGCAGAGCCGTTACAGAAAGGCGCAAGAGGGACTCCTAAGATCGTCCATGTGGATCGCCTGGCGCGTTATTATTGGGCCGATAATGCTCGGGACGAGCATGTCTTAGGAGAGGGCAGTGTTACGCGCCTTAGTCGACGGCACTAGCGCCTTCTAGTCTCGAACCGAAGAACTAAACTTCTTGAAGTTGAAACTCGAACTCTCGGTACCTTGCGCGTGTTTACTTGAATATTCTGGATATATCCGTGCTAATTTATATAAATAGGCGCTGCAAGATGCGATCGGGGAAGTATTGAATTCGGCGAGACAAGCGAAGCTTCGGAGCGAAATAAAGTGAATTAGTGTGATTAACTATTAGTGTTTTAATTTGTGTAAAGAAAATTAAAGTGTTAATTTAGGTAATTTTATCGGCAATTTTTATTGTCACGAACCTCAAGCTCGTAACAGTAGTATAGTTGTAGCATGAATGAGTCGGCTCGACCGGGGAAGGACCACGCTCTCTCATAATACCAGCGTAAAATAGTAGGTTAATGCTGCTGTGTTTCATATGGTGAGTGTAGGGAACCGGATACCCTTTTTACTGCAAACGAGGCATTTCATCTTAGTACCCACGGGTGACAACGCATCTGCAATTTGTAATCGAGAATAGATGTATAAAAAAAAACAATAAATATTGAAGGAATAGAAAAAAATAGAAAGTTTACTGCCCTTAGTAAAGGACGGAATTCTCATATTAAACCTCATATACAAAGTTCAAAACAAGTCGGTGATTTGAATTGCACAGGCAGCCTTCCGTTTCTGTAAGGGTTTTATTTACTTACCACTAAGAAAATTGAAAATCGAGTTTTCATCAGATCTCGACGTTTTGAGATCCCAGGAAGCTATTCTGACTAATTTCGTAATTCGCACGGAGGTATGTATGTATGTGTATGTTTTAAGATGGGTTCCGGGTCACGAGGGTATTGTAGGCAACGAATTTGCCGACAAACTTGCACGGGAGGGTTCAAAGTGCAAACAATTTGGACCTGAGCCATTTTGTGGAATCTCAAGAAGCCTAGCCCGATTGACCCTTGAAACTATTTATCACAATAAATCACTTAAGATCTGGTCTGACACACCAGGCTTAAAACATTCTAAAACCTTAATCCGGACATTTGATCGTAAATTCGCCTCAGAAGCTCTAAGATTAAGTAAAAATAAATTGCGCATTCTGGCAAGAACCCTAACTGGACACTGTCGTCTTAAAAAAGCACATGTCCATCCTGGGACTAAGCAACTCAAGGATGTGTCGGTTCTGTTCCATAACGGAAGAAACGTCTCTACACATCCTAACTCAGCGCAAACGTAACACTTACATGGGAAACTACTTGCTCCGTCCAGTAGAAGTGAAATTGCTCACGGCCAAGCAAGTCTATCTATTAATTGAAGACATAGGGCTTAGCCGTGAACTACAGCCATAGCAGCGATCACAATAGATCTTCTAAGTTGCAGTGATACTGGTCTCTTTCCCTTGACCTGCATAGCTGCTCGCACATAATAAAAAAGTTATGTATGTATGTCTGTATGTATGTGCGTGCGTGCGTGCGTGCGTGTGTGAGTGCTTGCGTGCGTGCGTGCGTGCGTGCGTGCGTGCGTGGGTGCGTGCGTGCGTGCGTGCGTGCGTGCGTGCGTGCGTGCGTGCGTGGGTGCGTGCGTGCGTGCGTGCGTGCGTGCGTGCGTGTGTGCGTGCGTGCATGCGTGCGTGCGTGCGTGCTTGAGTGCGTGCGTGCTTGAGTGCGTGCGTGCGTGCGTGCGTGCGTGCGTGCGTGCGTGCGTGCGTGCGTGCGTGTGCGTGCGTGCGTGCGTGTGTGTGTGTGTGTGTGTGTGTGTGTGTGTGTGTGTGTGTGTGTGTGTGTGTGTGTGTGTGTGTGTGTACCTTT
>CAJQZP010001108.1:0-25095 GCA_907164705.1 Parnassius apollo | reverse complement strand
CCAAACCTATATTTTTATTCAATTAAAAACTTACCTAAATACAATTTTTTTTGTATAGTAGTGACGGCTTAGGTGCAAGAACTGAATACGGACCAACATCCAAACATGAAACAATTACTTGTATGTCATATCATAAACACTTATTTCTTGCAGGATTCGAACAACACTTGGTCATTGTATTACTGAAACATTAAATTTATCTTATAGATGTATCTATACATGCGTACGAAGAAGCTCAAGATCGGTTAGTGAGCTATTAAGAGGGCTCTGTTAGGAGTTACTTTGTGTGAAAGATTCAGAAATAAGGGTATTTACATTAGTACTAGGGTAACCGACATAGCTAAACGGATTAGTTAGCTGAAGTGGCAATGGGCCATCAATATAGCTCGAAGAACAGCCAACCTATAGGGACGAAAGGTTTTATTTATATTATATGTCATTTTTTCTGCTTGTCAAAATGGTAACACTTTCATCAGGATAAAGATATTAATTAATTTGCAACCGTCCGCCAACTAAATACAATGATGTGTCTAACCTGGATTAAAGAGCACCTCCCGCCCTTCCTCAATTGCGTGCACCAATCCCATCACCACTAATCTCATCACCACTACTCCCAATACCACTACTCCCGGTACCACTACTCCTAACACCACTGTTCCAGGAAAGATACACCATCGATGATAATATACATTCTTCTAACCTGTAAAAATGTGTAAAAGTGTTAATCTTAGCTGTCAGACGCCGTAGAGTCTACATCATCTGAAGATGCCTCGTGTAGAGGTGAAACACGTGTCGTATTATTAGTCGATTGTGTGTCTTTCCTAGAGTAGTGGTGTTGGAAGTAGTGGTGCCGGGAGTAGTGGTTTTGGGATTAGTGTTGACGGGATTGGTGCATGCAATTGAGAGAGGGCGGGAGGTGCTCTTCAATCCAGGTAAGACACATCATTGTATTTAGTTGGCGGATAATCGCAAATTAAATAATATCTTTATTATAATGGATTTCCGCAAAGTAACGCCTGATTCTATCAATTAACTTTCATCAGGTGTTCCTCCTCTAAGGTGAGATGTAGTAACAGATACACTTTCTTAATATTTCACCTAATGAAGTGGTTCGACTAGAGATGTCAATATATTTTCACTACTATGATTATTAAAATCTTTTCTTTAATCCTACAAGATGTCTAAAGAAAACATTTACAATTTGCTCTTTATTTTTATTGCACAAACGGCTTAAACTGATTAGGTTATTTTGTAGTAGTTTTTCGTAAAGATTTTTTTTATTCAAATTGCTAACTAGCAGTAAAATTTCACAGTTCGGGAAAATCTAGTGGCATATCTCGATATTTAAAAACGTATCATGCTTTTTTTTCTGACAGATTTTCGTTTAATGTTTGTTGTTTCGCTTATTTGGACTACATTATCTTGTTGTGTGATCGTAGAGTCAGTCACTGGTTTTTGACTAATTGGCGTATTAACTACGTAATTTTGTTGAGTCTGTTCTGTGTCGTGTGACATAGATTAGGTGTTTTTTGTTTTATATTGTCGAAGAAATTTATATTGCAATTTGAAATGAATCGGTTTCAAAATTAGGAGATAGGGTAGAACTGTCGAGGTTTGATCGTAGACAACGTTGACATCACTCCGAATGAGTATACAGCTGGTCTATTTGTATATTGTATTTAGCAGCAAAATTAGACTTCAGTTACCATTGCCTCATAATTTTTTAAATCGGATATGCTATACACTGCATTTTTCCCATAAGAAAATCATCTCTTTTACAAACTATCAGTTACACTTTCGGTTTAACAGTTTAAAACTTTATACATCATTTAAATATACACACTTCAACAATGCCATTTACCATTTGACGTCTTTTTCACTACTAAACTTATTAGAACGTTCAATTACATGTTTACCCCTTATTTTCTGTTCACGTGTGGTAAAAAAGATGTTCCTATTATTTTAGTTATTAAAATATTTAAAGTAATTTGTTTTTCATAATCAAAGAAAACGCAAATTTTATAAAATTTGAGTTTATATCACACAGTTATAGTTTAAACTGCCTGTAGCTAAGATTGGAGCCATTACCGTGGTAATGTACAACATAATATAAAATGTAAGTAAAGTACAACCGTAACATAGCTGCAGCGTGGGTCTACCACGTATAACATATTAAGGTTGCAGCACGAATGGGTCAGCTCAATCGGTGCAGTAACATGCTCTCATGGAATACCAGCGTAAAATAGCAGCGTAATACTGCTGTGTTTCGTATGGTCCGATAGATCCGGAGACCCTTTTTTACTGAAATCGAGGCACTCCGTCTTAGTCCTCAGGGGTGACAACGCATTTGCTGTTTGATCTTTAATTGAGAATAAATGTGGATGTCCGTGAGCTACAGCATTCACTTGCCAATGCTATAAACAAATTACGGCTGAGTAGACAGCTTTTGTACGTGGTTGAGCCACCATACTGCAGGTAAATTATGGTTGAGTTGGCTGACAATTGTACTAAATAATCCATTACAGCTTAAAATGACTTCTAATTAATAGTTTATCATTACAATTTTCTAAGGCGTGTAGGTAGAGGCGAGGTGATTATAACTAACTAATATAGGTATTTGGTAAAACAGTAAATACACCAATATTTGGTAAATATAACTTTAAATAACATAAAATAATTATATTTTATATAAACAATAAACATAATATATTAAACTTGTAGTAATGTACCATTTACAAACAGTGATTTGCAATTAAAACCTTGTACGAGTATTCTTATACAATGCAATGTTAAAATAATAAGAAACAATCAATAAGCCTTTGGAATTTGCCGGGGATCGAGTAAGTTAGTATCTGATCTTATGGATAACGATATATTACATATTATGCCTTCAAAAAATTAGGCGGTTTGAGATTCCGATAATTTTTCAATTGGTAACATTGGTAATTTTTTAACAATATCAATATCTGTGATGAGATTAAGACGATCTGTAGAATCATTTTATTTTTTGGCCACTAATGGTAAGTATGCACTCAAAATTTTGTTAATTTGTAATTCGTGGTATAAACTACGTGATATAACCTAATTTTAAGCTACAAAAATGTTTTTACCTATTTTCTCGGTGCAATATGTCTTCATATTACATGCAGGTACAGCCGTGATATTTTTTTGTACTATATCCTTGCAAAGAAATTTTAAAAATGGTTAAGAGATTCAAGTCAAATTTGTTAAAGTTCCTTTATATTTTTTTATAAAACCAAAATCCGTGAATAAAATAGTTTTTAAGGGTTAGTTTCCGAATTTTTTTAAAGATTAGAGTGACAAACGATCACTCAGTCCACCTGATGGTAAAGGTTACTGCGGCCCATAGACATCTACATCTATCCTTGATTACAGATCAAAATGCAGATGAGTTGTCTGCCGTAAAGACTAAGATGGAGTGCCTCGTTTTCAGCAAAAATGTTCTCTGTTTCTTTACACTCACTATACGAAAAACAGCAGCGTTAAGCTACTATTTCACGCTGGTATTCTGTGAGAGCGTGGTCCTTCATCGGTCGAGCCGAGCCATTCGTGCTACAACTATACAATTAATATAGCTGTATGTAACGTATAAATTGGCTCGATTTGTCGTGTGGAACACACAATTTACAGTTACACAGTAATTTAAACTCGAAATAACATAATACTAATTCGTACCAAATAAATTAAAATATAAATAAAGTGAATTTCATCTGCTTTTCAATAAACACGTTTCTCTTTTTATTTATATTTAATTGTTTGCTCGTACTCACAACGCAAACAGGCGAGTCGGTCATTGCAAACGCGCGTGGGACCAACAACGCTGCCTACATTATCAGTCTGTGAAGTTTAAATTTTTAAATTAAAATTATTGCATATCAATTTTGGATGGATTGTTCCACCATTACTTAATCGCCAAGTCTTGACTTTCAATACTTAGTGTTATTGTAATTGAAATACACAGAGATAAATTTAAATTAAGTATGCCATTTGATTTATCAGTAACAAATTTCTCAAAATAAAGTTTAACATTACGTTATGTGGCTTAAATTGTTTTGAACTGTTTAATATAAAGGAAACATACCGTGAACTTCAAATGAAGTAGCCTACATATGCATTGCAACGTCTGAGGAATAAAATGGAATGCCTCACAGTCTGACTGTCTATACCCTTGAGACCTGAACACGGCAGAGCACGCTCGTACTGTACGTTCCTCGACGAACTTCTACGAGTAAAAATAAAGTGTCTTAGTGTTACTGTATAACAGCAGTAGTTATAGCAGAAATTTGAACGAAAAATAAAATTAATCATGTTATTGTAATATTAAGTTGGCTTTAAATAAGCGTCGTCAGTCCTGTTTTGTTTTCATCGCTTATAGGTGGTAAAAATAGTTTTATTCTTATTCGGGCATTACTTGGACATGCAAAAAAATTGGTTGACTTTCAGACGTCATTTATTTGTGGTAGAGCCATGTTGAAGTTATATTAGCAGTATAGTTGTAGCACGAATGGGTCGGCTCGACCGGGGAGGGACCACGCTCTCACAGAATACCAGCGTCAAATAGTAGCTAAATGCTGCTGTGTTTCGTATGGAGAGTGTAGAGAAGCGGATACCCTTTTTACTGGAAACGAGGTATTCCATCTTAGTCCTCACGAGTGACAACGTATTTCTGCATTTTGATTCGTAATTGAGGATAGATGTAGATGTCTATGAGCCACAACAACCACTTACCATCATATGCACTGTGTGCTCGTTTGTCACCCTATCCTATAAAAAAAATCTTTATATTCAATGGTAGTAATTTGTTAGTATTTTAAACTCAGAATATGTTTTAATTTCGTTTTATTATTTTCTGTTACATCTACGCAAATATTTTTTTAGTTTTAATTTTTATAGTTTCCAACTAAAATTTGAATCAATGAGATTAAGGAAATATAAGTAATTAAATAAGGAACAAATGCGAAAACAAAGGCTAATGCTAAATATAGAACTCATTAAGCAGTGAGTGAACTCGAGATTAAATTATACTTGGATAGTTTCGTCGATGGGTTGAGTAGAAATGGTGCCAAAAATGCTCAGGGTTGCAAATATCACACCTGTATTTCATGTCATTTTATTCTTAAGAAGTACGGGTAACTAGCGAACATACAATCAAGCGAATGCTGTGGCATATATACATCTACATTTATCCTCGGTTAAAAATCAAAATTCAGATAAGAGAATATGGATTGGTATGATAATATGGTTTGTGGAAAAACAGCACCATTATATGAAAACATGTAAGCATGTATAAATAAGGGATGCGTGTAAATGTCAAAATTTACACGCATCCGTTCATGTGAAAGGTGAAAGTACAGAAATATTTTATGAATCCCTATGATTAAAACGTACCCAAATTAAGACGGGAACACAAATTCCCGATATTTGATGAATATTTCGTTAAAGACAAAACTTAACAAAGAAACAAAAACAAAGAGAGAAAACTTAACAAATATAATTATCATTACTGTGACAAAAATAATTCGAAATAGTATTGATGTAAGGTGATGAACAAAACAGTACGAGCTACGATTTACTTAATTAACTGTAAAACCATTTGTCTGTCAAATAAATCGCTAGTATAATATTACATCTTCAATGTACTATATGTATATGAAGCAAGAATACTAAAAACCAAATCGCATTTTGACATGACTATTGTGCGATTAACTAGGTTTCTTTTGTCACACCACGAGAAGAAAAATCACTGCAGAATTATAGATTATATACCTACCTATGGCAAAATATTACGTATATGCCAAAATTGTCGTTGTAAAGGTTGTCCAATACACATAAATCCTCTTTTTTACATGGACACTGGTTATGTTCTGTTGGACTCGCACACACATGTCTCTATAGTATTCCACCTTCGCTGTATTTAGTTAGGGCCACAAGAATGCTTTCGCACACATCTGCGAACTCACGAGTTCCAGCCGCCATTATATCGCTATCTTTATTGTATTGATGGTAATTACTTTGATACAGCATTTTTGTACTTTCTCTTTTCACTTTATTCAATGTAGTAACAGATAGTAAAGAAACACCAGAAGTAATAAGATTCCCCGTCTTTTGCGTAGTCTCTTCTACGTGCAACATAATATATCTAATATCATTTCATTTTTTGCTGCTTTTTGCTGGAGCCCCTGGACGAGTTGTTGGGATATTCTCTATGCAACAACAATGCACGCACTTTAATATTTTTTGGCATCTAATTTCTCATCCAGTTACGGTGTGAATGTCTTTCAGTTAAGAGTACTTAGGCCTTACACCAAGTTTAGTCAAAGTGATTTACAGACTGCAGCTAATTCACAACTTAACCCTTGATTTACCACCGCAATTAAAATATCACTTATCGCCACCATGAGTCCCTGGGACTCATGTTTTAAATTTTTAAATAAAAACTGAACGAAAGATGTTATTTATGTTGTTATTTATTAGACTTCTAGCAAACACTCGTACATATCCGGTAACATTTGTGATAAACTCAAATTAATATGCAGTTTGCAAATACTTTAAAATTAACAGTCATCAAAAATCGTCAGTTACGACTTACAGAAGAAAAAATAAATGTTGTAGCTCTTGGACAAAATAAAATATGTTTTCTTATAAAAGACGTTATGAGGTAATTAAAAATAATAATAATTAATAATGGCACTATACAAAATTTCAAAACGTACAGTAAGTTAACATACTAATATTTTACACATTCTTGGCATATACTTTTGGAACAAGTAAGGCAGATTGGCTTCTTACAGACAGTGCAAATATAAGCAGTCTTTCTTATGATTGCAAGTGTAGCAATATTTGCGCCGATCTCTCGGTAAAATATCATCTTTTTGCGTTGTACTTGGTTGATCTGGACATAAGGCATGGTATGTTGTCCAAGTTACTAAGAATAGTACAGAAGTTAAGAAGAACGGGAGTTCTTCAGTCTCGGAGCATTCCGAATTGGTGTCGTGATCACTCACAACATAATCGGCGTCCTCGTTATCAGAATGTGGCTCACGAATACATTCAGCTGCATAGCCGCTGCCATCACCAATCTCCTCATATAATCATCCAGTAAAAGCCCAGTAAATCATCTTCTTGCAGCCTCATTCAAGAAAAGAAAAGAGCTTACTCCGGCAACGAACCTGCAAATCCTCTGGTGGTGCGGATTTTCATGGGCGGCGGTAGTCACTTAACATCAGGTGAACCGTATGCTCGTTTGCCCTCTTTTCTATGAAAAAAAAAACCATTCATTTATGATATCTGAGGATAAATTATTTGCAATGTATACCGATTCAATCCTTCTACGTTTAGATGCCATAGTAAAAAGGTACAACAAAATTAACATAGATAAACAAAAAAGTCAGTAGATCCATTTTTGTCACACAACACTCCACCATGAGTCCCTAGGACTCACACTCGATCATATTTACCCTTCCGAACGACGTGAGCATGCGACCGCTCACCTCTGCGTCCTGCACCTCACCGCAGGGAGGTACTAGAAAGCGCAAGTCTAAACTCTAAAAAATAAACTATTTTTTTTGTTGTTTAAAAGTGGTGGTGAGTCCCGTGGACTCAGGGTGGTGCATTAAGGGTTAACATCAAGTGGAGGAGCATTCAAGCACTAGTTTATAATAATTAAAGTAGTTATAAGAAGAAGAAAAATATTAGTCATGTTGATATGCTTATCGAATAAAATAAACGACAGAAAATTTGGCAGATATTTCAGCTATTAAGCGCTTTGTTATTACTAGCTAGACCTAGCGCAGCTGTGGGACGTAATTGATACGAGTATATAATCATCCGCTAATATTCGCCACCTATGCCACAATATCCGATAAGATAATCACTGTTTTGCTAATTGGTATTTTAAATGCTCATTTATGTTTGCGTGTCTCAAAAACAATATATTTCGAGAACATGCGAAATTAGATAGCACGTACTGGAGCAACGCGCCGGACTTATTGCTACGTGACCTCCACAGAAAAAAGGCGGCTTCTCAGTGCCCATTATCGGGCATTATTAAGGACCGTAACTTGTGCGAAGTTGCGGCTACTGTAGTCCACGGACAACTGTGCAGGCGCTGCTACCTGGCGGCAGAAATAGACAGGAGGGTAGTTCCTACCTGGACGGACCCATAGGCAGGAAAGCAGTCCTACCATCAGTAACCTTTATTTTTATGATCATTTAAAATACTATAAATTGTTATATATTAAACGAATTTAAACATTGCGATTGCAAACTCTCTTGCAAAGCATGGTAACTATGGCAAGATACCCCCATGTGTGTATGATTGATGGCTATGTTCTGCAGTGGGATCTTATAGGATGTAACGGATGGAGGGATAAATATAATTATGGCATTATGCGGTGTGTTAATAACATTTCACTTTTAATAATCGACATTGGAAATTATTGTAGTGTTAGTAGAGCCACGCCTGCAGATTTATGGTTGTAGCACGCATGGGCCGGTTCGACCAGGGAAGGACTACGCTCTCACAGAATACCCGCGTAAAATAGCATTAAGATGCTGTGTTTCGTATGGTGAGTAGAGATCCGGAGACCCTTTTTTACTGGAAACGAGGCATTCCATCTTTGTCCTCAGGGGTGCGCATCTGCGTTTTGATTCTTAATCAAGGAGAAATGTAGATCTCTGTAGGCCACAGCATCCACTTACCATCAGCTGGACTGTGTGCTCGTCGGTCACCCTAATTCTTTAAAAAAACATTGAGGAAACAAAGGAACTGGACATGCGATTATAATTGAATTAAATTTAAATATTAGTGCATTTGTACAGTTATGAATTTTATAATAATTTACTTTAGAAATTATGTACGACTGTTTTAACATATTTTTTTTTAATTTTCTTCTCAGTTTACATATATTGCAGAAGAACAAACATCCACACCCAATTACTTTCAGGTCATAAAAATGGCTGTTTCGTGCAGATATCAAACACGTAACCGCAAGCGCTACTTAATGCTGCCACTGCACCACATCAAATAATATTTAAATAATTATTCGTGTACGGCTTCGGATTACCATTGCAGTAGTAGTGCATCAAAACATTTTTACGTGGTAGAGCCATGATGCAGCTATATTAATTGTATAGTTGTAGCACGAATGGGTCGGCTCGACCGGTGAAGGACCACGCTCTCACAGAATACCAGCGTCAAATAGCAGCTTAATGCTGCTGTGTTTCGTATGGTGAGTGTAGAGAACCGGAGAGCCTTTTTACTGGAAAAGAGGCATTTCATCTTAGTCCCCAAGGCTGACAACGCATCTTTATTTTGACTCGCAAACGAGGATAGATGTAGATGTCTATGGGCCCCAGCAACCACTTACCATCGGATAGACTGCTCACTTGTCACCCTTTTCCTATAAAAAAAAACGTTACAGTTGGGGCAGCATAATGCTTGCTATGCATATGCATATCGCTCGCATGGACGTCAAATCGATTTTGAAACACCACGGTTTTGGAAGCAGGAATCACAGGGGGGCAAATGCTGGTCAACTTCCTCGAGAAAGGGGAGCTATTTCTGATGAATACGTTTTTCGCGAAGAAGCCACAAAGGAAGTGGACCTGGCGCAGTCCCGATAATACTACAAAAATGAGATTGACTTCATCATGA
Source organism: Parnassius apollo (assembly GCA_907164705.1). Classification (NCBI taxonomy): domain Eukaryota; kingdom Metazoa; phylum Arthropoda; class Insecta; order Lepidoptera; family Papilionidae; genus Parnassius; species Parnassius apollo. Next base: position 15,419 of record CAJQZP010001108.1, on the reverse strand, counting down.
CGGACAAAAGGCACATATTCAGAGACGTCTCAGTGATCAACAAATTCAATACCGGAAGCGATCACCGACTTGTTCGGGCGCTCTGAATATCGATTTTACGCTAGAAAGGTCCCGATTGGTGAAGTCTACGATTCGACCAAATCTGTTTCAAACCATAACTGGCTCCCAACGCTTTCATCTAGAACTTAAAAACCGATTCGACGCCCTGAGACCCACTTTGGATATTGACGAGATGAGGGCAACAGGTTTTGTGGCAAACAATATACCGGGGGCCGAAATTCGAAGTTCTCAGATGAGACACTTCAGCTTATGAAAAGAAGGCGTGAGCTAACAACAACGTCACTATCGGAACACGTGACACTAACCAAGCGTGTGAGGAAAGCTGTGAGCGAGACCTGCGTCGCTCTAATGCAATTGCTATACAGGCGGCAATAGAACGAAACAAGGGATCTAAAATCTTTGTTTGGGAGCTTGGAAAAGTCACATCACAAAACTCCAGACGCAAAGTCCTCGCGTCAAAGCCTGAGGTTCTCTCTGAGATCGAACACTATTATGGCAAACTATATGCCTCGCATAAGCCACAGCCTGACCCTAAATGCGATGATCCCAGAGTCACACTGACCCACCACTATACCGAAGAGCTGCCAGACATCTGCCTTGGGGAGATTGAGCTGGCCTTCAGTCAACTTAAAAATGGAAAAGCCCCTGAAGAAGATGGAGTTACAACAGAGCTTTTAAAAGCTGGGAGTCAACCCTTGCTAAAAAGAGCTCTTTCGAGTTTTTAACTGCATCTTACGAGATGGGAGAACTCCAAAAGCGTGGAGCAAAAGCACTACAGTCTTGTTTCACAAGAAAGGTGACAAGATAATGCTAAAAAATTATCGACCCATCTCGCTTCTGAGCCACGCCTATAAGTTGTTTTCGAGGGTCATCACAAATCGACTCGCGCAAAGACTCTACGAGTTTCAGCGCAGAACAGGCTGGGTTTAGAGAAGAATTTGGTACTATAGACCACATTCACACAGTGCGGCAAATAATACACAGAAGACAACAGAGTATAATCAACCCCTGTGACTTGCATTTGTGGACTATGAGAAAGCCTTTAACTCCATTGAAACTTGGGCTATTCTAGATTCTTTGCAGCATGCCCAATTTACTGGCGGTACATCGAAGTGCTGAGATGCCTTTACAACACCAGTATAGATATATATAGATGACCGTCCAAGTACAGGACAGTCAAACAAAAACAATCCAGTTGCATCGCGGAGTGAGATAGGGGGATGTTATATCCCCTAAACTGTTTACAAATGCACTGGAAGATGTTTTTATGACGTTAGACTGGAAAGGACGCAGTAATAACGTAAACGGTGAGTAAATCTCAACTTACACTTTGCTGATGATATCGTTGTCATGGCAGAATCACTGCAGGAACTTCAGGATATGCTGAACAGACTTTATTAACCATTACTTCATGCCAGCTCCAATTACTGTTGATGGTGAAATTCTCGAAGTTGTCCAGGAATGTACCCGGGCAGATATTGCAACTAGATAAGAATAACTACGAGAAAGAAGGCTGAATCCTTCGATCGCCTTCTTTCTCGAAGGGCTTGGGCTAGGCAGCATTTAGAAAGCTCCGTTGGGTTTTCACATCGCCCATACAGCAAAGTCTGAAGACAAAAGTCTTCAACCAGTGCATTCTGCCCGTACTCACTTATGGTACCGAAACGTGGACACTGACGATACGTCTACTCCAAAAGATTAAAGTCGCTCAGCGAGCAATGGAAAGCGCTATGCTCGGAGTTTCTCTGGTAGACAATATTCGAAATGAAGAAATCCGCAAGAGAACCAAGGTTACTGACATAGCTTTCCGTGTTTGTAAGCTGAAGTGGCAATGGGCTGGTCATGTCCGTCGCAGAGGTGACAACCGGTGGAGTAGACGTGTTATGGAGTGGAGACCGCATCTAGGCAAACGTAGTGTGGGACGCCGCCTGACCGGATGGAACAGCGCAAAGTGCGAAACATCTACCGCTCGGCTAAGTGGTGCGCCTTGGGAGAGGCCTATGTCCAGCAGTGGGCTGCCGCAGGCTGATGATGATTATGATGATGATGAATGCTTGCTAAATTTTGCCACCATTTTGTGGTTACCTACCATCAGGCAGAATGTAAGTTCGGTTGCCATTTCGGTTTCATAAAAAATATATATATGGCAATCCAGTCACTGGTCATACGCTTTACCATCAAGTAATCTCGGCACATTACTTGATAAAAAAAGCTTGTGCATAGCCATAAGAATCCAATTAGAAGCGGTGATCTGTCAACTTCGTCAGCGATCTTGTGGTAGCGACGTCGACAAGTTCGGGCTCCACAAACTTTCATGTATTAAACGTTCTCTTGTTTTAGTATTGCAGAATATTTAGCGATGACGGCAGAGACTCGATATGGTATTACTTTGGTACCTTAGAAAAGAGATAAAGTACTAGTGTGCTACGTGCGCATTTCGGAAAGCCTCTTGTCTAACGGGTGCCTTGTGTGGAGCCGAGCAGCATCAGAAGCAGCTAAACTAAGTGGCGCAAATATGTGTCTCTTAGAGATTAAATCTTTGTGCCATTTGCTGTACAAACCATTAGTCCGTGGGTCCTCGTGCGATGAGGTTCCTAAACTGTAACTGCGACTGATTATTGCTGCTGTTGATAAGAGGGCTGGTTCTTTTCTCCCCTCAAAGATAATGGATAGTCATTCAGCTAGGAAACGCTCCCAGCGTTCTATATCTTCACTATACCGCGGAGAGTAAGAACTGCATGATAAATTTAAGTTTTTAGCGCATGTTTTCAGTTTTTTATAGAATTTAATTTGTATAATTTAATGTTAGGAATAAAATTATTTTCACGGATTTCATCCACATCTACATATGAGATTCAAGACACAGTAAGCTTATTCTGCGTAGATGTGGCTAAAATTCGTAAAAACTGTTTTATTTTCCATGTATAATTCACATCATATTATAAATATGGTAAATTCTTATGCAATTGAATAAATAAATGTAAAAAAATAACAATTTTAAAAGTCGCTCTCTGCATTTGTTATTGAACAGATTGAGGATTGTTGACTAGGTACATTTTTAAAACAAGTGTACATTTTAAAATAAGTGATGCAAGTGTGACTTGAATCAATGTAAAATGAAAGAAACTTTTACATAAATAATATAAGAGGTACAATTATGGACGGTCTTTGCCGCTGATGTAATAATTTACACTAAATAGTCTGAGTCAATTTCGCGTTGCGCAAGCTATGCACATCTGCTAAGGCTGAATTCTCAACAGAACATCGGCCACCTACTATGTACTTATATTTTATCACTAGCCGCTCAGTATGTAAAATCCCGCAGCGTCGCGGAATTGCCTAGCGTATGATTAATTGCACTCTTGAAAAAGCGATCGTGGTTTATTAGTTTTTGGCAAACGTTACAATTTAACGTCCATATTGTCTGTTTAACGTTGTGTTATTTTTATTTTATTTGTAAAAATTGTTATATTTGTTACGATACTCGTATAATAAAGACAACGATTCAATCTGATCTTGTTCTATGCTAACAGCAAGAACATAACATGTGACCATTTTGTAATACAGCGTACAATCTGTTGGATATTTCCAATCGAAACTGCTAACTGCTAACTGACTCGTGCCTGTGAACATGTAATCAGTTCCAGCCGAACTTCATCGTACTGCAGCTGTACCGTGAAACTAAATTGTTATTTATTTGTTGATATTTATTTGCTGATAATACTTCGTTGATCTTTCAACTTTAAAGGCTATTATTAAAATATGATGGAGTTAATAATGCTATATCAAAAGTAATAAACTGGTTGAACGTCAATAATTTGTCGTTAAACGGTAATAAAACGAAATGTATTAAATTCACCACACCCAATGTGAAGCAGGTGAATACCAATGTGTTTTAAACGGGGAGGAGCTGAGTTATATTGAATCTACTGTTTTTATCGGAATTAAGGTCACAGCTCATTAGAGCCACCTGGCACCCGACCCTCACCGTCTCGTCACAGGCGTCCACTCGTAGTCGACAGGTGGACCACGGGTGGACGCCGCGTTGTCTCCAGTGAACCTCGCGTGGCCATTGAGTGGACCTCGCGTCGTTAACAGCGTGGAACTCGCGTGATCAATGAGTGACCCTTAAATCATACGAGTACAATAAATTTTACTTCCAAACTTCTTCTATAAATTTTTTCTTTGTTCATTTTAAAAACAAACAACAATGCGTCCGACACATTCGAAAGAAAAAAAAGAAAGGCTGAAATGAAGGGTTGGTGGAGACATCGCAATCGCGTGAACCGCGCGTTGCCAGCTCGCGCTTCACGCGAGGCAAGCATGCTAACAGCGAGCTATCATCGAGTGGTCCACTCGCAGTCTGCGCGTGGTCACCTCGCGTTCGAGGCGATCCGGTGATGGTACGGAGTTGATGTAGTGAGCGCAGGCCCATACAAATCCATACGAAGAATACGAACTGCTCGAGGCGAGGCAGTGAGGGTCCGGTACCGGGAGGCTAAAATGAACTGTGATCTTTACAGTTGACATGTAGCTTCAATGGGACCCACATATATCTTAACTAGTTAACAAACTTAGTTCTGTAGCATATGATGTAAAAAAGATTAGAGCCTTACATGTATTGAAACAGCTAGATTAGCTTATTTTAGTTATTTCCATAGCATAATGTTATATGGAATCTTGCTATGGGGTAATATGACTGACTTTGAATCTATCTTTGATTTGCAGAAAAGATCCATAAGAGAAATTTATAACCTAGGTCAGAAGGAATCCATTAGAAAAAACTTAAAGACATAAATATTATATATAATACATTGGCTCATATTTACGAAAGTTTAATGTATGTACACAAAAACAAAAATAGTTTTAGTAAAAACAGTGATGTGCATTCAGTAAGTACTCCTGGTACTTACTGAATGCACAACACAAGCACAAGCTAGTTATACCAGTTACTCGACTCCAAAGAGTCAGTAATTCCTTCATAGGGTAATGTGTATGCTTTTACAACAAAAGCCTAGAAAATATGCATGCCTTATCTATCAAAAGGTTTACAATATTTACAAAGATTGTTTAGTAATGGTCATTATACTACTAAAAGTACATGAGTGATAATAACCCTTGGGAAAGAGATGATCGCTACAATGCTGTTTCTAATTGTTTTCATAAAAATTGTATAAATAATATATTGTATGTTATGCTTTCAAAAAATATCCTGCTGGGTTTCTTGCTGGATCTTCCCAGGACAGAGGTTTGTTTTGAATTAGCGGTAAAGGTAAAAAATGACTTTCAATAAGAATGTAATATATTGAATAAAAATTATTCTATTCTATTCTATCGAGAAGAATAATAAAATACACATTATTAATGATTACTTTAAAAGGAAAGAAAAAAGAAAAAATTAATAAAAATATGTGTCATCCTCTTAATATCAATTATTTGACATGTTTCTTATCACTTTTTAGCAATTTTGTTTGATCATGTAGGACTATAGCTGCTTTATTCGATTTGATTTAACTTAATTCAGCTTTATTTTACGATCATCCTATCGCTTTGGAACACTTTCATGAGTACTCTCCAGATTTTATAGCTAGTAATTATTTCACTATAAAAAACCTTTACTAAGTGATTTAACCCCAAACATTTTACAAAACAATCGTCTTTTTATAGCTATAATAAATCTAGTCTGTGTGGCCGCACTTTTGAAACATGTGAAATCATCTTCTTCTTAAATATAAATTAGAACTAAAATCACACATTTAATAATGAAAAAGACCTGAGCTTACGTGTCTTTTATCCTGGCAACAAAGTTTTTGCAGCAGCTTTAACACGGACAATAAAACTATAATGCCTGAATTTAAGACATATTCACAAATAAGGTGACTTTCGCTATATTTACAACGGTCACGAGTCAACACTAGTAGATATTTGATGTTTTTCGTATTCTCCTTTATCGGTCTGTAGAAGCTCACTATTCGAAGTGAGCTTGTTCCGTGGTAGTTAATCGTTACGTTAGGCAAGAAGTTTACAGATCGCAGCACCACACGTGGGCAATTTAACGCTGATACCCGTCAATAGTATGGATATTTTACGGCTCGGGAAAAGAGATGGTTTTACCGTCACTTATCAGGAACCATGTTGTTTTTCTAGGAATTTCTCAAAGTCACCTCTTACGACACCTACGGGGTGAAATTTGGCGATGGATTCTCCCTACGCTGCCACCACCAAGCAGATCACTGGTGACGTTTACTGGCACCATGACCGTAGTATGCTGTGAAGGTGTTTTAATTTTGATTTGGATATCCATTACCTCTTCGGATTAATATTTTTTACATTTAGATAACATTTGAAAGCTACACCTGATAATCTGGACACTCGAGACTGTGCTACACTCACACAGAATATTACAGGTATTATGGTTCTTTTCTGATGCGATCTGGGTAGGCCTTGTATCGACTATTTAGTTATAAAAAATACTAGTGTGGTGGAAACAGCACACTAGGAGTTTCTCCTGAATCGTGAAGACAATTATCATACATAAATTGCACAAGGACCAACATCCACACCTGGAACAATTTTTAGTAGGCTATACAAATACTTGTTCCGTGCGGGATTCAAATCCGCGGCTTAACTCATTGTTAACCTACTGCGTCACTGAGCTGTCAAAGCATTACGGATAGTTACGGGATGTGAGCTAACTATTCCACTTTATGATACAACTAGACTCCTATCCATCAATATTAATCAGTCGATATTAATCGTCTCAAAACAGACCCGGCGACTACACATCTTCACGTCTATTTTCAATTCCCTCTGAAATTTCAACAAAATACTCCGCCTTTTACTCTTGTTTTGATACCAGTCGCTCAGTATTTCATATTTATAGTCACCCGTAAAAATGTAGGAAGCGCGTGAGGTATGACTAATTCCACTTTTTAAAAGGTGAACGTGGTTTTATGGAATGCATTACAATCTTATATTCCTTGTTAAATCTGTTTTGTAATGTGTTATTTTTATATCCTGCTTCACATTTGTTGGCTCTGTGGGTGACGAGTTTGAAACCCTCTTGTATATTAAATATTATAAGTGAAATATATCGAACATATCTGTTTTAATGTAAAATATGAAGCTAATGATACAAATAATTTTATTATAACCATATTATGAATTTATGAGACATCGACACAAACTCTTTTAACTAAAACTACATTCAGTAACTATTAAGCATTTCCTAACTATTAAAAACATCATTATCATCGTCGCAGCCCATTAAAAGTCTAGTGCTTTAAATGGGCCTGTTGATCACCTGTTGCCTCTCGGGAGGTGATGGAATCGTTTCCATAGTTTACACGCTTATCAGGTTGGTTGGCAACGATACCCATGAGATGATTGATCAGTCTCCAACCGCCACCACAAATCACATTAGTGAGTTACGGAGTGCTTGAGATAAATATGACTGCTTGGTCGCCTGTCTTCCCAATTATATTTTCGTTGATCATCTAACGATTGTGAATTCAATTTCACCTAATAATTTTGTATATAGGTGCTGTGTTTGTTACTTTTCTTACATTTTGCAAAATTCCCACATCACATAAATATTTTAACGAAATACGTGTAAGAAATTCTTGGATTTTAAGGGATATTTTAGTCTATAATAAACATAAAATCAGTGGTTACTACATTCAAACATCTGTCGTTTTTCAAGTTTAATACCGCTGAGAAACTTTGTCAGGCTTATACAGGCATTAAGCCATCTGAATCATTTAGATAACGTAGTTGTTAATGAACAGCTGCTACTTTTCTTATAAATCGCTATCATGCGAATATATCACTTCATTAACTTTTATTTTAAGAAGAAGAAGAACTTTATAATAAAGATAATGGAGACGGTAGACCCCTGTGACTATGGGTGCCGAAAAGCATCCAAAACGTCGGGAATTAAAAATAAGTAGAAATAAATTCGATGAAATCCGTAAAAGTAGTTTTATTGAATGTGTAGTGTTCGCATTAATATAGAAAATTATAATCTAAACTGTGTATCTCACAATTCACACGTACACAGCAACTCATAAAAGAGCTTGGAGTGCTATTCACTTATCATCAAATTCTTAAAGGGTTAACATGTACCTAACATTTTTAATCACACAAATCCACTGCTGAACATAGCCTGCCCCCAATAAATGCCACAAGGCACGGTCCCGAGTCACTTGCGTCCATCAACTTCCTGCGTCTCTTACCAGGTCGTCATTCCATCTAGTGGGGGGGGGGCTATCTTCACTTACAAGGTACTGGATCACTAGAGTACTATTCTTCCCCACCGGTTGCTACTTCAGCTAAGTAATCCGGTTAACTTAATTGTGAAGTAAACAAAATTTGTTTGTTACCATATTTTTATTTTATATTTCTCTGTATGAAGACATAACAACAAAAATAATACAACAGATAAAACATATAGTTTTGTTGATATGCGAGTACAAATGAGCTTCAACTAATGACATAAAGTAAACCTGAAACAGTCGTGAACATTTCACGATACCCGCTTTCAACTTCTATATTTGACGACTCCGTGGCGCAGTGGCTTAGCAATGAGTGGCTGCGCTTTGGGGGTCGCGGGTTCGAATCCCGCACGGAACAAGTATTTGTATGGCCTACCAATAATTGTTCCGGGTCTGGATGTTTGTCCTTGTGCAATTAATGTGTGTAAACTGCCCCCACGATACAGGAGAAAATCCTAGAGTAGGGGTAATGTTTTTTTAAAAAAATTGTCTTTTGACACGAATGTCTGACATATACTGACATATACTCGTACGTAATACTAAGAATATCAGCGTCGAATAGCAGCACAATGATATGGTAGTCATCGTAGATTTCAATATTTTAAATATAGCTGCTTTACAGTGCAATATCCACCTTTCATCCCTTTAAATGGCACATTTCCTTAACGTATCTTTTATTATTTTCCCGAAACGTGTAGGAAAATTGGACCCAGTAACGTTAACACAATACTGTGTTATTAAAAAATAGTAGACACAATATCTGTCGATTTTTTTTACATATACCTCAAATATTTGGAAGTTTTCACGTTCTTAAGGTTTGTTGTACCTGTTCCAACATCAACTTGCAAGGTAACGAACTGTTAGTAGACATGACGAAGTTGATCTCCGAATCAACACATCAGTATTGTTATTCATAGTTATTTCTTGTAAAATGCAATTTACATTTGAAACCATTCCTTGGACGTACAAAATGATCGTTTAATTTTATACAAGATTGCCATCAGGCTACGAAAAAAAAAACAAAATTAAAATTGTTTTTTAAATAATATAAAAAAGTTTGTTAAAATAAACTATTCAGTCCAGCTCTTTTACTACAAGTCAAGTTATCTATGTAAGTTTTCTATGAGTGTCCGGGGTGTACTCTAACGACACCTCTGGATGATATAGTGCAGCGGAATTTATTTCCACTAGACGGTACATTGCGCCGTTGATTTACTGATAATGGATGTTCTAAAATTTACGATTATATAAGACGTCTCACCTGATACATGTCTTGAAAATGTTGGGAGCTATAAAATGCTAGTTATGTCATATCTAATTCGACGTTTGCACAGAAAACTTGCATCACAGAAAGTTTCAATTATTATATTCAAAACGCAAGTTTCAAGCACATTGTAAGTCTTTTGAAAAAAAAAATACATACATATAATTACTGAGACTAAGCGGAATAACTATTGAAAGGACGTTGTGAATAAATGAATTTTCTTAAGAAAAATAAACCGACATAAGATATTATCGTTTATCTGCTTAAAAATTGAAGAAAAAGAAATTTCTCTCGACTCGACTCTACCGAGTCAGTAATTCATTCTTGGGGCGATGTATACGCTTTTACAATAAAATCCCAGAAAATATACAAATATGTCATACACAAATTTCAAAAATGTTATTAAACAAGGTTGTATAAAAAGGGTTATTATAATATTAATGAATTTATGGATGATAATAACCCCTGGGAAAGGTGATCGCTTGGTAACGATTCCACCTTTCCCAGGGGTTATTATTATACTTTTTCTAATTTGTCTTGTGTCGTTTATTGTAAACATGATTGTAAGCTATTATTGGAAAAAAAAGTCTCACTAGGTTTCTTGCTGGTTATTCCCAGGACAGAGGTTTTTTTTTGCGAACCAGTGGTAAATGAAAAAAGTGACTTTCAATAAGTATTGTTATAATCTACTTTGAATAAAAAAGTTTCTGTTTCTGTTTCTCTTAATTTTTTTTATGAAATAATGTTGACAAACGAGCACACAGCCCATCTGATGGTAAGTATACAAAACATAGCAGCATTATGCTTCTATAATAAACTGGTAATCTGTGAAAGCGTGGTTCTAATCCGGTAGAGTCGACCCATTCGTGCTTCAACCCTAATATAGCCGCAGCGTGGCTCTACCAAGTACTAAAATACTCACAACCTATGGTTACTCTATAAAAGTAAAAAAGTAAAGTTACAGCCTATTTACGTCCCACTGCTGGGTGCAGGCCTCCCCTCATTTCTGAGAGGGTTTTATGGCAAGGAAGTGTCCGCCGCGCTGACCCAATACGTGTTGGTGAACTTCACGTCTTCGAAATATTTTTTCCTTATTTCTCAAACATGCAGGTTTCCTCACAATGTTTTCCTTCACCGCCGAGCACGTGGTAAATCAGCACTTAAAAATTGCCGGCGGGGATCGAACCCGGGTTACTCGCGTACTATTATATTTACAGCGAGTGTTAACCATCTGAGCTATCACGGCTTTTGATTACTCTATGTAAAGCTCTTTTGCCTTATGATTGTGTGTTGACTACATTAATGGACTTCTGAGCAGAAAATTTCCCTTCTACCATCTAAGTTACTGAAAATGAATGTAACACATGTCAGAATTATTTTTCAGTTTTAATTTATCATCGAATATACTCGTACAGTACCTTCAGATGTACTTTGGGAGCACGCGGTCTATTGAATAGTTTGTAGTTTTATTTTTCTTACGAGTAATATCATCATCACTATCATCAGGTTATTGCAGTCTACTGCTGGACCAAGGTTTCCACATAGAATTTCATGCATTCTGCTGCTGCTAGCCAAGTGGTGCAGATCTTTATACAATCTAGCCAGGAGGCGTCGCACTCTGCGCTTACCTAAGCACGAATACCACTCTGCGACACGTCTATTAGAGAAAAAATCTGCAAGCTTTATGCCTAACGGTGGTACCACGTCTTTGAACCTGTTTGATTTTTAATCAAAGTCGTTATTTTTCGATTTCAAAATAAAATAGACCGTCTTAATGTTATTTATTTTCTACAATAATCTTGTACATCTTCAGCCAACGTTTGCGACTTACAGTACTCAAATGAACGTTTGTCACTGAGAGTCTGGAGTTTGCATTTGATATTAAATCTGTGGATAAGAAAACTTAAAACTATGGTTGATTTGTAATATCATCATAGTTCCCAAAAGCGAAACTATTCTGTAGCTTGTTTTGAATAGAGTTGAGTGTATACACATACACTCAACTGGACTACTGTTATAATTAATCGTCAGATAAACAGCTGTAAAATTATGAAAAAAAGTATTTACGTAATTACACAATGCATAAAACTATCACTTTTATTAAGCAACAATGTGTATTCTGTATTTATTTCAAATATAAAAACTAATAACTTTTAATTTAAGTTCCATATTTCTGTGTAAAATAAAACTTTTGCTCCAATTTTACACACTAAATACATAAAGACACTTAGGGTCAGTTCACACCAAGACGTGACTCACCTAAATGTAAGTGTCTACCGCTGCCCATAAACAACTGCAACACTAGAGGAATTGCAGGTACTTTGTCAGCCTTTTCGAAAGGAGTAAGCTCTTTTCTTGAAAGTGTCTAAGTCGTATCGGACCGGATAAATCGCCGATGGTAAACGATTCCACAGAGATTATGCAAAGAAGAAAACTCCTAGTATGACGCACAGTGGTGTACCGCCAAGCATCCAGATGGGGTGGATGGTAGCGTCAGTTTTGTCGCGATATGAATTGGAGAAAATAAATTTTTAGCTGATTTCAAGAAAAAGGAGATTTTTAATTCAACTGTATGTTTTTTTTGTTATATGTATTTTAGGATCTTTCTTGGTGTTTCTATATCTTCGTTAGTTGTGACCCAATTATATCATTATTTGTTTAATAGTTTTAAAGCTATATAAATTTGGACAGAAATCTACCTCTAAGCGTATTCACACATAACTATGTGTGAAAACATTGCATTATCTATGAACTTAATTTTTTCATCAGTTCGTCAATTCCATCAATCATATAATATGGAATAATAATACTAAGAAAATAAAGGTGTAATAAAATGATATATGGAAAAGAAATTGACAAATGCATCGGATCGGTCAACTTAATAATTATCTGTCATTAGTCATTAATATTTCGTAAAATAAATTACTTTCTCTATATAAGTTTTTATGTAATTGAAAAAAAAATGACCTTTATTGTTTCCTATAGTCAGTTTTTGTAGTCCGTAGATAACTGCATTTCAAGATTTTAACTTGTCTGTTAAAGCTCTACTCAAAACTTTAAGCGATACTAACACCCGGCTGAAAACAGGCCGCTGGAATTACAAGCCTAGTTGTTATCGAGTCAAAAATATTTTTGACTGTATTTTAGCATATTGATGATAATTATGCCGCAATCTATCAGATGCCTTAATCGATCGAGCCAACCCATTCTTATTAAATCTTTATAAAACCGATGCATGGCTATACCATGCAAAAGTTTTTTTTACTTAGGATTACGTTCAAGGTAGATTTGAATACTTAAGACATCCACAGAGTAAAATGGTTTTATAATTTCTCTTAATCCATCACCACGCGGCGTGAAAAATGATGAGACCGTGGCCATTTGAATGGTGGTTATTAGAGATCTTTGCAGCACTCAAATTTATATTATCTCTTATCCATCTGACTATGATTTTTAGTTAAATGTATACACACACCTTTTTCTATGTTACAGTTATTGCAATACATTTAAGAACTAGTTACTTAAATTGATCGTGATCCTAAATGTCTTACTTCTGGTCGGCGCTATAAGTATTTTCAAGCACCATAAGGTTTCATTACAAACGAAATATGAAGGACACATAATACGGAAATAATTACTTTACTTGCTGCTTTCAACAAGTATCCTTTTATCGAATAACCGTTACAGCATTAGTTCGCTGCTGAACATAGGCCTCCCCATTGATTGCGTCATATCTATAGTTTCCACGATCTATCCCGCACGCTTTACCCAATTACGGACACGAAAAAGCGGGTAATATATTCTAATATACAGCCAATATAATATGGTCCACGGTTGAGTATATACATTCAACGAAATGTATATATAAAAAAGGCATATTCTTGGTGCGGGGATTAGTCAATAGTGCCGTCCTGACGTATTCGTTCTCTTTAGTTTAAAATTTGCATATTATTAATGTTTTTATTTGCTAAGTTAATAGGTTCTTAAAATTAGACTAAATTCTATTTTTTTTATCAGAAGGTTTTTTTTAATTAGTTTGCAAATAGCAATAAAATTTAATTTACATTGAACATAGTTAAAGCGAACGCCACGGCATAAAATATAGATACTTACGCAGTTTCATTATTTTGTTATTGTAGGTAGGCACTGGATTGCAGATTTCATTTCAAATTTTTTATTCAATACCAATAATAGGTGATGATGCTTACTTATTTAGGGTAATACTTTTTTTTACGTAAAACTAAGTAAAATTGGGGATTACGTTATTGCAGTCATTTTGTTGTTTATTTACAAAATCAAACATAAGCGTACAGTTTGCCCTATTTGGTTCGTTTGTGGGTCCGTTTTTTTGTTTGCCTGATTGACCGACTAACTGAATGTTTTTATTCAGGTTAGTGTCTTTCTAAGTCTTCGCGACAGTTTAATTTACAAATAAATGATTATCACATAGAATAGCAAAATTACTGACCATGACATTACCACGCGAACTAAGTTGCGCGCACTGACAGTATAGTAATAATGTTATTAGTAAAAACTTGCACGTGTTTAAAGTACTTTGAAAAGTTGACGTGTAACATAAATGCTTAAGCTATTTCACATTTACACATTTAGATTTACCAAAAGTTTTGCTACTGCTTTCGCCAATTTGCCTATTAAAGCATGACGATTACGGCCAATAAATCTTCGCTATTATCCAAGTGGGCCATGTTCGACTTTTTTATTTTTAATGCTTTTGTTGATCAGTTGCAAAATGACAAATCTGAGACACATCTAATTGTTATCAATGAACGCAATATTTTCTGCCCACTCTACGTTTAGGCCACTTACTTTGCGCAATATTACAGAAGACGTCTTATTTTATTTATTTAGGAATAATAAAGTATATCCAAAAAAATTTTACTCTTCCTTTTTTAGTCAGTGAAATAGCTTTAAAGCTTCAAGTAAAATACTTAATGCTGCTTTGTTTCATATTGTAAGTGTAGAGAACCGGAGACCCCTTTTACTCGAAACAAGGCAGTCCACCTTAGTTCACACGGTTGACGACGCATTTGCATTTTGATTTGAGGAAATTTGATTGAGGAAACGAGGCATTTGTCTCAGATGTCAGGGGTGACTACGCATCTGCATTTTGTCTAATTTTTAATCAGGGATAGATGTAGATGTCTATGGGCTACAGCAACCTATTACCGTCAGGTAAACTGTGTGCTCGTTTGTCACCCTATGCTATAAAATAAATTAAAACATGTGAGTTACATTTTGACATTTTTCTCCATTTTCATGAAAATGAGAGATGGCTGTTGCGGTAGGAGGACTTATTACGTACTTAATTGTTTCAAACACGTGCTATGTTAATAGTATTGGATACAGTACACGTGGTTTGTTGAAGATGCATAATCGATCACCTGTTTTAGGTTAGCTTTCCCTTGCGATTAAACGACTTTTACGACTAATGAAATTAATGATTTTAATCGAAGCATTACTGTAATCACAGTTATGGTTCATAGTTCAAATATTTAAAACGATAAAGCATCGAAAACTTTAGTGCGCCTATCCAAATATCAATTTGAAATGTACTCAGACGTGACGGGCTGATCCCGGGAACTATCAGTACAGGAATTCACTGAAACTTTTCATTAAAGTCAGAATATAATCCACTATAACTCCTATTAGTTTTCGTAATAATCTTCCACAATACAGCATCACACCATCAATAGCTGACATAAGAGTACTTTAGGTAATACATCTACTGTAGTATCGGTAATATTTTAATCGTATAAATATGATTTCATCTGAGTATAAGTTGAGAGGTATATCGCAAAAGT
>CAJQZP010001107.1:0-19919 GCA_907164705.1 Parnassius apollo | reverse complement strand
GAAAGTTTTCGGGATTCTGGATTAGAGCACGAGGGGGGACGGATCGTTACTTCATTAGACGAGACCTCTCCAACTTAACGTTTAGGTTCAGTGTGCCTCTAAACATTCGGTGATCGCTGCCAGTTTTCACCCTTGCGATCACTGAGACATCACTGAACAGTTGGCGTCTGGTCGTCATAATGAAGTCAATCTCATTTTTTGTCGAACCGTCGGGGCTCGACCAGGTCTACATCCTGTGGGGCCGCTTCTGGAAGAAAGACTTCATCATAAAGAGTCCCTCTTTCTCCATAAAGTCGGCCAGCTGCTGGCCCCTTCGGTTCCGTTGCCCACTCCAAATTTCCCTACCTTCAGCTCACCGCTTTCTCTTGATTAAACGGTTTTATTTAGCTCACCCCGTTTGTTTTATTTATTATTCTTGGGTCAAATTTAGTAATTCAAATTTCACCCTCTTCCTGTCAACCGATTAATCTGAAATTTTGTATACACTTTGGATTTTGGTGACAATACAATTATGTTTATTCATTATCATTATAAATTCAAGATGGCCGCCGCTACAAAATGGCGGATAATTTATGTTTTATTAATCCCATCAACATGGGTATCAAATGAAAGGGCTCAATAAGCAGAATACAATATACTATAAAAAATTGAAATACAAGATGGCGGCCGCTACAAAATAGCGGATAACGTAGGTTTTATCGATCCCATCAATATGGGTATCAAATGAAAGTGTTCAACCAGTATAATGCAATGTACTGTATAAAATTCAAATCCAAGATGGCGGCCTCTACAAAATGGCGGATAACTTAGGTTTTATCAATCCCATCAACATGGGTATCAAATGAAAGGTCTCAACAAGTAGAATACAATTTACTATGCAAAATTGAAATCTAAGATGGCCGCCGCTACCAAATGGCTGATAACAATTTTTTTATCAATCCCACCAATATGGGTATCAAATAAAAGGGCTTGACAAGAAGAATACAGTGCACTATACAACCTCAATATTTAAGATGGGCGCAGCCACCAAATGGCGTATCATAATAAGATTTAAATTTAGAAATTGAATCTGTAATTTAGGTATCTGATTAATCCAGCCTGAATCCACCACCCAAGTCAAGATTTTGTATCGTGTTGAGGACTGTGTGGCGTTAGGGTGGCTAAAAAAGGTTTTATCAATCCCATCAACATGGGTATCAAATGAAAGGTCTCAACAAGTAGAATACAATTTACTATGCAAAATTGAAATCTAAGATGGCCGCCGCTACCAAATGGCTGATAACAATTTTTTATCAATCCCACCAATATGGGTATCAAATAAAAAGGGCTTGACAAGAAGAATACAGTGCACTATACAACCTCAATATTTAAGATGGGCGCAGCCACCAAATGGCGTATAATAATAAGATTTAAATTTAGAAATTTAATCTGTAATTTAGGTATCTGATTAATCCAGCCTGAATCCACCACCCAAGTCAAGATTTTGTATCGTGTTGAGGACTGTGTGGCGTCAGGGTGGCTAAAAATGATACGTCGTTAGCGGTACACCACCCAAGTTAAGGTGAAAGGTTAAAACGCGCCGAGAACTGTATGGCATTAGGGTGGATAAAAATGATATGTCGTTAGCATTTTCCCCTCAAGACTCAGGCGCATCTTGTTGTACATAGCCTTGCCCCTTTATTGGACCTCTGGGGGGGGTCGACCGTTTAAATGTCCATTACTCGTGGTGTTCCCACCCAAATGGTAAAAAAAATATAAAAAATACAAACACAAATAAAACAGAATCTGCAACACAACGTAAACGAAGGCTTCAAAAAGCGAAAGAAAAGTATAAAGCAAAACGAGCTAAAGAAAGTGAAGGTGATAGAAATAGTCGATTACAGAAACGACGGGAACAATTAGCGTCAAAAACACCTGAGCAATATGAGGCCAGGTTAAAAAAGCAACGTCAGCGATATACACAGATGATAGCGTCAGAAACGCCTGAAGAATATGAAGCCAGGTTAACAAAGCAACGTGAGCGATACACACAGATGATAGCGTCAGAAACGCCTGAAGAATATGAAGCCAGGTTAACAAAACAACGGGAGCGATACACACAGATGATAGGGTCAGAAACGCCTGAAGAATATGAAGCCAGGTTAACAAAACAACGGGAGCGATATACACACATGGTAGCGTCAGAAACGCCTGAAGAATATGAAGTTAGATTAATACAAAGCCGTGAAAGACAAAGACAGCAGTTGAGTTCAGAAACGCCTGAACATCGCGATACGAGGTTAAATAAACAACGAGAGCGTACCCAGCAATGCAGAGCTAATAATCTGCAGGCATTCGAGAATGCTATTAACACAATTTGTATACATTTTTGTGATATTTGTACCAAACGTTGTTATCCTAATCAAGTTCGTACAGTTCGGTACAACGCTGCTGCATTAACATACTTTGGTCCGGATTTCCAAGCTAAACGGTGGCCCTATCTGCTAGCCACAGGTAGGGAAATGGCCAAGCGCCCCCGTCAGAGGGTCGCAGGCGAGGGATGTGGGGGCTGCCTAGTTTTCCTGAAAAGGGGGGCTGGGTGGTGGTAAAGGCCATGCTGACGGAGCAAGTGACAGTTTATTTGGGTGGTGGGGATGGGCCTTGTCAGCCCCATCTACCAGCTGGATCGAGCTCCCGATGTCGCGCTGTGAGCCAACTTCGCGTCCCTATATTCTCCCGGTAATCCTAACGCCTGAAATAGGGCGTTCCCAAAGGTGCGGGCTCCATGGAGGGTGGGAAGCCGGGGGGATGAATTTTAAAGAACAAATACTATGGACAATTTAAGGCCCAAAAAGAAAGAGGGAGAGGTGTCAGAGGTGCTTACCAGAGACACAAATGAACAAGGGGGGAACCGTCACTAAACCGGCGGTTCCACGGACAGTACCGTCCAGCGCAGGTGCCCCCATCAAAGGGACAACTACCTCGCTGAACGTTTCCAAAACCAGTTCCAAGGAGCTGGGGGGGGAAAAAGAACAGGAGCCCGCGAGTGACAAAACTGCGGAGCCAATACGAACTGACGACCTTTTCTCTGCTGCCTGGCAAGTGGTGAGCCGTAAGGGGAAAGGCAAGGCACCCAAAAAGGTGACTTGCCGACCTGACGGACCATCAGGAGGGTCTATCCCTGCAGGCAGTAGTGGAAAGGCCAAAAAGAAGAACAAGAAGCAGCGGGAAAAGGCCGAAGGGAACGAGCCGCACTGGCTGCTTCTGAAACTAAAACCAAGGAGGCTGGGCAAGCTACTGCGACTGGGGTGCTTGGAGCTGGAACCAGTAGCCGCACTGAAGCTGGGAAGGATAAAAATCCAGACCAAGTGGAAGTCGCGGCCGCAGGAACCAGTTCTAGGATATCCGCCAGGAAGCAGCGAGCGGCCAAGCGTCCTGGGAAGAAAGAAAGAGCAGCCAAAAGGATGCTGGAAGAGTCCACCTCGCCTAGAGGGGAGCACAAAAAAGTGCGACTCGGACAGCAACCAAAGGCTGCAAAAACGAGCTACGCTTCCGCTGCTAGAGCAGATTTGGGTGTGGCCTTAACGTGTGAGCGTTCAGGTCACATTACGAAGGAAGTAGCAGTCATCAGACATCCTCGTAGCAATACAGAGGAAGATAATCAGCGAGGCGTGGAGTAGTCAGGACCCTGATGCGTCGGGCCCAGTTTTTAGGGGCAAACCCGTATATACGGAGGGTGTCCTGAAACTGTGGTGCGACGATTAGAAGGCTCTGGACTGGTTGAAGGGGAATATTGCTACCCTCGATCTTAAATCCAACACCTTGCTGACTATAAAAAAACAAGAGATACCACAAAGAGTCAAATGTGGTATCCTAATCCCTGATGCCCAAGGAGCCTGGAAAGACTCACGTGACATTGGTCGCGTGCTGGCGTACCAGAACCGCTGGGTTAACATCAGGGACTGGCTGTTACTCAAGGCTGATAAGCAGACGGACGGGTGGTTCCTCGTTGTTTCGGTGCCGGAGGATCACATCCCGACCCTGATGAAGGCCGGACGCCGTCTCGCATGCGTATGCGGGGCGGTATACGTAAAATTCCAGGGTCGTGGAGGTAAATTCTTTGATACTCCACCGAGCAAAGAGGTAGAAAACAGCCCGGAAGTTATGGATACCGGAGCCACGGTTACCGGTACAGTGGAATCACTGGAGGCCAAGTCCAGTGAAGAAACGGCCTGCACAACTGAGCCAAAGCCCCCAGTGGAGACCGGGCTCAGCGGCAGCTCACTGAGTGACGAAGAGGACTGCATTTTGCCGACCACTTCCGACTCGGTGGCTGACGAAGAGACCCGAGATCTTCTGGCAGGCCTATTTTTGGGCGGGGACGGGGAGGACGCGATCAATGATGGCGTGCCCTTCGTCCAAAACTAGCCTAGTGCAAGCCAACCTCCACCACAGCGAAACTGCGTCGGCTCAATTACGCAGGTGGTTAGAGGTTCAAAAGACTGCCATAGCCTTAATCCAGGAGCCGTGGGTTGGGGCTGGTAAAATTAAAGGCCTAAACAACCTAAAAGGTAAGCTATTCTACAGCTCTGAACACGACAAGCCTAGAGCGTGTATCTACACACTACTAAAGATATCTGTGCACAACCATTAACAGATTTCTGTTCTAGAGACATGTATGCCGTGGCAATACAATACACACAGGAGAGAAGGTTAGTCGTCGCCTCGGTCTACATGCCGGAGGAAGACACTCCTCCCCCTCATGACCTCGGCAGGCTGGTGAACTTCTGCGAGAGGACCGGACTAGAGGTTGTGATCGGGACGGACTCCAACGCACATCATCCCCTTTGGGGAATGGAAAAACCTAATGAACGAGGTAAGGTTTTAGTTGAATTTTTATTTAGTACTAACCTAACCATTTTAAACATAGGTTCTGAACCTACTTTCATAAACAAACGCTGTCGCACTATAATCGACCTCACACTTGCAACAGAAGGAGCAGCCAAACTAATTACGGAATGGCATGTGTCGAAAGAGGCCTCATGCTCAGACCATAGATGGATCTGCTTCGCACTACAGGTCGATATCCCCTCTACACCACCATGGAGAAATCCCCGCAAGACGGATAAAACAAAATACCTAAATAAGTTGACGTCTTCGCTCGCGGGTTCTGAGGGGATAAATACTATAGCAGATCAGTCGCTCCTAGAAGAACAGGTAGCAGCTGTTACTAAGGCCATGATAGATAGCTACCATGAATCATGTCCAGAAATCACTCCACCAAGGCATGCCGAGGTAAAGCAACAGTGGTGGGGTGTAGAACTCGATAGGAAACGCAAGAAGGTAAGAAAAGCCCTAAACAGGGCCATGAATACCTCAATGGATGAAGACTGGCTACTATATAAGAAAGCTAAGTCTGAATACAAAAAATGTATCAGGTATCGACGCTCGACTGGGTGGCGTAAATTCTGTGGCAACATAGAAACCTGCAAACAAGCAAATAGGATAAGGAATATTCTAGCTAAACAGAACACGTCGGGATCCATGTCTCTAAAGAAACCCGACGGTAGCTACTCAACATCGCCGGATGAAGCCCAACGCATCCTAATTAAAACGCACTTCCCAGGTTGCTGCTTAACCCAGGAGGCAAACCGGCATGACGACATACTGACACCAACAGTAGAAGACTGGAATTTAGCACAGAGAGTGGTAACGATGGACAAAATCCATTGGGCCATTCACAGTTTCCTCCCCTATAAGGCGGCAGGACCTGACGGCATATTCCCGGCACTTCTACAGTGGGGGGGTAAAGCCCTAATAGTCAGACTTGTTGCCATAATGAGAGCCTGTCTGGCTCTAAAATATGTTCCTAGGGGATGGAGGGAAGTGAAAATCACATTTATACCCAAACCAGGTAAGAGCGATTACACTGACCCTAAATCCTACAGGCCCATTAGCCTCACATCCTTTCTCCTAAAGACGATGGAGAGGATGTGTGAAAGGGAATTAAGGGGGTCGGCGCTAATGAACTTACCACTACACGACAAGCAACACGCCTACAGTCTAGGCAAATCAACAGAATCGGCACTTCATCAGGTAATTACTAAGATTGAAGGGGCCATCCAAAACAAAGAAATATGTCTAGGTTCCTTCATAGATATAGAAGGTGCTTTTGACAGAACAAACTTCTCCAGCATAAAAGGTGCACTCAGTAGACATAAAGTTGAACCGGCACTGATCGCCTGGATAGTTTGCATGCTCAGTACACGAATAATAAAGATTGCTGGTGAATCTCAACCAATCCTAATTAAGAAAGGTTGCCCGCAGGGTGGGGTCCTCTCACCTCTCCTGTGGAATATGGTCATTAATGAACTCATCAGCAAATTAAATACTAATCACTTTTATACAGTAGGTTATGCTGATGACCTGACTATACTGGTCTCGGGAAAGACAGCTAGCATAGTGTGCGACCTGACCCAAGCGGCTCTCCGTATAGTGGAGAGATGGTGCAGGGAATACGACTTAACCGTCAACCCAAATAAAATGGTTTTAGTAATGTTCACACAAAAACGGATGCTGAATAACTATCATCTTCCAAGTCTTTTCAGCACAAAACTCCAGCTATCCTCTGAGGTAAAATATTTAGGTCTTACCTTGGACAGCAAACTTAACTGGAATAAAAACATAGAAAACAAAATCAACAAAGCTAGTATAACTTTCTGGCAATGCAGAAACATGATTGGCAAAAGATGGGGACTGACGCCAAAAATCATACTGTGGCTTTACAAAACTGTAATCCGGCCCATGATCACATACGGCGCTCTGGTATGGTGGACCAAGACCAATGAAGCCACCACAATTAAGAAGCTTCAGCGCTACCAGAGACTGGCATGTATGGCTGCCACAGGCTGCATAAGAACTACGCCAACAGCAGCCTTGGAAGCGATGCTGGAGCTAACTCCGCTTCATCTACATATACAACAAGAAGCGACTTTAGCTGCCATCAGACTCAAGACCCTAAATCTTTGGAGTAAGAATAGTGTCCCTCATACAGGCATAATTGATAGAATTTACTCAGAAATTCCTATCCTACAAGCCAAATACGATAGGATTCCTAAACAATTTGTTTTCGATAAGAAATACAAGATACAATTAAATGAAAACAGCCAGCCGGAAGGATTAAGCCCAAAAGAGCTTAGAATTTTCACCGATGGTTCTAAAACAAAGGAAGGTGTAGGTTCTGGAGCTTTCTCTGAAGACCTCAATATTCACATATGCACACCGCTGGGTACCTATAACACGGTCTTTCAGGCGGAATGTATGGGTATCATTCAAGCGGCCATAGCAATAGATGCTAGGAAGGTTAATGACTTCCCCATCAGAATACTGACCGACAGTAGGGCGGTACTACAAGCTCTGAGTTGCAATGGGGTGAACTCGGGACTAATATATGAATGCCATCAACGATTAAATGAGGTATGTAAAAACAACAATGTGACTCTACAATGGATAAAGGGACACAGTGGATCCAGAGGCAACGATGCAGCGGACGAACTGGCCAGAAGAGGATCGGCTCTGGCCACTATAGGGCCGGAACCAATCATACCAATCCCCTTTGGTAACGTTCGTTCAATGGTACGTAGACACTTCACTAATCAACACGCTCAGCTTTGGAAAAATCTAATAGACTGTAGACAAGCTAGGGAGGCCCTACCTGTAATAAACAGTCGCTTAACCAAAGTTCTAATGAGACTGAACAAGCCGCAGATCAGGATAGTAACTAGTGCTATCACAGGACATGGAACCTTTAACAAACATTTATTTACTATAGGTGTTACAGATAGTGCCCTGTGCAGGGCATGTATGGGGGAGGAAGAAACGGCGGCCCACGTGCTACTGAAATGTCCGGAGGTCGCTACGTACAGGGCTAAACATCTCGGCACGCCGGGATCACTCCCCTTCAGAACTATATGAATTAGTTAAAAATTATCAAATACATCGACACACTAGTACCTGCACGAAAAATAATTCTGTTTGTCGTTTCAACTTTCCACGCTCGGAATGCTTAGAGACACATGTTATTGATCCTTCATCTAACGAATTCATCTACAACGGTGGTCGCATTTGCGTTCTGAAAAGAAAAAGTGAAGATGGTTGGGTAAATAATTACAGTCCTGCTTTGCTAAAAATGTGGAAAGCCAATATGGATATACAACCGTGTGGTACAAATGAGTTGATTGCGTATTACATCGCTAAATACGTGTCAAAATCAGAACCTACAAACCTAGATGGTGAAATATCTCGAGCTATTCAACAAATTAGAAGAGAAGAAACTGACGTCTCGCGTAAGTTGTTTAAAATATGCATGCGCATATTAAGAGAACGTCAAGTTTCAGCCTGCGAATGCGTATTCAGGCTATGCCATTTGAGTATGCGTGACAGCTCGAGAAAAACAATTTTTGTCAATACTCGTAAAGCGGAACAAAGGTATAAAGTGTTGAAGTTTAATGAAGCTGGTCAAGCAGCAGGATATTGTGCCAATATTTTCGAACGATATGAAAAGCGACCAGCAGAGCATCCCATCTATGATTTTTACAATATGTGTCTCATAGAATTTGCGATGTTATTTGAGCCACACTACACAAAACCGCCAGTTATAAATAAAGAGAGCATCGATACCGATGCTTATGCACCGCACGAGCAAACAACAAGAAGGCGTCTTATAACTTTAACAGACAACACCAAAATGACTATTAGAAACACGCCAGCTGTAGTACGGGCACCTAACTTCGTAGCAGCTTCTGATCCAGAGTCATATTATTACAGTTTACTAATCCAGTATATGCCGTATCGCAATGAGGCCGAACTTTTAGGAGAGTTTAATAGTGCCAGAGATGCGTTTCTCGCCAACGAAGAAAGTTTAAGACAAACAAACGCCTACTTGGAAATATATCGTGAACGTGACAGGCAGCTTGAAAATGCATTCGCGCAAGTACACGCATTTCAGATATTGGAACACGCAGAGCCGATGGAACTAGACCATGAAGAAGAAGTTCCTTATTTGCCAATGAATGAAGACCAGTTCTTACAGGCTAAGCAGTCTATGAATGCAGGACAAAAGGAAATTTTTAGATTAGTTACCCAGTCCATACAAAATCAAATGTCAGGTGCTAAAGAGCGTTTAAAAATATTCTTTACAGGAGGAGCTGGTGTGGGCAAGACTTTTCTATTAAAGTTATTACGAGACCAAATTAATAGGTGCTACGCAAAGGATGCGGTTAAAGTCTGCTCACTAACAGGAGTTGCAGCTAGATTAATAAATGGAGCTACGATACACAGTACTTTAAAATTGCCTGTACAGAAAGACGGTCGCATAACAGGTATGTCACCACTGTCCGGAAACTATTTGCGAATAATGAGGCAACAATGGCATCAGACAGAATTTTTGATTGTCGACGAGATTTCCATGGTGTCTTATCAAATGTTATGCATGATGGACGCTCGATTAAGGCAAATTAAGAACTGTGAAAATGAGTTTTTTGGAGGAGTAAACGTATTACTTTTCGGTGATCTTTTACAACTGTCTCCTATAAAACGATCAGGAACACCTGTTTTCAAACAGCCAGAACATCTCCAACCAGCTACACATCTCTGGCGTTTATTCACGCTGTGTGAATTAACTGAAAATATGCGTCAGCAAGGTGACCAGACTTTTATTGATATTTTGAATGCTTTGAGAGTCGGTGAGCTAACAACCAACATTTTAGTATTTTAATGGGAAGACTTCTTCAAGACACGAGTGATGAGTTTGCAATAGACAAAGCGTTAAGGGTATACCCCACAAATCAACAAGTTAACGACCACAACTCTGCAGTATTGAATTTGTACAGAAATAATGGTGCTCGCATTTACAAAATAAAAGCGCAGGATCAGCTAGTACACGCCACACGAAATGCAGACAATGTGGATATAGCTACTATAATACCAGCTGATATCAACAAAACTGGGGGGTTTACCAGTGGAACTGCAAATATTTGTGGGGGCAAAAATCATGCTACGGTCCAATATTGACGTTTCAAAGGGATTAGTAAATGGCGCTATAGGCTACATCAACGAAATCGTTTGGCCTCAATTTCGTCGAACTCAGATGTATGCAACAGATGTACCTTCCGTCCGAATTGATTTCGCAAGAGACGGAGTACATCTTAATCACCCGAAAGCCATACAGTTTCCAGCTAAGTACAATTACGGGACGGCTGAAAGAAGAATGTTGTCTTTAATACTATCATGGGCTTCTACAATACATAAAATGTAGGGCAGCACTGTGGATCACGCAGTCGTATACTTAGGTGCGAAACTGTTTGAAGAAAGTCAAGCCTACGTGGCTCTTAGTAGAGTAAGATCTTTGCAGGGACTACGTATAGAGGAGTTGGACTGCAATAAACTAACGGGCAAGAAACCTTGCAATAATGAAGCACTAAATGAATTAAACAGAATGCGAAATAAAAACTAAAAACTAGAAAATAAAAATAGGTAAAAAAACTTTTTAAGTTAAACGGTTTTATGTTAAACATACATTGCAATGTTTAAGATAAATGTACTAAAAACCAAAAAATAATAAAATAGATAAAGTCGTGGGAATTATAAACATATGCATAGACTAGACTAAAATAAAACCGTGGGGCACGTCAATTGTCTACAATCGTTGATTAAAATGTTTGTTTTGTAATGTTACACTATAATTAGGCAGTTGTTCAACCGACAACGATGGACGTGTGATAAGTAGGGCTAGAATGTGGAAACAAGCTAGCAAGCTCGATTATAAGCGAGTTTTTAGGGTTACATAGTGGTGAGCGAGTAGTACTTTTATCATAAGTTTTGTCGATTAAAGACAAACTACGAGCAGTGAAACGATTCCTCGCCAGCCAGCAGTGTGAATGTCCAACGATAAACTAGTTGAAACATCTCTTTTATTTACATGGAGTGTATAACTATTAGAATTTCCATGAGTAAGAAAATAGTAAGTAATTTCCTCACCGTCTGCGGGCCAACTGCCTATTTTAACGACGAATTAAACAATTCTTCTATCGCACATTAAGTCGATAATTTGTAGACAATTGACGTGCCCCACGGTTTTATTTTAGTCTAGTCTATGCATATGTTTATAATTCCCACGACTGTATCTATTTTATTATTTTTTGGTTTTTAGTACATTTATCTTAAACATTGCAATGTATGTTTAACATAAAACCGTTTAACTTAAAAAGTTTTTTTACCTATTTTTATTTTTTATTCACATCATGAATATTGATAATGATCACCAAAAGAAAAATAGCACAAGTTAGGTGACAGGTGAAAAAAGGCATGGTACAAAAAAATAAAAATACGTGTGTGTGTGTGTGTGTGCGTGCGTGGCGTGCGTGGCGTGCGTGGCGTGCGTGGCGTGCGTGGCGTGCGTGGCGTGCGTGGCGTGCGTGGCGTGCGTGGCGTGCGTGGCGTGCGTGGCGTGCGTGGCGTGCGTGGCGTGCGTGTCGTGCGTGTCGTGCGTGTCGTGCGTGGCGTGCGTGTCGTGCGTGGCGTGCGTGGCGTGCGTGTCGTGCGTGGCGTGCGTGGCATGCGTGGCGTGCGTGCCGTGCGTGGCGTGCGTGGCGTGCATGGCGTGCGTGGCGTGCGTGGCGTACGTGGCGTGCGTGGCGTGCGTAGCGTGCGCGGCGTGCGTGGCTTGCGTGGCGTGCGTAGCGTGCGCGGCGTGCGTGGCGTGCGTGGCGTGCGTGGAGTGCGTGGCGTGCGTGGCGTGCGTGGCGTGCATTGCGTGCGTGGCGTGCGTGGCGTGCGTGGCGTGCATTGCGTGCGTGGCGTGCGTGGCGTTCGTGGCGTGCGTGGCGTGCGTGACGTGCGTGGCGTGCATTGCGTGCGTGGCGTGCGTGGTGTGCGTGGCGTGCATTGCGTGCGTGGCGTGCGTGGCGTGCGTGGCGTGCGTGGCGTGCGTGGCGTCGGTGGCGTGCGTGGCGTGTTTGGCGTGCGTTGCGTGCGCGGCGTGCGTGGCATGCGCGGCGTGCGTGGCGTGCGCGGCGTGCGCGGCGTGCGTGGCGTGCGTGGCGTGCGTGGCCTGCGTGGCGTGCGTGGCGTGCGTGTCGTGCGTGGCGTGCGTGGTGTGCGTGGCTTGCGTGGCATGCGCGGCGTGCGTGGCGTGCGCGGCGTGCGCGGCGTGCGTGGCGTGCGTGGCGTGCGTGGCCTGCGTGGCGTGCGTGGCGTGCGTGGCGTGCGTGGTGTGCGTGGCTTGCGTGGCGTGCGCGTCTTGCGTGGCGTGCATGGCATGCGTGGCGTGCGTGGCGTGTGTGTCGTTCGTGGCGTGCGTGGCGTGCGTGGCGTGCGTGGCGTGCGTGGCGTGCGTGGCGTGCGTGGCGTGGGTGGCGTGCGTGGCGTGCGTGGCGTGCGTTGCGTGCGTGGCGTGCGTGGCGTGCGTGGCGTGCGCGGCGTGCGTGGCGTGCGAGGCGTGCGTGGCGTGCGTGGCGTGCGTGTCGTGCGTGTCGTGCGTGGCGTGCAGATAAATAAGCAAGTATATAAGCAAGTTAATAAGCAAGTATATAAGCAAGTACATAAGCAAGTAAATAAGCAAGTACATAAGCAAGTATATAAGCCGGTATATAAGCAAGCGAATAAGCAAGTATATAAGTAAGTATATAAGAAAGTAAATAAGCAAGTAAAAAAGCAAGTAATTAAGCAGTATATAAGCAAGTATATAGGCAAGTGCGTATGCTTATATAATTGCTTATCTTCTTACTTATATACTTGGTTATTCTATACTTGCTTATATACTTGCTCATATACTTACTTATATACTTGCTTATTTAGTTGCTTATATCTGCTTATTTACTTGCTTACAAAGTTACTCATATATAATACTTGCTTATTACTTGCTTATATACTTGCTTATTTACTTGCTTATCGACTTTCTTATATACTTGCTTATTAACTTGCTTATATACTTGCTTATATACTTGCTTACGTACTTGTTTATAAACTTGCTTATATACTTGCTTATTTACTTGCTTATGTACATCCTTATATACATGCTTATATATTTGCTTATTTACTTGCTTATTTTCTTGCTTATACACTTGCTTTTTTACTTTCTTATTTACTTTCTTATATACTTGCTTATATACTTTCTTGTTTACTTATTTATATATTTGCTTATTTAGTTGCTTATATCTGCTTATTTACTTGCTTACAAAGTAGCTCATATAAAATACTTGCTTATTTACTTGCTTATTACTTGCTTATTTACTTGCTTATTTGTTTGCTTATATACTTGCTTATATACTTGCTTACGTACTTGCTCTATATACTTGCTTATATACTTTTTATTTACTTTCTTATGTACTTGCTTATATACTTGCTTATATACTTGCTTATTTACTTCCTTATATACTTGCTTATTTATTTGTTTATTTACTTGCTTATATACTTGCTAATATACTTGCTTATTTACTTGCTTATAAAGTTGCTTATATACTTGCTTATATACTTGCTTATTCACTTGCTTATTTACTTGCTTATGTACTTACTTATATACTTGCTTATTTACTTGCTTAAGTACTTGCTTATTTACTTGCTTATATACTTGCTTATATACTTGCTTATATACTTGCTTATATACTTGCTTATTTACTTGCTTATTTACTTGCTTATCTACTTACTTATATACTTGCTTATTCACTTGCTTATTTACTTGCTTATATACTTGTTTATATGCAACTTCGAGCATACAGCCAGTTCAGTATATTGCCAGTTCGTTTGTTAGTCCGTCTGTTAATTAATTTATGAACCTGTTTGTAGATTCGTTTGGTAATTTGTCACACAAATTGACTTTGAAATTGACTAATTTAATGAAAATGTTGTATAAACATGTCAAACAAAGGGTCTTGTCGATTAAAAGTTCAAAGGAATCGTCATCACATATCTAATCGCAACGAAAGCATAATTACTGATTCCACGCGAAGGTGGTCGCGAGCACAGCCAGTGAAATAAATTTAGAATATAATAAAATGACACTAAAAAGTTTTTAGAAGTATTAGTAAAGATATGAGGGAGGCTTTTGTTCAGTAGTGGACCTGTGCTGTAATGATGTAAATTTAATAAGGTATTGTAAATGATTACATGGTGCCGTCCACTATCTTCAGATTTCCTTTCCTTTATCTTAACATTATGTTTATTATTATGTAGTGCTTTTTTTTTAATTCAAATGATCCTGAATTATAAACCTTATTTATTTCATAGCTTCATTTTTTTTTTCAAGTTTTCAAACTTATCAGCTTCGTTATACATTAGGCAGAGGAGTTAAATATTACATATTCTAAAATAAAACCATCTTTCTTTTACATGTTCATAGTTATAATAGTGGATGAATAAATCGAAGTAATTTAAGAAATATGCACTTACCAAAAACCAACAAAAATATTAAAGAAGTATCGGATTTCATTTTGAGCTGAACGCGGAGACGCCAACACTAGTACTGACCTAAGACCGAACTTCATAATTCAATCAAATTTATCTTTGTAAGATTTATTGTCATTGATTTCTCACCTGTGCCAACTTGACAATATTTACTTGAATAATATTCTTTATGAATCAGGGAAAAAGGTTCTCCTTCGCATCACCACATTTTAGTTTGTATAAACGATCGAAGGTAAACTGAAACGCTTCATCGACTATCAAATGGCAACAACAGAATTATTAAAGGTACGTTATGTTTCCTCGAGAACTCATATTCACTAGTATTTAGAGATAAATATTACCATTAATTAGTCTTAAAGTTAACCACTCAACGGTTTAATACCTCACCATTTTGATCTGCTCGAATGGTTATATGCTCCCTGGAGGCAAGCATGCAGCCGTTTAAAAATGTAATTTTCAAACCACAAAACCCTACTCCCTGTCCCTGTCCAACTCATACAAATTGTAATTTGCACATCCCATTTTAACTATATTTGAAGAATTACGGTCATGTAGTGTTAGGAGTCGGTCGCAGCACTCGGGCCGGTAATGGTTTAAAGGTGATGTCGACGAATTTTTTAGGATAAAGTATACCCTTACTATTAAGAATATGAAAGTATACGTATCATAAATGTATTTTTTTTTAAGTTGTAACCAAATCAGTGAGGCACTCGAAGGGCATAGGTACCGCTTGAGCGCCATTTAGATAAGGGTTTCTTGTTGATTGTTATGTCAACGAATAGGCGTCATTTCTCATAAAAATTCTGTTATGTTTAATATAGACTTAGCTAACCTTTTATTTGAGTATTTGTAACGTTACCTTAAAAAAACACTAGAAATAAGTTTTAAGGATGCAAGAAGCATGGTGAATTTGATACATTTTAATACTTCAAATAAATAATATGTTTGTATGTAGTATTCTTGTTACTTTTATCCTGAAACAACATTGTAAAGTATATTCATAAATAAATTTGTTTAGAATAAATGTTTATTCATTAGTATTATCTCATGTTTTAACAAAAAAATGGTGAAATATTTATTTTCATGCAACTTCACCTCACTATTTTTGATTGAATTTCAAAGAAAATATAACTCGAAATAATACAATCCTAATGAGAATTTCACTTAAATTACGATTCAATATTTTTTTTAAATAAATCTATGCCCTTTTTGTGTATTCTTCATTATAATCCGATTGTGCGCTCGCGAGCGGGATTACGCGCGAAACCAAACAGTAAGTACATTTTACCGCACGCAACCGTTGAGTGGTTAAATAACAAGAAGCTAAGTGTAGGTATAGCTTGAGATATGTAGGAGATCCGTGGTCGCTTAGGGGTTGCTTGTTGTAAATTTCACAGTACGCGGCAACCGGGGTTCGATTCCTGCTGGCACCAATGGCAATGGTAACAATTTTTTAATGTTTGCGTCACGGATTCTGGTTGATAATCAACAGGATCAACATTTACTTAAAATTTACATTTTCACATGACTCCTTTTCTTTACCACAGTTAGACAATCACATGACCTCTGACGATTACTGACGTTCTAATCCCAGCCTAACCTAATTGTGTTGTGAATGTGCTTCTGAGTGTCTGATACCGATTTTGTGTGGTAGAATACACAGCAACTGTGAAACAAACGCGGCACGACGTGGGATGAACCATGCACTAAGTACCCAGTACCGACATAAAACACCAGCGTAATGCTGTTGTGTTTCGTATACTTCGTATCGGAAACCTGAGGCTTACTAGTAAAGAAACAAGGCATTACATCTTAGTCCTCAGGGGTGATGACCCAGAGTTTGATTTTTGGTCGAAAATAGATATAGATATATATGATCTTCTGCCAGTTCCAGCAGAGCCTTGTTAGTTACAGACTATGACGACTTCATTGTCACCGTGAAGACTAACATGTCTTCAGGGTGACAAAACACTGCCACGTAGTCCTCTTTGTTTGAAGTTGTTGCAGATATTAATACGAGTAGAATGTCCGTTTATTTGTCAAATTAATTATAAAAATAACATAATATCCGTTCAAATCTACTTAAATATAAATTTAAAGTGCGTTCGGGTATTTATGCTGATTTGAGGTTATGAAGGATTATGATTTGTGAGCATCGGAAAGGATTTCGAAATGGTTCACACACACCTTAAGCTTACATCTAGTGCATTATGAACCAAGGGGAAAATGCGTTGTCACTTCTTAGGTCTATATATATATATATATATATATATATATATATATATATATATATATATATATATATATATATATATATATATATATATATATATATATAGTAAAAGCGCGTGCGTTATATTTTCTCGTATTTTAAACGAATTCCAAAAGTACTATTAAAAAAAAACAGCCGATATATAACTTTTACTCAGTTTGTTTTACTCAGTTTGTTTCTTTAAAATTTAAATTTTACTAAGAATTTTATACTTTAAACGCTCAGTAACTTCTGGATACAGTCTTCTACTACAGTTAGATGAATTTCTTATAATTACCACACTAGTCTCGAAAATTGGTGACATCACTACTCAGTACTGCACGGACTCAAACCCTGTTGCTGATAAATGTATGTTATCTGGCATAAACGAGACGATTTTACTGCCATCTATGTGAAGCAATGAGATTTCGTAATCCACATACTAGTCTCATACGATACTCGCCAGATGATTCGAGCAATATCTTTTTTCGCCGTCAACAAACGATCATGCATTAATAATAAATAACTAAATATACTGATATATTATATTTACGCGAACACTACACATTAATTGAAACTACTTTTACGGATTTATCGCGTTTAATTTAAATTGATTTTTAATGCCCAACGTTTCGGGTGCTTTCCAGCACCCATGGTCTATGGTCAAAATTAAGAGCGATAAAATCCGTAAAAGTAGTTTTAATCAACTAAACATACTTTTTTTTGCTGACTTAACTGAATGCAGTAATATTTCTAGGGGCTCCTAGAAACGTCACAGGCCTGTCTATATAATTTAATGTATGAGATGTGGATTCGTCATTGAATATCAGAAAACATCATATAAACGTTTATGAATCAATGTTGGGACAAATAGTTTAACAAAACTCCGTGATTTTTTGACAATACCCGCACTTTATTTCAATCGCTCACATGCATTGTAAATATTCCTTATATAATAGATTCTATACATGTATATTATACTTAATATTTAATAAAAAATAAAAATATAAATTTCTTCGCAACCTTCCGCTAAACAAATACAATGATGTGTCTTACCTGGATTGAAGAGCACCTCCCGCCCTCAAGATCACTTAAGATGTGAACTTGTGATCTTAAGATCACTTAAGATCACTTAGCGGTCAGTCGCCGTAGAGTCTACATTATACCTGAAGATGCCTCGTGTAGAGGCGAAACACGTGTCGTATTATCGTCGATGGTGTGTCTTGCCTGGAATAGTGGCATTGGGAGTAGTGGTGCTGGGACTAGTGGTGACGGAGTTAGTGCATGCAATTGATGGAGGGCGGGAGGTGCTCTTCAATCCAGGTAAGACACATCATCACGCAAAGTAACACCTGATTCTATCAATTAACTTAATATTTAGTTAAAATTTAATCATGTGATAACTTGTTAGTTTTCTAAGCATATGACGGAATACATGGAGATGGACATGGTGGTTGAGGCTGGTACAATGAAACGACCGCGCAGCCTGAAGTCCTAAAGCGCGATGGAGGGTTTGGTTGGAAGCAGATGATGGGTGGGCTCGGTACTGTAATCCTGGGAGGCTGTACCTGAAAGTTGATCATTAATTACTTCGTCTCTGAAGAGTAACATAATAAACATTCACATTGTATTAAACATATTTATTTAAAACAATAAAAACTGTTTTAAATAATTTAAATGATGTACAAGCAGTATCAAATATTCATACTTTAATAGGAGGAGGCTTAGGTGGTTGAACCGGCGCAGGTTTAACAACAATCAGAGCAGGCCGAGGTGGGTACACAGGCTTAGGCCTAACTTCAATCGGTGCTGGGGTAGGCGATTGCACTGGGTCTGGCTTCACGTATATTGGAGCCGGGGCAGCTGGTTGAACTGGTGGTGGTTTTACCCAGATAGCAGGGGGGCGTTGGCAGACGGATAGCTCCCGGTCGGACAATTATTGGGGGAGGTGCCCGAAACCGAATTTGACCAGGCTTTAAGACCACTGAACCCGTAAATTATTAACTTTTAATTTTAATTTTTATAGGATAAATTACTTCAATGTATTAAATTATTTAACTGAATTTAGATTATTTTAAAATGATTTAGTTTATATGAAAATATATTATTCTTACCCTGAGGTGCCTGACCACACAAATATTTAACAGATGGCTCAGAAGGATTGCAAGGATGAGTATTTATGACTTAATTATCATCAGAACACGGAGGTGAGCATAGATCACGAGGATCACTCGGAGGTACTGGCTCACAGGTTTCACATGGAGGATACTCCCCGCAAGGAATTTGAGGATCTGGGTCAGGTATCGGTTGACTTAATGTCGTGCCCAAAATAAGTGCTGCAAAGAATCAAAATATAAATTTAATTAATAATTGGTAATCCAAAAGTGCACGCCTTACACGCTTACTATGTTAGAATTAATGTATTAGTGACCATAATTTTTACAAGAAAAAAAAAACAGCAACATATTAATAAGTTTTAAAAGTTGTTGAGTTAAATAACAAAAAGAACAGGGATCCTCCTTCAAATACGTGTAATCTTATTTAATACTATATAATATCACAATCTATTGCTTACATTTCTATTGAACAAGAAGACTCACCGACGTACAGAGCAACGGACAGCAGTCCATATGTATTCTCAATTGCATTTTTGTTGTGTAATTTAAAGTGAATCAATTAGAAAAAAAAACTAATCTTATAATTCGGTATCTGTAGTAATTGTAACTTTAGTAATACATAGTATGTATTTGATGTCTAGCTAAAAGTATAAAAGCGATTTTATGTAGTGAAATTGATGTGTGACATATCGAGTGTAGAGCACTCACTCACATTGTGAGGCGTGCAATAAATAATTATTTGCTGTTAGGGATATGGGTATACCAATAGGAACAGACAGTAAGATCCCAAGGTCCCCGATTAATGGTCAATTAATCTGGCTATGTGAGAACGATGATTTTAGATCGTGATTTAAAGTTTGATAACTTCGTAAGGAAGCTGTATGTCTAAAAAAATAAAATGTCGAGCTTGAAACAGCACCATGGACACTTTTTTTGCTCCATAACCTACCAGAAAAATGATTGAGATACGCATTAGAATATGATAGTAGTGGAAATTTTAAAGAGTTTTTAATCTCCAAAAAATACCTTCCCTGCATTGCGAGAACATTGAAATAAGTCAAACATAAAATAAAAATATAAATAAGTATAGCTATAATTACCTGATAACCAAA
>CAJQZP010001106.1:0-43213 GCA_907164705.1 Parnassius apollo | reverse complement strand
CAGTAGTGTTAGAAAACCAGCTACTACCAATAGATATTTGATACCACCGTACAATTTAAAGAAAGCTTTGAAATATACAGTGACTGTGGCCGGTGAGGAAGGACCTGGGGAGATCTCCCGCCGGGCAAGGTGTTCTGCCCGGGGAGCGGCCAACACTCCATGTGATAGTTCGGAGATGTTCTATATATATTGTTTATGATTCGGAATGCTGATAGCGTGATTTAGGCTTCGGTGTATTTCGCTTAAGGCGCCACGACAGCGCCGCCACATCACCCCCTGCTCAGACCGGAGGTCGATAGTGCAGTCGAGTTGTCGACGAATGTGCAAGTGCCAGGAGAGGAGATTGCCTTGTAGTCTGCGGTGAGTCGAGAAGAAGTCAAGTAATCTGCGTGAGTGCCGTGAAGCAGAGGCGAGCAGTAAGGCTCAGAGCCGTGCCGAACACTGTATAGCGCAGAGAGTAGCTTGAAGGAACAGGAAGCATTATTATTCCAGTGCTGCGATGAACCTTGTGAAGCTAGATGGCTTGCAGGATATGAAGACTGCAGACGATATCTGCTCGGGAGCGAATGGGTGGGGTATTCTATGACGTTGATGAAGCTTGAAGTTTCCGAAGGTTGTTGGTTGCGTGTTCAGATCACGTCGGGGTCACCACTGTGGCCGGTGAGGAAGGACCTGGGGAGATCTCCCGCCGGGCAAGGTGTTCTGCCCGGGGAGCGGCCAACACTCCATGTGATAGTTCGGAGATGTTCTATATATACTGTTTATGATTCGGAATGTTGATAGCGTGATTTAGGCTTCGGTGTATTTCGCTTAAGGCGCCACGACAGCGCCGCAACAACCAATAGTGAACAACCGTAGTTCAACAACCGTGATCAATAGTTATAAAATTTCGTGACTAATCAATCAGTCGAACCGCTGGCCACTACCTTGCTATTTGTATTTATTAATCGTGCATTTTGATTTTAACCTCAGTCCACAATATTTCAGCGGCACCCACAAAGACGGCAGTGAAAGTACCCACCGGAACCTATAGGTGTAGGACGTGAGCGACTCGCGAAGTATCTTCGACAACATTTACTCCGGAGAGTTTCGCCCGTCCGGCACAGTACTCCTCGGTCTTCTGTACATTCTGGCGTAGGGTATGTATGTGGTCTATGGTACTGAAGCCTTTTCGAAAACCGGCTTGTTCGGGAGGCTGGAAGTCGGCGAGTCTGCGTGCGAGACGATTCGTAATGACTCTCAAAAACAGCACGTAGACACGATTCAGAAGGGAAATTGGTCTGTAGTTCTTCAAGAGAGCATTGTCGCCTTTCTTAAAGAACAAGACCACCGCACTTCTGCTCCACACTTCCGGAATAGGGCCAAATTAGGAGTACCCTTAACCGACGAGCATGTATGCGTAGGTGTATGTATGTGAAGGAGGCAAGAGAGGTGTGTCAGGATCGTGCCAAATGGAAGTCTATAGTCTCTGCCTACCCAGAGTGGTGACAGGCGTGAGTGTTTATGTATGTATGTATGTACATTATAATTTTACTTTAGATATTAACTATCACGATTTAAATTAAAGAGGGCCTACAATTTTGTGCACTGATTAAAATACATAGCTGACCCGAGAGCACTTGTGTGAACAGTTTGTTTGTAGAGCTCTTAAATTGGAAATTCACATTTAATATTAAAGTTACTTCGCATGATTTCAAAATGAACGAACCCTTTATAAACTGTATAATTATTCGAAAATATTATACGTCAACAAGCAATCCACCTTAGCTTTGCCTGGATAGAGTTTATTAATGTGGCGCTATATAGGTTCAATATAATCAAAGACCACGTTATGATATTTTTCGTTTTTACAAAAACAAAAGTCTTCTAGTTTGTAGTAATGACAAATTTCTTAGTAATGGAAAGTTAAAAAACTTTCTTAGTGCGTGATTCTTCCCTGTTTGATTTGTTTGCCGTTCCATTAGTACCACAAATATAATATAGTTGCAGCGTAGCTCTGCCAAGCTAAAAATCAGTGTTTGCTCCTTGAGCAATATTAATCGCTGATTTTAGAACATTTGTAAAAAGTCAAAGTACTATACACGTGTGGTTGGACAAACATATATATGGACATGTAGATATCCAATATCTATCTATTAAACATACATCGTCTATAACAACATCCTTAATTTTAGTTCAAAGTATGAGAATTGCCTTTTGATGGTAGTCTTTCTTTTTTTAAAAAGCTTGTCAAGACTTATA
Organism: Parnassius apollo; assembly: GCA_907164705.1. Taxonomy (NCBI): domain Eukaryota; kingdom Metazoa; phylum Arthropoda; class Insecta; order Lepidoptera; family Papilionidae; genus Parnassius; species Parnassius apollo. Next base: position 40,972 of record CAJQZP010001106.1, on the reverse strand, counting down.
AAACCCGTATGATTTATTATGCAAATTTATCAAACAAAACCACTACTCATGCGGTGGCGGTGTAAGAACATCCATTGCCCTATATGCTCCCGCGGGGTGTCGCAAGAGGCGGCAGAGGGAAAAAAGTCAGGAGGTTGCCAGCAGCGTCTTCCAAACTATGGCGAAGGCTTGTGTTCCAATGTGGAGGTATGAATGAATAATTTGTTGTAATTGTCCTTATAGTGTTGTTTGATTTTAGGGGGGACAATTGTTTTGGTAATTCTAAGTTGTCAGAGCCTAATAAAGGGGCAATAGGAAAGAGAAATTTACACCTAACGAGAGAAAATTTGGCAAGTATGGCCCTTAACTTATCACACACTTTATTAATATGGTGCGTCCATGTAAGTCGACTGTCTATTAAGAGTCCAAGGTAAGGTTATTGTTCTACTAATTCAATATGACTACAATTACAAGTCCGCTTAGACATGTTATAATGAAGCATAGAGAATATAGCTTTGTTAAAGTAAAGCTACAGCCTATATACGTCCCACTGCTGGACAAAGGCCTCCCCTCATTTCTGAGATGGTTTTAGGGCAAGGAAGTGTCCACCGCGCTGCCCCAATGCGTGTTGGCGAACTTCACATGTTTTCGTAAATATTTTTTTTCTTATTCCTCAGACATGCAGGTTTCCTCACGATGTTTTCTTTCACCGCTGAGCACGTGGTAAATCAGCACTTAAAATTGCAATTAACAATTTCATTGGTGCCGGCGGGGATCGAACCCGGGTTACTCGCGTTCTGTTATATTTACAGCGAGCGTTAACCATCTGAGCTACCACGGCTCTTTTTTTCGGCAGCTTTGTTATTAAGACATAATTGGGTGGGCAACGAGTTTTAATGGAATTGATACTCTATTATTACTGGATGAAATGTACATCAATTTTGTTTTCATGGCATTCAGAATTAGCCCTGCATCGTGAGACCATCTCATAAGTGACCATTTCATCGTTCAATCGTTTCATTGTAATATTCGGGCTAGTTGTAATTTTTGAGCCTTATCTGATTAGTTCAACCGCCAAAAAAGACATCATACAAATGATAATGTGTGAGAGATGGCATATGAAGCTAAGTAATACTTTGACAAAAAGGGTCAGTATAATGCGATTATTAAAAGTACAACGAGAGAATGCAAAAAAGACAAAAAAGGTGTAGCAAGAAAAACATTATTTATAAAAATATTATTATTTACACGTTAATTCAGTTATTTATTTCATGTATTCAATTATATTACAAAAATTATAATAATGAACTTAACTAAAATAATAATTAAAATTATAATATTTATGATTAAAACTAATTATATACAATATACTACTTAAAAGCTAAAATAATTAAATGATTTTTAAAACAACTATAAACAATATTTTAGTTAAGTTTTAAGTAAGAAAGACAGCAGTATATTTTCATTTTGCAAGTTGAACTGATTGGAATGATTTTGTCCCATAAGTTTACCTAGGCCTTTGTTGGATAGCTTTAATCTGGCGATTAAAAAATCAACCATTATTGAAAATAATAATAACATCGTTTCCCTTTTCCAAAAGCGTGACCACCGTCCGTTAAAATATTACTCCGTTCCAGCATAGCGTCAGCATGCAAATAATATAAGTGGTCAAGCGGAGCTCGTAAATCATTCAATATTTTTCTGTCCAATATTGAAATTCTTCGCTAAAAGTTTAAATGCAATTTTCATATTTTATTCAATGGTGCTTTTAAAATGCGTATCTTGAAAATTGATATTTGTTGAACTTTATTTTTGGGTAACAATTTCATCTTTGCTCTTTTCTATATTCTTTATCTTATTTTATTAAATCTATTTCAAAAATGTCGATTTTTACATTAAATTTATTATATATTATTATGTTGTAAAACAGCGTGATACGGAATTTAGATAAAAAGTAGTATATCCTTTCACCAATAAGTCAAAACTATAAATATTTTGTAAGAAATATTGATGTGTTAAAACAACAGTAGTAACGATGTAACAAAATGTTACTAATACCGGTAAACCGGGAAATATTGTCGCTTTTAAAATTGTACTTGATATAATGACAAGCTAAATAGATGGATGGGATCAAATAAGGTGAAAAAATAGTAATTTAATCACCTATGACTAAATTGTAATAACATTTTTATTAAATTGTTTTTTTTTTGTTTCTTCTGTAGCTATTATTAAAAATTTTCAAAAAAGTTTTTAGATTAAATCTTCTGGTTTCGTATCATTACTGTATACTCAATGTTCACTTCACGCCCAATCACAAAATTGGTTGGGTGGACCCATTTTGTGTTTTATATTTTTTTTTCATTCATTCATTACAGCCCTTCACAAGTCCACTGCTGAACATAGGCCTCCCCCAAGTAATGCCACAAAGCACGGTCCTGAGCCACCTGCATCCATCGACTTCCTGCATGTCTTACCAGGTCGTCACTCCATCTAGTGGGGGGTCGCCCTACACTACGCCTACCGGTACGAGGCTGCCACTCGAGAACCTTTCTTCCCCATCGGTTATCGGTTCTTCGAGCTATATGGCCGGCCCATTGCCACTTCAGCTTACTAATCCGTTGGGCTATGTCGATCACTCTGGTTTTACTGCGGATATCCTCATTTCTGAGTCTATCACGCAGAGAAACTCCAAGCATAGCCCTCTCCATAGCTCGCTGAGCGACCTTAAGCGTCCTCATACGGCCAGCAGTGAAGGACCACGTCTCAGATCCGTAAGTCATCACTGGCAACACGCACTGGTTGTACAATCTAGTTTTTAGAGATTGAGGTATACCTGACGAAAAGATATGTCGTAATTTCCCGAACGCTGCCCAGCCGAGTTGAATCCGTCGATTGACCTCTCGGTCGAAGTTGGACTTACCTAGTCGGACTATTTGTCCCAGGTAAACGTACTCGTCAACAACTTCGAGCATAGTGCTCCCAACAACTACCGGCATAGGTGTGACATGGACATTAAACATGATCTTTGTTTTGTCCATGTTCATCTTAAGACCTATCCGTTGGGAGGCAATATTGAGGTCATTGAGCATAGTGCTTTATATAAAAAGATATATTTCATAATATGTATTTTCATGCTTTTTCTTCCGATTTTGCATTAGTTTGATCTTGGCTTACAAATACTGTATTATTTAGTGCTATTGGTACTTTTTTTACATGCGAAATAATACATTTTTATTTACATAACTATTTTGAAGTAAATAACACATAAAAATAGTTTACGACACATACTTCTATGATGTTATTTTATTTACTATAAGAAAAAAGCGGCCAAGAGCGTGTCGGGCCACGCTCAGTGTAGGGTGCCGTAGTTTCCCGTCCGTCACAATAAGTTGCCTTGGAATAAAATCTTATTTATTTATGATACTATTTATTTAATTTAATGTAACATTGAAATGCGTTCGTAACATTTATTTACTGAAATGTGTATGACCAATGAGCAATTTGGGTTTCTAGTAGTGATAATACGACGTAACCGCTTGTTACTCGTATGTGTGCTCCCGGTGACACCGGTTCTCGTACAAAATATGGTTAACAGCCATTTTATTGTGTATTATAGTATTCTATGGTTGCACGTATCTATGGACTAAATAGAAAATTACCACTAGGTGGAATGTAAATTTGGGTTACCCCAATCTCAACAAAAAAATGCGATGCCACCCCATTTCATCTTCGTCCATAGGAATTCCTATGGACGAAGATGAAATACCTCATTACTAATAAAAAGGAATTCCGATTCTCATAGCCTACTATAATAAAAAAGAAGTATTGTGCTTAACATTACTATTAAGATCGTGTTCCTTGCTCGTACGAGTCATAATTTTTACAGTGTAGCTCTATAACGTAAACTAAATTATCAACATTGTAACACTATTATTGTACTGTCGCAAAGTCTACGTTAAATATTTCGAATAAATTTTACACCTATAATTTCATGCGTCAGTACTAAAAATATTGTTTGATTTCCGAGGCCTCAGTGACCGCTTACGCAGCGACAGCGACAGCGTAACACCGCTCGTGTTCGTTATAAACTTATAAATTATGCTATAAATTTTCTCCTGTCAACATTTCGATGCTTATGAAATATAATTAAATGAACAATAAGTATGAAATGTGGCTAAAAATACGTTGCTAATAGATAAATAATAGAGAAATAATTAGTAAATACATCGACATAAGCAATTTTGAATTTTAAAAATAAATGTTTTTAACTTAAATTGCACAAGGGCTTACAAATCTCAAGGAAGGTGCCAGCAAGTGCCTATCTACTTTTGCAAAAAATAAATAAATTCAAAGTGTTATTTACTGTGTTGTTGTAATAAATTACTTCCTTAATCGTCGACAGTCGAGTGTAATTAAGGTTCAAGTATCAATAAGGGTTACTTTCAATATTCCCAAGGGATATTTTTACTTTCTTACAAAGTCCTTATCTAAATTATTGGGTGGGCGGTGGGCCACGTGCCAACGTAAGTTTTATAATGCAGGCCTCTTATATATGAAGAGTATTATAATAATTATACATCGATAGGTACACTGTTGTTTCAATACAAGCACTTTTACAGATTTTAACTTGTTGAATATGACGTGGCAAACACGAGGACTTTAAAAAAGCTGTCAAGTGACATATTTGTCCGTAAAAGTTGAGAAAAAAATTAAAATAAACAAAATATAGTAAGCGCTCGAGTTCATATCTATCCTGATAAATATGGTAGGTATTTGACCAAATCGATTATGGTAATACCGATAATTACTACTCATTTGGTCAAAAATTCTATATTTATTGTATCTTTAAGTAATTATGCAAATTGTGAAGCAAAAAATGTAATAGTCTTATTATTAATATAGCACGATATACAAGGCCGTCCGGAAGCAATACGTCCTCTCAAAATACTGGCATGAAACTGTAGCATAATGATACTTACGAAAAAAACGAGAATGGAAAATCGAAATACTCATCGTAAATCGGGGTTTAGAATATCAAGGACTAGTGACAATTTATTGCACAAGTACTTTCGTACTTGTTATAGTGGCGATATTTATTATTACTGAAAAATTAAAACATAGAATCGAGCGAGATTACTCATACTTCAGGATTGGCGCTACAGAGATCAACTTTAACAAACTATGTGTTCTGGTGGTATAGCCTGTGAATATAGAATTTAGCGAGTGCGTTTTGTTTCGTCGCCCAACAAGATCAAAACAGGCTCAGCAATAATAGTAAGTTCAGTATCCTATATCAGAAGGTCAGAGGGCTAACAACAAAGACCACTGAATTCTTATCATTTCAGGAAGCATCTGAAGCTGACTTATTCGCGATAACTGAAACTGGCCTCAATGAAGTCATACACAGCACGGAATTTGTGCTTCCCGGATACCATGCACTTAGATGCGACCGAACAGACGGCCGTAAGCAGGGAAGCGTATGTCTAGTGGCCACACCGCGCTTCGAGTTACGAAAAATATCGTTACCGGATAACGTAAGCATAGACGTTCATAAATTTGAATTGATTTGCGCTACTGTGTATGCACAAAACCGGTTTTTATTTGCATGTATACTATACATTTCACCTCAGACTGAAGAAAATGAATATTTACTTATGTTTAATATATCAGAGAAATTATGTATTAAGTTTAAAGGAAATATATTGGGAGATTTTAATTTATGTTCTTGTAATATACGGAATTAATTTGAATACTTCATGTCATTTTGTGAGCTCACTCAGTACAACTCGGTAACGAAATGTAAGGGCAGACAGCTGGACCTGGTGTTGAGCACGCGCAGCGATGACCGCGTGGCGGAAGCCGACGAGGCGCTGCGACCTGTAGACGCGTACCATCCGCCGCTCGCTGTGATAGATGATAGTAGGTGGCGCGACAGTGCGCGCCCCACTGCCACCGCTGGCGCCGGCCTCCGTCTCCTATACCTGGCTCGTCACACGTACTAATGCGCTCTCAAGCCTCAATAAATAGTTCGCGATGGAATTTTAGTAAAGCCGATTTTAACCAATTGTATCACTTGTTAACTTTGATAGACTGAAGTGAAATGTACACCTCGGATAACTTGGACGAATCGTTATATTTATTTTACAATATAGTTTACGAATGCTTTGTTAAATGTGTCCCTCTTAAAAAAAGAGTATAGTTATTAGGTTTATAAAACTAAAGCACAAATTATACAAACGATTCATATCGATCAAATAGTGCAGATATAGGGCTATAGTTAAAACTGAAACTTGGAGGGCGCATAACCAGTATAGAGACCGTATGCATGGACATTTATCAAGGTGCATCAGGAAGTACAAAACTATTTAAGGACGAGAAGGTTTTGTCAGATAGTGAATGCGCTGGAGAATTCGCTTTTTTTCCAGTCCGTATACAGCCGTGAGTCAACTTTATTAAGCGCGACGGCAGCTGGTGCTGCGGCGGCGGGAGCAGATGCGGGCGCGTGGGCTCAGGTCGGACGTTGCGACCAGCTGATGTTCTGCGTGCGCTGTCGCATCTCCCCTCGAAACGTTTGGTCAGACAAGATGGCATACCAGACTTCGGATTTAGAGACTTTAGGACTGTACTAGTGAAACCATTGTTACACATTTTCAATGAATGTATTGACAGTGCTACGTTTCCTGATCAATGGAAACTAACTAGGCTTGTGCCTGTACCAAAAGGTAGTGGGGAATCGACGCCCAGTGTGGCAGTCTTAAGCACTTCATCGAAAGTGTTCGAGACAGTTATTCACAACTGCCTGTACCCACAGATTAGTGCACAGTTGTCCGACGCGTAGCACGTCTTCCGCCCTGGGCGGGGGACAACTGGGAACTTACTGGAGCTGATGACGTATCTAGTACCCGCGGTTAATGCTAGCCTGCACTACAGTAGTGTTATTAAGTATAAATGGAATAAAAAAACCTTAAACTTCGTTTCGAAACGAGGTGTTAATAGGTACCTGGATATTAAAATGAAAAAGAATTGGTTTACGGTCTCTAGTTTTTTGCACTCTCATTAAGTTACACAGCAGAATAAAGCTGTTATTTCACGCTGGTATTCTGTGAGCGCGTGGTCCTTTCCCAGTCGAACCGACCCATTCGTCCTACAACCATAATGAAGGTGCAGCATTGCAACAGCAACTCTTCCACGTGAGAAGATCTAAGTTCTTGCTAAATCATAGTTTAGTTATGTGGATTTCTAGTAATTTTGTTTTTAACGCATTTATATCTTCAGGGATTGTCAGTGCTACTATTCTGAAAAATAATACTTAGTACGTTTATAAATGAATAAATTATTTTAATTCTGATCCCAACTTTTAAAAGTGATAGAATATATTTGTCAAGCCACACATTGTCCAGCTTCCAAGATTTGGGCACTATTCCAGTCATTAACTATAGGAGGAAAAACGTGTCAATACATAAAAGAACTCGGGTATGCAAGTCCTTAGAAAATTAGTTTTCTGCAACGATTTTTATAGGACCAGGCCGCAATGTTGAAAGTTTGCTTCTTGGACCCGATATCCGGAGCTTTACGATCTCGAACGTCAACTTACAAAAGATATTTCATATGCTTACGATTTTCGGCGTAAGTGCATTTGGCTATAGCCGCCGACGATTTTAGCAACAGATGGGCAAGCAAAGATAAATAAAATAAGTTATAACTCCTATCCTATTCTCAGTTGACGCACCAAAGGTTAAGCCTTTTGGCACCCTCATTACATCCCTGATTGGGCACCGTGTGACTTCGTATTATTCCCTATACTAAACAATCTCCAGACAGTACCCAATCTGGGATGCACCCTGATTGGGTACCGTGTGACTTCGTATTATTCCCTATACTAAACTATCTCCAGACAGGGTACAGATTCATTACGGCAAAAAAAGTATCTGAGGCGGTCTGGAAAAAATAATTTAAAAATTGGTTCAGACGCATAAACTTTGTACACATGCTAGTGGAGAATTTTTTAGAAATGATTTAATGAACGAAACTGACCCTATTTTAAAAACTTTCCTTTCGCAAGCTTTCTGAATGGACTACGTAAATACGAGGGTTGATTGAAAAGTACTCGGCCTAACACAGATCCATTCAATTCTAAAAATCAAATCGACCCACATTATTTAGTTCAGTTCAGACTAATTCATTGTTGAAGTTCGAAACGTGTGCGATAATTAGTTGTGATTTTATAAATTTATTAACAAAGTAATCGGACATAATTTCCGCGAATGGAGCAAATCGAGCAGCGTGCCGTCATTAAGTACCTCCATAAAAAGGGGCTATCATCAAAAGCCATCCATGATGACATGGTTAGTACATTAGGCGATTGTGCTCTGTCATATTCATCCGTCAAAAAATGGATAGCAGAATTTAAGCGTGGTAGAGAGAGTGTGAAAGATGAACCCCTCTCTGGAAGGCCTTCGACGTCAACTACTGACGAAAATATTAAAAAAGTACTTAATTTAATAATGGGAGACCGCAGATTAAAAATTAGAGAGATAGCCGAGATTATAGGCATCTCTTATGATCGAACTCAAAACATCATTGTCAACGAGTTGGGTTTCCACAAGGTGTCTGCGAGGTGAGTTCCGCGACTGCTTTCAGTTGAACAAAAAAGGACGCGATTGACTATTTCACGCGACTGTTTGGAGTTATTTGAAGCCGATGCAGATGATTTTTTGAATCGTTTTGTTACTATGGACGAAACATGGGTTTATTACTGTACACCGGAAACAAAACAACAATCAAAACAGTGGAGAAGACCTGGATCACCACCCCCTAAAAAAGGCTAAGTCGATTTTGTCGGCAAATAAGGTGATGGCTTCAGTATTCTGGTACTCGAAAGGTGTGATTATGATTGATTATCTTGAAAGGAGTCAGACTATAAACTCTGATTACTACAGCACCTTACTACGTCGTTTACGAGAGGAAATAAAAGAAAAACGTCGAGGAATGCTCAGAAGAAAAGTCCTGTTTCATCAAGATAACGCCCGTGTTCACACGTCAGTACAGTCAATGGCTGAAATTCACAACTGTGGCTTTGAACTGTTACCGCATCCGCCGTATTCACCTGATCTGGCACCATCAGACTTCTTTCTGTTCCCTAACCTAAAAAAGCACTTTGGAGGTCAAAGATTTCCGACAAACGACGAGGTCAAAGCAGCTGTAGACGCATATTTTGACTCTAAGGAAGAATCATTTTTTTTCAACGGTCTAAATGCTTGGAAGGGGAGGTGGCAAAAGTGTATTGAACTTGATGGTGATTATGTAGCAAAATAAAAATATAACTGATTTAGTATGTGTTTATTTTCTTGGTTAGGCCGATACTTTTCAATCCACCCTCGTATGTCGTATTTGGTATCTCTACGATCGAATTAACGTAATTAATATAAAATATTTCGTAAAAATAATATGACTTGAATTTTACAAAGTAAAAGAACTAAAAAGCAATACCGCATTTTTGTCGTAGGATGTATTTAGTTTTTCACCTTGTTCTAGTTTATTTAACATTTTATTTGCTCATCAACGAAAAAAAATTATTTACAAACAAAATAACCATAAAGTTCTAATCGATAGTTTTAAAATGGTGCTTACACTTGCGAATTGCAGCAAGTACTGCAGTTACAGAACTTGCAAAAGTGAGTTTGTCACGATTGTTTATATGGTAGGAAATGCTTCAGGAAGGCAACTTCTGCAAGTTTTGTTGCTTGTCTAAACTTCGCTCTAAATATGTATGCTCCCTTTTGACAAATTATTAATTAACGAAATAGTGACGATTTCACTATAAAATCATAAAAAAATTCAATTAAGACATCATTATATTGGTAAGCTACTTCGATCAACAATACCAATGGTTGGTATTGTTGATCGAAGGTAAGCCACGTACAAATTTTAAATCAATAATTATGACGTCCTTAGTATCATTATACCAGTATCATTATAACACAATTTTTATAGCAGACTTAAATGATCTATAAACCCTTAAGTTTATGAAAATCGGGAATATCTTTGTACTATCTTTAAAATTACATATTTTTTGTAGAAAAATCCACGACATTCGGATGGACGGAAGAACGGACGGACAGGCGAATGGACCCTGAAGTGATTTCACTAGTTTTCTATTTTGCCAATTTTAGTACAGAGCACTGGAAATAGGTTTTAAAATCATTATAAAGTGATAAAACTAAAATGAATGCCATTTAATTTAAACTACGTTTTTATTAACTCGCTTTCGTGTATGTCTGTCTGAGCCAAATTTAGTAATGATTTTAAACAAAATTCTCAATGAGTTAGAGATTAAAAATTTTGAACATAGTTCAGAATCAAATTCGGAGCTGGGTACATTAAAATAAAATTAATCGCAATTTTTTATTTGAAAACTTCCAAACTGTGAAAAATATTACAAGCCTAGCTTAAAGTTTACATTACAAGCTAACTTTATTTTATTTTCATTTAAAAAGTTTCCTATTTAAAAATTTCAATCTTCATACACATAAGGCTTACTTTTAATCGAAATAGTATTAAATTTTTCCAAAATTTTCCTTGTTTCCTTAGTTCAGACTTCGTAGAGTAAATAACAAGATTATAGACGGCGTATTAAAGTATTACGAGTAGGTAGCAAGAAGGAAAACCGTTTAACTTTATGAGCTTTAATTATATATTTATATTAAAGGACATCCCACAGTATTATACTATTGTTTTCTATCTTAGTATAGTAGGCTTATTGAAATACAAATTACTAGATGTCACAACATGATTAAATTAAATTAAATAGTAGAAAAAGTAAAAAAAATTAAAGAAAAGTGCCAATATGTACAACATATTATATAAATATTCTCATTGTATGTGGACGAACCCACAGAATACGCTGCATCAGCGACACTTATCATTTAACCTACGAAACACACAGTTAAAAGAACTTTTTTCAAACTTTGTTAAAAGAATAACTATATTCAAATAGTATTTGTAGGAATGGATTGCTGCGGTAGGTACGTTGCAGAGGAAAAAAAGTTTTTCGTAAGCGCACGCTAGGCGCTTGGGAAAACATAAATCAACCAGTATACTCATCGACCTTTTAATTTAAATTCTCTCGTTTAAGCACGAACTAAAAACACCACCAGTACATAATACTAAAGCTTTTATTTTTTATAAAGTCTTTAAAGTTTATAAAGTGCTATGTTATTTACGTTCAATATAAAACTATATTCGTACGGTTACGGCTTACAACGGCAAATTCATTTTTTGAAGTTTTGCTGTATAAACATACTGGCCAAAAAGAAACTGTGCGTGAAAGAAAATACTTTTACGTAAAATACCCAGTCTGGAAACGGAAAGCACCAGCAGCGTGACGATTATCCTATCTACATTGGGAGAGGCACGTATCTAGCAAAGGACTTCTAAAAACCGATGAAGTTATATTTGTTCAATAGTTTATAGTAATTTTACTTATTTTAAATTCAATCAATTTTTTAGTTTAATGTTTTAATTTAAAAGGTCTCAAATACATAATAATTAAAATTGCGGAGGCGTCTTAAGCCCAGCAGTCCATCATCAGATATGCTGAATATTATTGCATTCTCATAAAAATTATATGAATATGCCAATTTTTTATAGAAGAGGGGGCAAACGAGCATGCGGCTCACCTGATGTTAAGTGACTACCGCAGCCCATGATCAACCGCAACACCAGGAGAATTGAAAATTTCAGCACAATCTGATTTAAGTAAGTTCTTTTTAGTTCTTCAGAAACAATTATGTATTTTGAACCGTAAATATATTTTAAATAAAAAGATTGTAAAAAGAATAAACACGACTGAGACTTTCACGGAAACGGTGTAGGATTCTAACAGGTTCCATGCCCGCGAAACAGACACAATAGTTATACAATTAAAATGTTCATACACTTGTATGATACGTAGGACAGGGAAAGGGTTAATATGTATTTTGTCACGACATCAAACTTTGTAACAAATAATAAAGTTCAGCACTTCGTTGATCTAAAGTTGAATACGAATAGCTGACGCGTAGAATTCCCATCTGCAACATTCGTCCGTTAATTGACGCTGAAACAGTGCCTCTCACTGTGCCATTGCAAATAAAGCTTGTCGTAAAAATTGTTCCCGACAATCTGACTACTACCGTCAGTAACACAGTCCGTGTTAAAGGCGTTTTGTTTTTTTATTTTATTTTATGTCAGCTTGTTATACTAACTATTGTTTTAAAAAGTGCTTTATTTTTAATATTAAGTTTTATTGCAAGATTTAATTAAAGGATTAATTGCAGGAATGTTTTGAGGGAGTGATTGAAGTGGAGAGGAATGTACAGTGACTAAGCGTTTAGCTGCGGCGTTGCGGACAAATATTTTTGTGACCTACTAATAATTGTTTCGGGTCTGTGTTTGTCCACACGGTATGTATTATTTAAAACGCCTCTACGACACAGGATAAAAACTAAAATTTTAGTGTTGCTTTATTTAAAAAAATCTTTTAGTTTAACAAAGTGCAATATGTTTAACAAAGTGCAATAATATGTTAAAGTTCATTAATCAAACTATTTTTAAATTAATTTACATGAAACTAAGACTAAGCTACTTTAAAGAATACCTTAATATATAAGCAAAGAAGCAATTAGCCCTGTTACCTATCAGTGACATGATGATTAACTTACACCTGCTTTTATAAAATATTAAATATAATTGATATTAGTTATAACGAATAGAGCCTTGTTAGTTATAAGCTGGTTTCACTCCATGAAAATGCCTACACTTAGATGTTCTAGAATAAATTCAAATATTCAAGTATTTATTTGCTCACTAAATATACAATAGGGTAACCTTTTATAGACGTTACAAAACATTAAGTCTCTCTGAATTAACTCATTATCATCATCATTATCATCATTACAGCCCTTCACAAGTCCACTGCTGAACATAGGCCTCCCCCAAGTAATGCCACGAAGCACGGTCCTGAGCCACCTGCGTCAATCGACTTCCTGCATGTCTTACCAGGTCGTAACTCCATCTAGTGGGGGTCGCTCTACACTACGCCTACCGGTAGGAGGCTGCCACTCGAGTACCTTGCTTCCCCATCGGTTATCGGTTCTTCGAGCTATATGGCCGGTCCATTGCCACTTCAGCTTACTAATCCGTTGGGCTATGTCGGTCACTCTGTTTTACAGCGGATATCCTTATTTCTGAGTCTATCACGCAGAGAATCATAGCTCACTGAGCGACCTTGAGCGTCCTCATACGGCCAGCAGTGAATGACCACGTCTCAGATCCGTAAGTTATCACTGGCAACACGCACTGGTTGTACACTTTGGTTTTCAGAGATTGAGGTATACCTGACGAGAAGATGTGTCGTAATTTTTCGAACGCTGCCCAGCCGAGTTGAATCCGTCGATTGACCTTTCGGTCGAAGTTGGACTTACCTAGTCGGACTATTTGTCCCAGGTAAACGTACTCGTCAACAACTTCGAGCATAGTGCTCCCAATAACTACCGGCATAGGTGTGACATTGACATTAAACATGATCTTTGTTTTGTCCATGTTCATTTTGAGATCTATCCGTTGAGAGACACCATTGAGGTCATTGAGCATAGTGCTAGGGTCCTCCAGCGATTCTGCCATAAGGACTATATCGTCGGCAAATCGAAGGTGAGTGATGTACTCGCCATTGATGTTAATACCGTATTCTTTCCAGTCCAGTAGCTTGAAAACGTCTTCCAACGCAGCGATGAAGAGATTCGGGGATATAACGTCACCCTATCTTACACCTAATTTACCTAATTAACAACAATCATAGGTATAAATAAATATAGGTTTTAACGAAATATATTAAAGAAGTTAATACCTGTTCAACAATATACCTGTTCTTTTGTTAAACTATAATAAAATAAAGAAAACCACTTAGCACAGTTACTGCTTTTCTAACCAGAAGTCTGTCTGGACAGGTAGCGCCCTCTTACCTATTTCTGTCTCCAAGCAGTTCAAAATCAATCCATTTTAGTCCTCGGCTATGACAACACGTTTGCAGCCTTCTTTGTTAAAGAAGTTTGCTCCTTTATTTGAAGTCAGCTGCAGATGGATATTGACTGCAGGAGCACTCGGTAAAGTCGTCAATTCAGTTTTTATAAAAATTGTGTATGTCAAAAAATATGTTTTTTACTTTCAAGTGTACACTAATAAAAAACAGATATCTAATATACATATAGTAAGTTGAGCGTCAGCGTGGTCAACGTTATATCGACCAATAAAATGTGTGCTCACGACTCGTGGCAGTAACAATAATATAAATAAAGGTTTTTTTCCTTTTTGTCTACAACGTAGCGACAATATACTCTTTGATTATACCTGAGACATTGGAATTATATAGGTACTTTAGTATTTTAGTATGTACGTACGACATGTAGATACGGCACAAAGTACGGAAACGGTGGGTGGCGTTATGATGGATATATATGAATTTTATATTTAAATTAATCATCACGGCACTTTCCGGAGGGGCAGATCAATATGTGCCAAGCCATCTAGTATAATATATTCTGCAAACCATATTATTTATGTAAATTTCACGTACGTTTGCCTTTACATTAAGCGCAATTCAACTAACAGATAGGTGGACATTTTGACTGCTCAAACATAATAATTTATTAATATAGTGTATATTATTTAGTGTAGTACGTAAGAAGTCAAGACAAAAAAATGAAACCGTGTGGTCAGATATTGGAGTATGTCAGAATCTATTTGAGGCATTGAATTTTTATTTATATATACATAGTCGAAATAGTTGTGTTTACTATTCAATATAACGTGCTGTGCTACTATTAGAATTTATTTAATTTATTATACTTTCAAATCCGAATCTCATAAATATCGCAACATCTTTAACGAATATGATCCAACATACTTCTTCTTCTTCATCATCATCAGCCCGTAACGGTTCACAGCTGGACACGAACTTCTCCCGTAGCATAAAAGTTTTGCCATCAAATGCGAATTGGCGATCAGACGTCTCACATTTGCAACGTTGATTTGGGAATACATCTGCCCACTAATGATCTAGTTATATGACGAGCTGTCGTAAGCTGTTAGATTTTCCATATATTTTCCATAAATACTGCTTACTAAATGAAGAGACAAAAAAACAGATCGATATCTACGAAAATATAACTATGTTTAATAGATATTACATAAAGATACTGCCTTTTCTAAGAGGGTTATGGAGTGGTTATACCGTCGCGCTATTCTACCAAGTGTTTTTTTTTCTTATACATGCACCTTCCCTCAGGATTCCCTCATCGCTAAGCGCTAAACCAGTTTCACACACTTACTTCATATTTTTATCTCTGCATTACCCAAAGGTTGACTGGTAGAGAATGCCGCAGGCATTAAGTCCGCCTATACATTTTGTATGAAGTTTTAATAAATAAATCAATAAATAAAAAATGAGTTCGGCATTTTAATTTTTTTATTTGACTATGATGTTTTCCATTACAGTCGCTGATAAATATGGAATTATCATAGTTTTTACTAAAACCGTGCTAATCCACTTATTTAGCATTAAAAATTTATTTTAAATAAACTATTATTAATAAATAGTTGAAGTAATATATTCAATTTTAGACTCGATCTCTTCAAGTAGCCTATCTAGTGGAAAATTATGGAACTTGTTGTCGGTTTCATAGTTGTTGAACGACTCGTTGCGTATTCAGAAACGTAGTGACAATTGGAGAGTGACGAGGATCTCACTCGCGTGGTCAAGATCTTAAGATATGAGGGTAATAAGTTATTGTAGTAGGCAATACATAGGACTGAAATCCTTGATGAGATACTTCAATTTATGCAAAAATGACACGAGATATCAACACTCGCGCGATCAGAACATCACAACCCCTAGCACTCATCAGTGTGAGGAAAGTGAGGAGGGTGGGAACTAAAACCCTCCAATGTAACATTTATTCAAGAGGTCGTGGAGTGAAACCATTA
Source organism: Parnassius apollo (assembly GCA_907164705.1). Classification (NCBI taxonomy): domain Eukaryota; kingdom Metazoa; phylum Arthropoda; class Insecta; order Lepidoptera; family Papilionidae; genus Parnassius; species Parnassius apollo. The sequence continues at coordinate 24,973 of CAJQZP010001106.1, read as the reverse complement.
CTGTTACCGTTACAGTGTATTAAAGTCCACTGCTGAACCTAGGCCTCCCCCATAGATTGCCTCATAGGGGGATATTTACCCTAATATGTAGTTGTCGTACTTGGCAAGTAGGTTGACAACCTAATTTTTGTATTTTTAGTCATTATTGTGAAAACACTGCTGCCCATCTCCAATAGAGTGAAAATATAGTAAATGGAGTGAAACAGGGGTACCAGAGTCTTAGCTTCAAAAGCTTAGGAAAAGCCATATTACGCAACTGAAGTCATAAAATGGCAAAAAGCTTCGCAAGCAGCAATACGAAACGTAAATCCGAAGATCGGACTAAGTGACGCGCGTTGGAGTCGAGAGTCTATGTCCAGCTGTGAACTGCCGTTCAATCTAAAATAACTGATCTTTTTATTTCTGAAGTCTAAAGGTCATTGCACACTACAACGCCCCGGTACCAGATCAGCACCGCTCCAACTATTTCTAAGCGGCTGAGTTGAGGTGGTGCTGATCTGCTGGTTACCACTTTGGCGTTGGCCAGGTGTCCAGTTTTTGTTCTTGCATCGTAAACTAGAGTTCAGCACGCCATCGGCCACCACGGGGCTACAGCTTGCCGTCAACAATAGCAGACCATACCAAAAATCAACTTGTGTTTCTTTTGAAATATCTCATTTGACATTCCATGACCTTGGCTGACGAGTGGCAAGTGCGTGGGCAACGCGGGGCCGGCAGGCCGTCAGCAAGGCTCAGGTGGTCTGGAGTGGACGATGTACTCGTAAAGCCAACACAAGGTCCCCGCGACGTCCTCTATTTTTAATTTGATTTAAAAAAATTACATTACTAACACAATTGAATGCTCACTTTTCAAAGTTTCAGCTTAAGGTAAGTGCTGGTACGGTGCCTGGGGCATAGCGGTATGCGATGACCTTAAAATAACACTTATGTGCTCGTTTGTAAAATTTGTTCTATAAAAACAAGTCGTCTCTATACCACTTACCCATTATATCAACGACAAGTAACTCTGTGATACACTACAGGGAACCTACATATCTAAGATAAAAAAATGGAGAACAAGTTATTAAGTACGCCAACACGCATTGGGGCAGTACAGCGGAACGGCGCGGCGTAATCTTCAGAGGCATCGAGGCTCCTCTCTCATCCTCCTTGCTCTAAAACTCTCTCAAAATTCAAAGAGAATATGAGTATAGAAAAGGGAAGTACATACAATTCGCAATAACATTGTTGTATCGTCTGTTACTTTACTTTTTTCATCTGAATTAATAAATTAATAAAGTAAAAATAATTCTAATAAAATAATAATATCGCAATACTATAAAATAAAAATATTATAAAATTTTTATTTTCACAGTTTTTAAAACTTAGCGAAATGCAATTGATATAGATTTACTCCACTGTAGATGCATATAAAGCGAATGTACGTTTCTGTAAATCTATGAATAATAAAATGTGATGAAAGATATCGATAGCTGCAAGAAAAAATGCAAAATTGAATCCCAACACGTATAAGACCTTTGGCGGGACGTTTCCTTAGAAAATTCCCAACATGTTGAGTGATAGTCCGTTTTTGTAGAGTGGGACACTTTTTCTTCTTTATGTGGTGGTAAAAGTTGCTGCTGCATATAGGCTCTACATTTTGTACGTAGGGTTTGCCTAAATTGTAACGCTAGGCAGGCACATTGATAATCGCAACGTCAGACGTCTCGCACTTTCGAGCCCACTGCCCGTCACTGGTCTAGGTATTGAACTAACTGCCTCGTTGGTCTAGTGGTCCTAAAAGTAATTGCTGATCATGAGGTCCTGGGTTCAAATCCCACGTTGGGTCAGAAGCAGCCCGAGGGCAGGAATAAGACGGTATTGCATCACCGTGCCTTGGAAAGCGCATAAAGCTGTAGGTTCTAAGAGACTAGACTAAAAGAGAGAGAATAGAGAGTGCACCTATGCTTATGCATACACTTGGGCACTATAACCCTGCCCTGAGAAGATGGCTATTCTTTGCTAAAGCTGACTGCCGTGATAGAAATTCAGTCTTGAGGACATTAGGTATTTTACGTATGACGTAAACGAGATGGTTATACCCAAACTTAGCCATACGATTTTCAGTCATTCTCTGTAGTCTCCTCTTACCACACCCACGATACGAACTGAGGTGATGGATTCTCTTACGCTGCCACCACAGGCACAGAGAATGATTACCTAAATGGACTCATTTGTCAATACATCTTTTGTTATTGAACGCGGGTACATAGGCTGTATCAATACCCATTTAACTAATGTAAATTAAATGTTTCACTTATCATTATATCTCCAATGTCCAATTTCTATATTCAAGAAGCGTTTCGTTCACCGTAACAATCCGTTTTATTACATTCGAAGGGCATTTAAAAATAATTTAGAGTACAAAATATTCTTTCAGCAGCTAACGATGACTTAAAACAAAAAAAAAACTTTAATAGGTTCATACATCATTGAATTGGTGTTTTGTTTTAAAAATAAAGGGGGTTTTTAATGCACTGTTAGTTTAAAAGAATGTCTTCACAACATTTCGAAGAAGTAAACATAAACGATGCATTCTCGACGTTGCAATCTCGCCGCCATTTCGAGTAGAAGTATTCGCGACACGAGCATGAAATCATCAATGTTGGCTAACGCATAGCACGTGATCGGGCCGTCTAATTCCTTTAAAGTGCTAGAGGAATATATATAAATATAAGTATATAAAATCATAGCAGAAATAATGTTTTTTTTTAATTTCAGTCTTTAATTTTTCTGTATGCCAATACCATAATCATTACTTAAATGCTAATCAGTTACATAATATTTTATGTAGTGTTAAACTAAGAAATCAAAAAGGTTGTAAATTCAGTACGTATGTGTTATTTATGTTTTCTGATATTTCGAAAACTGATAAACCTATTTTGATGATTTTTTATTTTATTTAATAACTTAAAGAGTTAATCGAACATACAACTAACTTGATGGTAAACGCTAACCGCCGCCTATTAACAACTGCAACATCAAGGGGATTGCACCTATTAAAAATAAGTAAACTCGTTTCTTAAAGATCTCTGAGTGACATTGGTGAAGGAAAATCGCCGGTTACAAGACAGTTACGTACAGTTACAGGTTACCGGTCAGTTTTACAAGAAAGTTGAGCGAGGAGGAAAATTCATAGTAAATCATACTATGGTTGATCGCGAAGATGCCGTTATGTATATTGTAAATTCTGTTGTGATGTGCGATGGTCAAATGTAGCGGCTGAAATTAATCCGAACAATTGATCTGAGCACTTCCCGTGGTAAATGCAATAGAAAATGCAAAAAGATAAACATATTTTCGGAGTGTCAGTGAATATGTAAATCAAAAGAAAACTTTCCATCCCTAAGGATGGAAAAATAGGGGATGAAAATTTTAACGACCACTCACTTTGCAGGCTATTTGTACTTTTTATCAAAAGTTGAATTATTATACACATAGTTTAATATTTAAAATAGCTTTACATTATGTCCCCCCTGGTCCATCTACGATGACGACGACTATATACCTATAACATCTTTTAACCTTACCCACTTACATATGAAAAAGTAGAGCACAAGAGCAATTATAATATAACCAGACACAAAAACCGACATTTAAATTGGTATATGTGTATGTATCTATCGATCGAATATTTACTAAGTATATGTAATGATATTCTTACGAAATATTTGATCTAACTAGTTTTCGAGAAATGGCTATCATTATATTGAATCTCAATTATTAGGTAAGAAAAATCCACAGTAAATAACTAACGTAGTATTAAATAAACTATAGAACACAAACAACTAAGAAATGCATAAGTAAAAGTTTGTTTTTTGAGGGGGGGGGGTTTTTTTACCCAAATGTGTCGGTTTGGGGTGTCTTTTTTCTTGGGGCCGTAAGGCTTGAAATCGGAGCTTGCACCGTCTACAACAACCTTGATGTTCCGATCTGCAAGAAAGCTGGTGATCCAATTACATAATTTCTCGGGAAGCCCATAAGAAGGGAGCTTCGAAAGAAGCGCTTTGTGCCAAACCCGATCGAAAGCCTTCGCAATGTCCCAAACTAACGGCCTTGGACTCTACTGCCTGCGCCCATCTATTAGTTAGGTAAAACAGAAGATCACCAGCTGATCGACCACGGCGAAATCCGTATTGGCGATCACTAATCAGCTGGTGATCCTCAAGGTACCTCATGAGCTGGCAGTTTACAATGTACTCCATTGTTTTGGAGAACGAGGAGGTGATGGCGACAGGCCAGTAGTTGGACGAGTCTGAGCGGTCAACTTTTTTAGGGATCGGGTGGACGAAAGCCGTCTTCCATGATTTGGGGACTACGCCTAGGGAATAGGAGTACCGGAAAAGACGCGTTAAAACCGGTGCCAACTCTGGAACACACGTCCGTGGATGTCCAGGGAGAGGAGTGCTTTGCGAACCGAGTGCTGTGTGAACTGCACTTCCGGCATAGAGTACTCACACCGCGGGATGGTCGGCGGCGTACTCCCCTCATCATCGAGAGTCGATTTGGACGCAAAGAATGAGCAGATCAGCTTTCTGCTTTGCATCATGGGCCAGTAAGTCGTCCTCCCGGTGCAGAGATGGAAGAGATGGCTGACAGAAGTTCCCCTGGACAGCCTTGGCGAGAGACCAGAATGCGCGGGTTCCAGACGGAAGGCGAACTAGTTTCTCGCCAATTCTGGTATGTGCTCTGACTTTGCCTTGACAATGACTCTTTTGAAGGATCTGGAGGCGGAACTATACTTCTTTTTTAGAGCGCTGGTGTTTACATCCTGGGACGTTGATGCGTCAGACCAGGCTGGGTAGCACTCCTGCTTATAGCTTGATGCTATTTTACAGGAGTGACCAAACCATGGCTGAGATTTGCCTCCTATGAGCACCACAGAGGAAGGAATAAAATATCTATACCCTGAAGTACCACATCAGCGATAGAATCCGCAGCAACGTTGGGATCACCCGGCGAAAAGCAAACCCACCCCCAAGGGTAGGATGCAAAGAAAGACCGCATCCTATCCCAATCGGCTGAAATATAGTGCCAAACACGGCGGCAGCCTGCAGAATACAACTGCGATTTCAGTTTGAGTGGCACCACACTCCGGACAAGACAATGGTGAGAGGAGCCTAAAGGGGCGTCGACGGAAATCTGATATCCGTCCGGGTGAGAGGTCAGCAGAAGGTCCAACAGGGAAGGTGCACGATCCTCCACATCTGGAATCTGCGTAGGCGAAGTAACCAGTTGTGTCAGACCATATGCCAAGGCAAAATCATGAACAGATCTCCCCGCAAAATCGGTTAAACGTGAACTAAGCCATTCGGCGTAATGGGCGTTAAAGTCGCCGAGGATCACGATCTCTGCGGAGGGGATCTGCTGTAGCAACGAATCTGTAGCCATTTGGACGTGGTCGAAGAGTCGGTCTGTTTTGGCATTACCGCTATGGGACCTATAGAGGCACCCGTAGACGCGCGGATGGTCGTCGCTGTCTACGCGTAGCCAAAGGATGGACAGGTCCGAACCTTCAAGACTGTCAAAGCGTCGAGAACAGATGTCTTCTCTTACGTAAACGCAACCTCAAGCCTGAGGCACAAAGGAGTGTTCCAGTTTGTACCCCGGGTAGGAGAGATACGAGACATCAGCCGGAGAGGACACCTGCGTCTCGGTCAGAAAGAGCAGAGCTGGCCTCGCCGTCTCGAGATGGTAGTGGACGGCGTTTAGGTTTGAGTGAAGTCCCCTGACATTGCAGAAATTCACGGATAGCGTGGCAGGGAGCCCCTTGGCCTTGATGCTCCGTTTGCCCCGAGCAGTTGTAGTCCCCCCCCCAGAATACGCGGGGCAGCCTGAGCACCCATGCTCAGGAGTGGTTGGTTATTTAAGATACCATTCTCACTATCTGGATGCTTGGCGGTCCACCGCTGTGCGTTTTACCAAGAGTTTTCTTCCTCTTACAACTTCTCTGTGGAATTGTTTACAACCGGTGATTTTTCCGGACCGATACAACTTCTAGAAAAGTGTTTTCTTCTTTTTAAAAAGCCAGCAAAGCGCCTGCAATTCCCCTGGTGTTGCGGTTATTCATGAGCGACGGTAGTCACTTACCATCAGGTGAGCCGCATGCTCGTTTGCCTCCTCTTCTATAAAAAAAACCAACGCATCGACTATAGAACCTTCTCATTTTTGGAACTCGGTTAAAACTCATACTGTTAGGTCAATTTGCCGATGCGTTAATCACCAAGAAATGTTTTGTTGAAACTAATATGTGCATATTTCAGTTCTCACAAAAATATTAATTTCAGAATCCGAAATTCCGATATTGTAAGATAAATATATAATGTAACTCAACTAACGAACATCATATGCAAAGTCAGTAATTATGAAAGCTAGTAAATGAAATTTAGTATGCTTATTGACTAAACACAATTAAGGGAACACTTAGGAAAGGCTTGTGCGGGTAGATGAGAAAAGCACGCAATAGAGAAAATGGAAACGACCTTACTTTTGAAAAACAGTTAATTAATGACAGATTTTATAATTTTTACCAACACATGAATAGTTGTTCCATTTAATGGGATATGATTAATCGACCTAGTGTTTTCAAGACAAAAAATATATGCATTCTCTTAACCCGCTTCACAGCTAAATATTTTCTTATGCCACATGCCAATAAAAAAAACTTTGCACCCGCACTAGCAACAGGAGAGTTGCAAGTTATTGTGAAGGCAGTTCACATACATAAAATTCACAAGGACCAACACTCAGACCCTTAACAATTGGAGGTTATGTTTCGTGCGGGATTCGAACTTGCGGCTCTCAGCGCTGAAACTTATTGATAAGCGATCGCGCCACAGAGCGGTCGTAACATAATATGTGGATACAGATTACCTCGTTGACTTAGTGGTCGCTAACGCGATTGATTATCGTGCGGTCCCGGGCTCAGTGGCAGCTCGGAGTTCGGCAGTTGGTGGTGTTCCACCCCGTGCCTCGGAATAAACGTAAAGTCGTTGTTCCATTGGACTATGAGGGTAAGTGAATAGAGAATGCACCTGTGCTTGCGCATACACTTGGGGATTATAACTCTGTCCTGCGCAGATGGCTTGTAACAGTTGTGGCTTGTCGCCGTGACTGAAATTCGGTCTGGTAGACATTACTATAGGTGTCTCTGTGGTCGATGTATTACTCTGTAAAATTTCCGAGTTGAACAACGTCCGCCGGATCACCTGGTGTTTCTTATAAAAATCGTCACATTATAATATTATCTTTTATTATAATATTGTTGATACAATGAAAATGTATATATGTACATGTACATAATCCTTTTTAAAATAGGGGAAAGAGATAACCGTCCTTTCTAGAATATTGCACAGGTCTACGTTAATTAAGTTTTCAAGTGAAGTCGGGAGCAGGTGGCGTTAGAGACTCGCGATATAATGCGATGCGTTCTATACAGACTGCGAATCTTGAAGAAACCTTTATATATCGCATTTTCAAAAATACTTGAATTTAAATATTCGGGTCATCTTCTGGTCAAAAACTCATATGTGATGTGATCTATCGATGGTTTTCTAACTCTTTTATTTCAATTATCGTTTCTTATTCCCACAAAGCAAAGAGCTTTCATTTGTCTCACTACTCGGTACGGGTCTTCTCTCATAATTTAAGATTGATGATTTGATGTAGATAACTGTCCACTGTGCAGCCCCATTGTGTGTGACTTTATGAGTTCTAAATGATACTCTTAAATGTCAAAAATATCGTGAATGAACACCATATTTTCCTGCACTGTCAATAACGGGGTAAATTAATACATGAAGTTTCAACCTAACTTTCATGGTACGACGCCTGTACGATCGAAATCGGTTTGGTTGCAAAACACAAAACTTAATTTAATGAAGTTTTTTCGTTTTTCATGTAGCCGTGCAACTGTATATAAAATGACTTTAACTTGTATTGTACTTTAGAAATGGGTGACATTTCTTACGACCGTTTCGATTTACACAAATTATACAGGTTTCGAACAACATAAATTCTACACTTACTATACCTTAGCAAAGTTATATCCATCCATCGTATTTAATGTTTATTTAAGTTTTTAATAAATGCCAAAATAAGTTGATTTTCTAAAAACTTTACAAGTGTGCAATAAATGCACTCGTACTACCTATATATTGAATATTTACGAGAATAAAGTTAGCCGGCAGCTCCGATCTGTTCAAACACATAATATAAGAATTAGTTTTTTTTTTTAAATATTACGTGTTTGTTTTTCCTTATACGTGGCAGAGCTACGCTGCAGCTATTATCGTTGTAGCGTGAATGGGTTGGCTGACCTGGAAGGAAGATTTAGATAGAACTGCTGTGTTTCGCATGGTGAGTGTAGACAACCGAAGACTCGTTTTACTGAAATCGAGGCATTCTATCGTAGTCCTCACGGGTGACAACGCATCTGTATTTTGATTCATAATCGAGATTAAATGTAGATGTCTGTAGGCTACAGCATCCACTTACCGTCACGACTTATTGTGCACATTTGTCACCCTTATCCTATAAAAAGTATGTATCTTTAGGTAAAAGAGCAGGTGAAGCAGGCCCTTCCGATCGTGTGTACTGATTAAATTCCAATCTTATATAAATATTGTGACAAACATGATGTCAAGTTAGAGTGACTAACTAGCACGCAGTACACGTGTGCTGGACAGTGGTGCTGCGGCCATTAGATTACCCTTTATCCGTTATCTATCCTTGATTTAGAATCAAATTGCAAATACGTTTTGTCCTTAAAGAGGCATGCCGTGTTAACAGTAAAAAGTTCCCTGGTTCTTCTTATTCTCCATGTGAATTACAGCACAAATTTTGTGGTAAAAGTTACCTAGGCGCTTGTTTATAATGTTCAGTGAGAAACATAAAAAAGTAAAGTTATATTCCATATTCTGCTGGGCACAGCCTAAGGCTTAAGGGAACTTCATATGTCTTCGAAATATTGTTTTAGCTTCTCAAATCTATAAATTTCCTCACGATTTGTTTTCTTTACAACGGAGCACGCGGTAAGCGTGCACTTAAAATCGCAAACAATAATTTAATTGGGGCACAAGTAGAACCCGGGCTATTTTTTCAGGGAGCACTTTGCCCCTGAGCTACCAAGGCTAGCACGGCAAGGCAAATATTAGCTGTGAGTTTCATATACACCATACCGACTGTTTTTTAGACCCACTTTTCTTTTAATCACTAGGATGTAATTATTATTTGCTATATAGCACTGAACATATATAGAAATATATGTTTAGGGGACTTTCAAAACAGCCTAGATTGAATGCGATACGAGACGAGAATGGCTGTATCCTGAATGATGAAGTGTTGAGTCTAAAGAGATGGAAGGAATATTTTGAAAGCGAATTTATGAGTGAGGAGAAGTGTGAACTAAATGAAATAGAAATTCCGAAAGAAGATGAAAGAGATAGGGAGATAAGTATAGATGAAATAATGAAAGCAATTAAAAGCATGAAAGTAGGTAAGGCAGCCGGATATGATAGAGTTTCACTCGAAATGCTAAGGGCTGGAGAGGACGTGGTGGCAGGCCTGCTGTACACCTTGTTTAATTTATGTTGGGAACTAAAGCGGGTACCGGGAGACTGGTGCAAAGCCGTAATAGTCCCAATATATAAGGGAAAAGGGTCACAGCAGGACTATAAAAACTACCGTGGTATCAGCCTTCTTAGCATTGTGGGAAAACTGTATGCTAAGGTACTAATTGAAAGAGTTATGAAAGAAACTGATGAAAAAATTTGGGATGTGCAAGCGGGATTTAGAAAGGGAATGGGGTGTACAGATCAAGTCTTTTCCATGCGCATGATCGCGGAGAAGTTTTTGGCGAAAAACCAAAAAGTTTTTTGTGCGTTCATGGACTTGGAAAAAGCTTATGACAGAGTGGACAGGGATTTGTTATGGCAAACGCTGAACGCATTTAGGTTGAGCGCTGGTTTGATACAGGCATTAAAGTCTCTGTATAGGGACTCGAGTGCTTGTGTTAGAATCAACGGGGTCTACTCGGACTGGTTTGGCATCCATAAAGGTGTCAGACAGGGCTGTGTAGCTTCCCCGTGGCTGTTCAACCTATTTATGGACAGCTGTTTGGAAAATTTGAAAGTTGAAGAATGCGGGTTAAGAATGGGTGAGTTAACCATCAAATGCCTTTTGTACGCCGATGATCAAGTCATACTTGCGTCGTCGGCGGCCGAGTTGCAAATGATGGTTACATTAATGAACATTCATTCATTAAAAGAAAGGGGAATGAAAGTGAACGCAAGTAAGACGAAAGTGATGGTTTTTGAAAGAGATGAAAGCAAGACGGTATGTGAAATAAGAATAGAAGGAGAGTTAATTGAGCAAGTGGATGAGTTCGTATATTTGGGATGTGTATTCAGCAGGGATGGGAGATATGATAAGGATATTGAACGACGAGTGAATGCAGGAAATAAAGTAAATGGGGCTCTACACTCTATTGTGAACAGTCAGAATGTGTCAAAAAAGGCACGTATGGCAATTCACAGTGTTCTGTTAGTCCCTACTTTAACGTATGGTAGTGAAAGTTGGGTGTGGCAGAAGAAGCACGAGAGTAGAATAAATGCAGTAGAAATACGGTCGCTAAGGAGTATGTTAGGGCTGAATCTGAGTGACAGGGTGAGAAACTGTGTGATAAAAGAAGAGTGTGGTTTGCAAGATGATGCGGTGACCAGGATTAAGAAAGGAATGCTTCGGTGGTTTGGTCATGTAGAAAGAATGAATGCGGAAAGACTGACAAAGCAAATATATGTTGCAGAAGTGAATGGAAGAGTCGGAAAGGGACGTCCTAGGCGGAAGTTTGTCGACCAAATTGGCGATATACTAAAAATGGGCCAAATTAAGAGTACCCTTAACCGACGAGCATGTATGCGTAGGTATATGGATGTGGAAGAGGCGAGAAAGGTATGTCAGGATCGTGCTAAATGGAAGTCTGTAGTCTCTGCCTACCCCTCTGGGTGACAGGCGTGAGTGTTTATGTATGTTTATGTATATATAGAAATATAAAGTCAACATTACGATACGTTAAATGACATATCGTAAAAGCTATAACAGTGTATAAATTAAGGAGTTCAACATAAGACGTGCCCATATATAAAATTTGCTGTTACGTAGATCCGAAAAGTATAATCGTAAAATAATCTTAAGATGGGCGATGTTTCAGAATGAAAACGTGACAGGAATATATGTGTGTTGTTTCTTTTGTGTGTATGTTGTGAAAGAATTTCTTTACTTCTTCTTTCTAAAAGCTCTAATCTGTGGTAATTATGTCAGGACATAGTGAAAAGGAGGGGCATGACAATATTAGGTCATAAATAAATTTCGTATTTAATAAATTTTTTTGACCAACGTGATTACTGTGACATTTAAGAAAAGTTTTCACTTCAAGAATTTTATTTTAATTTGAATTTTTTATTAAATAACTGAAGCTTAAGTACGAATTTTATGGCGTTTGTATTAATCGGGTTAATGTAAAATTAATTTCATTGTATGTAGTATGCGTGTAAATATATAAATTATAATGTTGACATTTTTACCATAAACACCTATTTTAAAAGCGCATCGTATTTATAGTACTAAGTAAATGAAACGGGAAGCAGGTGATGTTAAAGATTTATTATAGTCGAGGGACGTATTCCATTACACCTCAATTTATGCAGTAAGCCCTTTTTACGCATTTAGGCTAATTTCCATTGGTATTTATAGCTGAATTCAAAAAAGAAAATAGTATGCAATTCAACTTTATGTTTTTTTTATGTAGACACATCAAAAATGTTTGCGATCACTAGCACAAGCTGTATTATTTTTAAAATTTTACTTTATTAAGAAATAAGTAAGTGTTTTCGTTAACTTTATTAAGAGAGAAACATTGTTTTAAATTAAAAATAATTAATTTGTTTTTTTTTTTATTTTTAGTAACAAAATTGCGTAATTCAATCCTAATGTACCTAATTGTAACAGAAATTTGATAGAAAGAAAAAGATTGTTTAACCAAATTTATACAATAATTTATTAATAGTAGATTTTTATTTAATACAATATAACTCATCCCTTGGCTCGAACACATGCGGAGATCCTCTTGGGCATGATGAGGTAAAATTATCCAGCATTTCTTGCAGTAACCTGTCCATTCTTGAATAGCGGCTACCCTGCTCTCTGACACTGTCTGGTGAGGTGACCGACGGTACCAAACAGCTCGCTTAAGAGCATCGCACGCCTGCTCTGTCGGCTTTATGTCAGGTGAGCCGGGAGGCTAGTCTAACCTTGTGATGTCGTATTCTCGGAGAACAGCATTAACTCGTTGAGATCGACCAGTACAAATTGATGCCCGTGGCTTACTACAAAATATGGTCTGACAATTCCATCCACAGCGACTGTTTTGTACCTATTTGCCATCATGGAGCTTCTATACGTGATCAAAAGCGTTCTAGCTCCAATCATAGTTGCACCTCAAAAGAACACCGATTTCCAGCCTTTATGAATGTTCTTTAAGTTTCAGAGTCTCCCGGTCTTTTCCAGATAAGGACACGTCAATTATCTGGATGAGTACTTATTCTTTTTAATTTACAATGTTTAAAACGAAATTTAAAATGACACGCTGTATCACAAAACGTCGCCTAGTTATTTGTATGACAAGATATTTCTTAAAGATGTCGGCTCTAGGTCAAAAAACATGGTATCGGCTTCTATTACACAGGAGATTCGCTGGAATTAAGTTTGTATTAGTTTCACAACTGCTGACATCTGAAACGATCTGCCACCATAAATCCTGTCTATCCTATCTTTATCTCCTTATGGCAGGTTTTTCAGTGGGTAGGCGCAAAGTGTTTTGTCATATTTAAAATCGTTTTTAAAGTTTAAAAATAGTAAATAAAGAACAATCAAGTATATAAATGTACCTATAATTACATAAATCCACCAGCATTGTTTACTGATAATTTGTTTTCCACTGTGCACAACTTAAAACTTATTTTGCCACTTCACTGTCACCTGAAATTGACCTTTAAATAACCTTTAATTTACATCATGGATTTCCTTAAGAAGTCAATTGAAGAGCTAACGCTGAATTTCACTTCACGTATGGATGAGTTCCAGAGGGAGGTCAGAACATCCATCCCTGCAACAAGCCCATCTTCCGACATTAATGCACAATTTAATGCCTTTAGGGCATTTGTACTGTCAGCACTTGAGAATCTGCAACTTCACCTCCAACTTCTCTGTAGGAAGCAAGAGGAAATGGAAGTAAGGACCAGGAGGAAGATTTTGCTTGTCCATGGAGTGCCAGAAGCCCGAGATGGGAACCCAGTGCATTGCACGAGTAAGCTATTATCGGAGCGACTGAACATCCCAGAAATAACTGAGGGATCTATCACCAGATGCCATCGCTTAGGGCGCGCGCGCGGAGACAAGCCTCGTGCACTGCTTGTGAGATTTCGAGATCAGGATCTGCGTGACAAAGTTTGGTATTCCAAAGCCAAGCGGGTAGCGGAGTTACTCTATCTGAGTTCATTACTAAGGGCCGTCATGAGGCGTTCGTTGCTGCTCGGAAGCGTTTTGTGCTCGGAACCCACGGCTTGCCACAGGCCTTTTCGCAATTCTTAGAAGGAATATATAGAAAAACAAGTCCACCGCGTTGCTCCAATGCACGTTCGCGGACTTCACATGTCCTCGAAATGTTTTTATTTGTTTGACATCTAGATCTTCACAATATCTTCCTTCACGGCCGAGTACCGCATCTATTACTGGGAGTGCTCTGCGGAATTGTTCAGATTAATCCCAGTCGCCAAATTTCATGAACGCACTACGAGGCAAACCTCCCGATACCATCCACACCATCTGGATGCTTGGCGGTCCACCACGGTACGTTTCACTAGGAGTTTTCTTCCGCGTACGACCTCTCTGAGGAATAGTTTACCATCGGCGATTTTCCGGACCGATACGACATAAGGACCTTCAAGAAAAGGGCTTACTCCTTTCTAAAGGACCGGCAACGCACACCTGCAATTCTCCTGGTGTTGCGGTTGTTCATGGGCTGCGGTAGTCACTTAACATCAGGTGAGCCGTATGCTCGTCTGCCCCCTTTTCTAGAGTACGTGGTAATTCAGCAATTACAATCGCAAATAAAAATTTCGTTGGTATCGGCAGGTATCAAACCTGGGAATATTTACATACAATTACTAGCTTAGCTTACATATCAATTCGAGAAAAGTAAATGGAAAATAAAATATTAAAGGTGTAAAAATTAAATAGTTATAATGCTTGAAAAATAGAATGATGTATCTTATCCACTTTAAAGAACACTTTCCTCTCCCCCTCAAATGTTTGCACTATCTCTGCTGCCATTAAACCCAATACCACCACTCCAACACCACCAAACTAGGAAAGGCATATCACCGTCGAAAATACGACATTTGTTGTTGCTGAGCCTCTATACGAGGCATATACATACAATACTCGTGTAGTGGTGTTGTTGTGTATAGCTAAATGACAGATAAATGTTTCACGCAGATGTTTATATCATCCGTCCAGTACAGCCTATAAAAGTTCTCTCACATAGATGGTCTCATCGGGAAGATTTTGCCATTGTTGGCACGCTTGGCAGCAGGTAGGCAACCGCGGTTATCTTCTGTTTTAATGTCCCTCTGTCGCCTCTTGCGACACTCACGGGATGATATCGAGCAGTGCATATTCCTACACCGCCGCTACACGGTGAACTCATGAGAATCATTTTTTTAAATCATAATATGTAGTTCAATTGTCGTCAGTATGCGCATCTAATGGGTAACTAGTTAACATCTGATAATCGCAAAATCTGCTGTTGTCGAGATCCAGAAATCACTCATGCGAAGCCGGGGTGGATCGTGGGTGAAAGTAAATGACTAAATTATTAAAATAAGAGGAGCAAGTCTAATATAATATTTTTATTCGCTGAAGGGTAGAAAGTTAGCGCTAGCACACACAAACTCATAATTCACACATGTGTAAATATACTATAATAGGCGATTTATCCGTTGCAATGTGTTTTTACTTACTCACATCCTCAACGGTTACGATATTGTTGCCACACGTAAATGCGCAAAAACAAAAGTAAAATCAATCTTTATCATTTATTCGCGTTCGAGCTAATGCGTATATGACATGATTGAAGGTCGATTTTATGGAGTGTCAGAGGTATAAGAAGTTTATAAAGTGAGTGACGAGCGAGTAGCGATTTTTTATTCCGATTTTTTATATAAGAGGGGGCAAACGATCATGCGACCTATGTACATACCACGGTATATTTACCAGAGTACATGACAAACAGTATTTAGTATCCAGATTGGTGGCCGTTCAAAACGTATAATACTGTATTCACGGCTACTTTGCATGCCCCTTGAACACATAATGCGGATGTCTGTGGGGCCAGCTCAACCGGGAAGGACCACGCTCTCAAGGAATAACAGCGTAAAATAGCAGTTCATTGCTGCTTTGTTTCGTATCGTGTGTTTAGAGAACCTGAGACTCCTTTTACTGGAAACAAGGCATTCGATTAATTAAAAATTCCTTAGGGTTATCAATGCATCCGCATTTTGATTCTTAATCGAGGATAGATATAGATGTCTATGGGCCACCACATCTACTGACCAACCGGTGGTATGTGTGCTCGTTTGCTACCTTTACTCCATAAAGAAATATAAGTGTAAATATTCAGAAGAGATCGATTAATATAACGTGCAGTGTCAATATAGGCGACAGTAGCCTAATGGCAGGGCGCGGACCGCGAACTCAAAAGGTCGTGGGTTCGAATCCGACATTCGACTACTGGCGTGAACTACTCGTAATACAAGCAATTTAAGCTTACCAAAGTTTACAGAAAACGTCATCCCCGACTAAGATTTCTGTAGTATAATGTCTCACAGACTATCACTATACTTGTTTTTAGATCCTTCATAAAGGCATAGATTTCTAAAGCAGTAATTCGGAATTATACTAACTTTTTTCTTGCCGATGAATGAAAACGGCGAACCACTTTTTTACGAAAACGACATCCTAAAATCTTCTGGAAGCATTACTAGGTACTGTTTAAGAGGGCATATGCGTTTCGCGTCGAAAACTACATGTTTTAGGGTTTTTCCAAGGACGATATCCTAACGATGTGAGGAGATTATTTGCCGAAAATTAGGATTTTAGAAATATGAAGTCTTTATTTAGTACATAGCAATGCAAAATCATAGTTTTTAATGACGGTTTTTAGAGCGAAGACAATCCCTTCACATCGTTTTACGAAAATATGCATCAGAGTTATCTTTCAGGTTGAATACAACTATTATTATAAGCTAAAATACTTTATTTTAAGCGTTAGTATAATGGAATATATAGTCTTTAGTGTATAGCATAACCTAAATTACGAATATATTTCGATTTAATATTATAAAACAATATTATAAAATCACCAAAACTGTCTATTTCAATGTAATTTTTTTCCGTGTATTTAGGTATAAACATATCTATTTTAATTATTTTATCAAAATGCATGTAATGTTAAACATGCAAAAAAAGTTTTAGCTGGTTTTATTTTGTCAATTTTTTTTTATATAATTATTTTAAAAATACTATAAATCATCATGCACAGACGCCGTCCGTTCAGTACGCTCCGGGTAATCCCAACGACAGTACGTATCACTTTTTCTCACCGACACCGCGCGATCGCGCTACCTATAGCACCATCGCGCATTTTAAACGATTGAGACATTTTTAAGCGATATTTTTGGTAGTAAGTAATTTTGAAATATGTTTATGACTGTAATATTTAAATATTAAATGATGTAATGGCGACAAATTTTCATTTCATACATATTTTTTTAGAAATGAGTAATGAACGTAAGCAATTCGGATCAAGTAAAAATACAAAATCGTTGGCTTTCACCTTTGGCCCCGTGGCGGAGTGACTTGGTAATGATTTGTAGCGCTGAGCGCCGCGGGTTCGAATCCCAGACGGAACAAAAATTTCTGTAACCTACAAATAATTGTTCCGGGTCTGGGTATCTGGTTCCGGGTATGTTTGTCGTTGTGAAATTAATATATTGAAACTACCTCCACGATGTATTTAGGAAAAATTCCTAGTGTGGAGATAACGTTATGATTAAACAAAGACATAAAAAAGATATGAGCCGTGCTTGAGTTAGCTCAGGGCGAAGTGTTCGCCATAAACGCGAGCAATCCGGGTTCGATCCCCGCTGACACTAATGAAATTGTTAGTTTGATGAATTATGTTTACATTATGAAACAGAATAAAAGTTTATCAAATGATATATATTTTATATACCTAATACATATTTTTAATTAGAACATATTTTATAATATACTCATTAGGGTGAAAATGTAAAGCCGACTTCAATGTACTAAAAGAATAAAACAATTTCAACATATTAGCGTCCAATTTCTATTTTCTATATACTATATTATGTGGAAATTATTTTTTTATTATTTTAGTTCTAATAATATAAAAATGATTCGTGCAACTAAAGCCGACTTTCCACTATGGGATATAATATAATTTACATTACATCTCGATATATAAATTAATATCGCTCACCGTACTTTTAAATGGAACCGTTTCCACTGAGATATAATATATATTACATCCCAAAATATAAATATTTTTTCGATTGACCGAGCGATATATTCATATTATATATCACCTCCTGTACCCCGCACACCCTTCCGCACCTCCGCTACGTCCTCAGATCATCCAATGACGAACGCACACTGGTTAAAAGATATACCTCACAGTGTGAAGGGCAATCGCGGGATATAATTTATATTTCGGGATGTATTATATCCCATAGTGGAAAGCCAGCTTAATGTCGCCTCTACACGTTGGCCAACACAGTGGCGAATGTAGTGGCGAATATATTGGCCGAGAGTTGGTGACGGCGTCCACACGTTGGAAGGTCGTTCAGTTTACTTCGGTTCGGGCCAATGTGCGGACGAATTTATTTTATTTTAGACGACGGCTCCAGACAGACAGTGGCTTGGCAATGAGTGGCTGTGCCAGGAGTCGCGGGTTTGAATCCCGCACGGAACAAGTATTTGTATATCCTACAAATAATTGTTTCGGGTCTGGATGTGTCTCCTTGTGCAATTCATGTTTGTAAGTAGCCTCCGCGACACAGGAGAAAATCCAAGTCTGGGGGGTAACGTTTTTATAAAATAATTATAAAAGAATAGCGAAAGTTAATGGGGCTGTAAATAGATATACGATATACGATTAGCTTTATTTATTCTTTACATGCATCAGAAACTGGAATAAATACCATTAATTAGAACTTAACTTATTTTAAAGTTAAAAGAGTTATAATCGATTAGTCTATGTTTTAAAATTGGGTTTTGATTTTAAAGTTTAGCAAAACATGTACTTGCTTTTCTATCAGACATTTGAGGTATATAAAAAACACCTTATAATTTATTTGGTAATTTAATTATTTTTTGAGAAAGACAAAAACAATAGCAATAAATACAATTAACACTGACTTAATAATAGGTACTAATTATAACTTAGAACATAAATGAAAAACTCATGACAAGGAAAGTGGCTCAGGACCATGCTTTGCGGCATTCTTTGGAGGAGGATGCTCTGTAGTGGACTTGTGAAGAGCTGTAATGATGATGATGATTCTAAAACTTTCACGATTAAATTATAAGAAATCGACGCTTTTTTATATAGGATAGAGTGACAAACGAGCACACAGTTCACCTGATGGTAAGTGGTTGCTGTGGCCCATAAACATCAACATCTACCCTCGATTACAAATCAAAATGCGTTGTCACCCGTGAGGACTAAGATATAAATGCCTCGTTTCCTTTAAAAAGTGTCTCTGGTTCTCTACTCCCACTATACGAAACACAGCATCATTAAGCTACTATTTTACATTGATATTCTGTGAGAGCGTGGTCCTTCCCCGGTCGAACCGACCCATTCGTGCTACAACTATACTTCTAATATAACTGCATGGTTCTACCACGTATAAACGACGTGCTTCATTTTTTTTCATTTTAAAATTGTTCTCGTAATAATCTGATTGTAAATAAATGTTAATTTTTTTATAAATAGCTTATCGATTAAAACAAATGTTTAAAAATAATTAAATCGCGCTAATTAAAGTAGTAGGAATGTTTAAAGTTGAAATTGGCACTAAAAGGCTGGTAATTGGGTCATCCACCCTACAAAGCGTGAATATAAAATTTTTATCAGATGCGTGTAATCACTCTGGGAGCTTGTAGCACACTAAACTCGCGGCCAACGTGTGGACGCGGCGACCAAACTCTGCCAACAATCCTTTGATCTTTTGTAAAAAACCGACACCACACGGATCTCGCGCCAACTTGCGGGCCATCGTTCCAATACATACCAATGAAGCCCAAACACCCCGTCTACATGTTGGCCAATGCTATTGGCCACTACGTTCGCCACTGTGTTGGCCAACGTGTAGATGCGCCGTAAAAGCAACTAGCGTCGAACTCGCCCTGACACGCACACAGAGATAACATTGTAGTGTGCGTCAATATTACGCCGTTCCAAAGCGATCACATAGATTTCGACTTGGACATATTTGAATATGCGCTCTTAAGAGGTGAGAGTAAGTCAGCTCAAATTCTAATTTCGCCCCCACTTCCCCCGCGCGCCGTATGTTATGTACCGACATGTTTGTAATCACTAATACTCTAAGTAGATAGGTCATTAGATAGATATATATAGTAGATAGGTCATTAGATAGATTATTTCATTATGTTTATCATATATATGCCTGTTTCTTAACGCCAACCCAGTCGCTTCTTATTTTTATAACGGTTATTTCCCATTTTAATTTTACGTCTTCCTGTTGCGTAATGTGTTTTCTGATCGTAAGCGACACAACTTCTCCCTTCAAAAGCCGGAGCAATACTAACGGAGCGACAGGAACCAAGCTTACGCGCCGTTAGTTTAGGTAATTTCCTTTTACAGTGAAAATAATGATATTTTAAAAAAAGTAAATAACATAAGCACTGCTTTATGGTTAGTTCAGTTAGTATGCAAAGTTTCATGATCTTATTTAAAGTATTTTATGAATAACAGCGGTTTATTGTTCAGTTTGGAGGTAACTTTGGATTTTTTTCTATCGAGAAAATTTTACGGAATCGTGTTTTCGTCTAACATAAACCTTAACATTAATCCTCAACTTTACCATATATTTATTTCAAAATTAATGCTGCAATACTTTCGGCATAACGGAGGATCTTGCTAAGCCCTTTGAGGTTATATTTCCCCTTAAGCATTCATAGACAAATATTCACTTGTGGATATATAATAAGGAGAAATAATAAGGATCATCATCATCATCATCATCATTACAGCCTTTCACAAGTCACACACTTTTATATACTTTTATATACTTTAATACAAGCGTGAGGTTAGCTATTCAAATTTTCTACTGTTGAGGGGTAAAAATGATAGGGAATAGAAAAATAAAGGGAGGGTAGAAAAGATTATTTTTAGTGATCATCACTTAGTTTATCAATTAAAACCTCATTGAGTCAAGATTATACAAATGTATTATTAATTGTTTTTAATTTTATTTTGTATTGTTCTATATAAGTGCTTCAAAGTTGCTGTCTCTATTCAAAAGACAGTCGCTGTCGCTAAAATAATGTGCAGTTCACACGTGTACAGTTCAGAAGTGAAACCTTCAGAAATGCACTGTATTCTATCTCATTCTCTCGCAGGCTAAATCCTGTGGATGTATATGTTTGTTTCTTTATAGTGTCGCTTTTAATGTTTCTAGCCACATTCACTAAAACTGGACTCGCTCAGTCTCTTGCCTACCCTTGACTATCCTAATGTACCTTGGCATTTCTATGAAGTTTACTACTTGTTCCGTGCGGAATTCAAACCCGCTTCCCTTAGCGCTGCAACTTTCGCTTTCGCAGGGACGCTCACGTCCCTACATAAAATGAAATCCTTTCACACTTCGTTACTTAAAATACCTTTTTTTAATATATTTCCCTTTACCATGATCGGTTCGGTGATAAACGAGCACACAGTCAACCTAATGGTAAGTGGTTGCTGTGACACATACACATCTACATCTATCCTCAATTAAGAATCAAAATGCAAATGCGTTGTCGCTTCTGAGGACTAAGATGGAATGCCTCTTTTCCAGTAAAAAGGGTCTCCGGTTATCCACACTTACCATACGAAACACTGCATTAAACTACTATTTTACGCTAGTATTCTGTAAGAGCGTGCTCCTAACGCGGTCGAGCCTCCTTCCCTCCTTCCCGTCCTTCCCGTGACCATGGGTGCTGTAAAGCTCTCGAAACGTCGGGTATTTAAAAAGTTAAATATACGCGATAAATTCCGTAAAAACTAGTATTATTTCAAATTGTTATCTTATTTCAGAACGTATTAATTTTTTGCATATTTATTTCTTTTTTTAAGAAAGGTTAATTTTATTATATTTAATGCGTTTTCGTTTTACGTCTCAAAATAAGCAAAACGTAATATTTATGAAATAAAATCGGTGTCCATCTGTTCGTCAGTCTGTTTTTATAACTAGTTGGTGTAAATAATTTGATGTACAACGCCAGCAAAGATATTGGTGTCCCGTTATTTTTCTATAAAATCATATGAACTTGAATGAAGGGGGTATACTTTAACAAGTTAACCATTGACACTATAGTAAAAAAAATAGAGTTATCGTGTGTGAATTTATGTATACAATAATTGTGCCGGACGGGCGAAACTCTCCGGAGTAAATGTTGTCGAAGATACTTCGCGAGTCGCTCACGTCCTACACCTATAGGTTCCGGTGGGTACTTTCACTGCCGTCTTTGTGGTTACCGCTGAAATATTGTGGACTGTAGTTAAAATCAAAATGCACGATTAACAAATACAAATAGCAAGGTAGTGGCCAGCGGTTCGACTGATTGATTAGTCGCGAAATTTTATAACTATTGATCACGGTTGTTGAACTACGGTTGTTCACTATTGGTGGGTCACTGTATATTTCAAAAAGCTTTCTTTAAATTGTACGGTGGTATCAAATATCTATTGGTAGTAGCTGGTTTTCTAACACTACTGACTAGCAGCTTTTATCAACTACACTAGCTGATTTTATCACTTGTGTAACTGCGGATATCAGTTACCACTTTCACTATATGTAACTGCGAATATCAGTTACGACCTTTTTTAGGCTAGCTAACACTTTCACTATATGTAACTGCGAATATACCTGGAATAGACCTGGACACACATTTGAGTTGGAAACAGCACGTACAAAAAGTTGCAAAAAAAATATCCTCATTTATTTATGCACTGCAACACCTTAAACGTGTGACAGATTTTAAGACTGCCCTTGCGGCTTACTATGCACATGCTCACTCCGTACTCTCCTATGGCATCATCTTGTGGGGAAACTCTTGTGATATAAACAAATTATTTATATTACAAAAGAAGTGTCTACGAATATTGATAAATTTGGACAAAATGGAGTCATGTAAACCCCACTTCATTAAAAATAAGATTTTGACACTTACATCTATCTACATCCTCGAATCTTGTAAATTTGTTAGGAAGCACCCAAAACTCTACTCACCTATTAAAAAGACTAAAAGAAATAATAGAAATTTATATAAGCTTAAGATACCCTTCTCCAAATTAAAATTAGTTTCAAACAGCCCTCACGTTATGTCAATAAAGATTTATAACCATTTACCAAATTCCATAAAAATCCTGGAAAATCCTGTGCAATTTAATAAACAATTAAAAATATTTCTTATTAATAAATGTTACTATAATTTAAATGAATTTTTTGACGATAAATAACGATAAAGTAAGAATACTTAGACTATTCATTGTGTTTCAAATTAAATTAATTTATATAAAATAATATTGAATGTTGATGATATGATAATTTGTAATTTATGTTTAAAAATTAGATAATACGAAAATAGTTAGCCCTCTAGTGTTGCTATGCCCTTGCGGGGCGTCACATGTATACCGATCAAAATTGTACCATCTTAAATTTGTAATGTGACATGCAATAAACAATTTTAATTTAATTTGAAAAAAAAATATCAGTTACGACCTTTTTCGGCTAGCTAACACTTTCACTATGTGTAACTGCGAATGTCAGTTACGACCTTTTTCGGCTAGCTAACACTTTCACTATATGTAACTGCGAATATCAGTTACGACCTTTTTCGGCTAGCTAACACTTTCACTATGTGTAACTGCGAATGTCAGTTACGACCTTTTGGGCTAGCTAACACTTTCACTATGTGTAACTGCGAATGTCAGTTACGCCCTTTTTCGGCTAGCTAACACTTTCACTATGTGTAACTGCGAATGTCAGTTACGACCTTTTTCGGCTAGCTAACACTTTCACTATTCACTATATACTGCTACTAGTCACTTCAGCTACCACCGGATACCACTCACTTCACTTCACTTGTCACTGGTAGTTCTTCACACTACTACTGGTACTGGGTCCCGAGCCCCTAAGGTAGACTTTAGCAATACTTTACAGTGAGCCGCTTGCCATTTTTCGTTTTGCCTCTTTATTGCATAAAATTTTATACAAAACTAATTTACATTTAAATTGCAATATTTTCTATACAAAACTAATTGCTACACTAACATGCTATATATCATTAAATCGGTAGTCTGGTACTTTATTAGTATATCATAAAGGTTACTAAAAACATTAACATTGTAAAAAGTTATTAAACAAAATGTCCCAAATTTTCATAATATTTGGGTATTTTAATTCTTTAATTTTTCTATAACT
This sequence comes from Parnassius apollo, assembly GCA_907164705.1. Lineage (NCBI taxonomy): Eukaryota > Metazoa > Arthropoda > Insecta > Lepidoptera > Papilionidae > Parnassius > Parnassius apollo. Next base: position 1,082 of record CAJQZP010001106.1, on the reverse strand, counting down.
ACGAAATGCGTTTAATTATAAAAAAATATTCCTATACTTCTTTAATCTATAAGCCATATGCTAATTAAATGTCATATTTATAACTCTTTTAGATCATAAAATTATTTTCATTATTTTTTGGTATAAACTATTACGCAGTTAATTAAAAAACTTCTAGAGAGTTCTACGATAAGACGCGCTGTGATTGGTCGATGTTTTGGTATATAATAAAAGTTGTTTATATTACTTGTTATCAAAACGACATTCTATACAAACATACTAAGAGTTATAAATATGCTAAACAACTATATTAATACATGTTTTCACTCAGTTTTCTTGGTAATTTCACTATTAATACATAAAACAATATTCTTTATCACTTCGTTTCTTAAGGTTGTTAGGCCGTCGCGAACAATAATGAATGGATTAATAAAATGTTTTCACAACTTTATTGGATGATTTGAATGATTGATTGAATGCTTATCGGAACTTATAAAGAACACGAGAAACATGAATTAGCTTATCATGGTAAACGCCGTAAGTAATTGAACTGGTAAAAGCGACGTTTACCTTATATATATATATATATATATATATATATAATAAATTCTTACTAGGTACAAAACTGGTATTTAATAATAAGAACGGAAAACCCCTGAGAAAATATATCGACATTCAATAACTACTCCTGGGGCATCCATCCCGTCCAATCAGAAAATACTCAAGCGTAGCATATTTCTTAGGCTCTACTCCTAAATACAAATATTGATACAGGCTCCGTTGAGGTGACAATTACCAGTACACTTCTCTAGAAGTGGCATAAATATGTACAAAATAGCAGTAAATTCAGTAAAAATCTAACATAATTTAACATAATATAATAGGTGATATTTATTAAATTTGATTAAAATTGTATTACTAACCAGTAAATGCCCTCTACAGTACTCAAGCCATTCCTACACAGACAAGATTCACCAAAATAGCTCAATTAGAAAATTGTGACTGCATTGAATGTTTGTACTTTTATTGCAGTTATTAAATTTCTTCCACCGTTTTCATTTGTTTTTCGTCTGGAGATGCTAAATTTCTAAAGTTTCTTGGTT